>NQVE01000090.1:170000-561603 GCA_003260385.1 Cuscuta australis
GGCTAGGCGGGTGATGGGCATGTAATGTCTTCCCAGTTTGTAGCTTGTGAGTTCCCCCTGGTCAATTTTGATTTTGAGGGTTCTGCTGAAGGTTTCTGCTACCAGGATAAAAAGGAGGGGGGAAAGAGGGTCACCTTGCTTTAGATCTCTTTTGGGTTGAAATCCTTTGGTGGGGTAGCCATTGATGAGGATAGAATGGGTAGTGGCATGGAGGTTGTTGAGGATAAGGGAGATTAATTTGTTGCAGAATCCAAATTTCCTTAGGACCAGTTCAAGGAATTCCCAGGATACTCTGTCAAAGGCCTTGGACATGTCTAGCTTCATAGCCAGGTTCCCTCCTCTTGTTTTGAAGTTAATCCCATGAATTAGTTCTTGGGTAATGAGGATTTGATCATGGATTTGCCTTCCTTTGATGAAACCCCTTATTCTGGTGATATAATATTAGGGAGGATGCTGCACATTCTCATTGCTAAAATTTTGGAAAGAATTTTAGATATGAAGTTTGAGAGGCAAATAGGCCTGAAGTCATTAAAGGTGGAGGGATTGTCACTTTTAGGAATAAGGATAATGCTAGATTTTCCCAAAGTTTTGGGAATAGGAATTCCCAAGAAGAACTCCTGGACAGCCTTAGTGACATCCTCTTTAGTAGTATCCCAACATTTTCTGTAGAAGTCCCCAGTGAAGCCATCAGGACCTGCAGCACTGTCAGGGTCTAAGTTCCAGATTGCATCCTTAACGTCCTCTTCAGAGGGGAGTTTAGTGAGCATCTGGTTGTCTGTCTCTTTGATGATAGAGGGGATGTTAGTGAGGAAAGTGTCATGGCCAGAACTGTTTTCCCATGAGAAGAGTTGTTGGAAGTATTTTGATGCTTCCTCTTGTATTTCTTTGATGTCTGAAGTCCAGTTTCCTCTGCTATTTTTTATTCTTTGGATTTTTTGGGAATTTCTTTTCTCCTTCAGAATGGCATGAAAATATGCTGAGTTGTAGTCCCCCTCCTTGAGCCATTTGATTCCAGCCTTTTGTTTCCAATAGTTGAATTCATTTTTTGTGGCTTGATTAAGGTGTGCTCTTGTTTCATTCATCAGAACCCTATTCTCCAAGGTAGGCTGTATATCATGTTTCTGCTCAGCCTCTTGAAGTTTTTGTTCAAATTCCATCACTTTGGAAGTGATGTTACCAAAAATCTGTTTGTTCCAGGTGATGAGAATTGAGGTGAGGTTAGCCAGTTTGTCCATTAGGCCTTTCATCCCCCCCCCCTTTATAGGGTCCCCAGTTTTCTGAAATAGTATTCTTGAAGGAATGATAATTAACCCAGCAATTTATGTATCTGAAGGGTTTGGGACCAGTGAAAAGGGGGTTTTGTAAGGTGGTGAAAATAGGGATGGTCAGAATTTCCTCTTGAGAGGTGTTGGGAGGAAATAAAATCATATTGTTTTTGGCATTGGGGATTTATGAAAACTCTGTCCAATCTCTTCCATAGTCTGCCAAGGGATCTGGTTCCTGTCCAAGTGAAGCTGTTTCCAGTGAAGGAGGGGGAGATTAAACCATTGTCCATGATACAGTTATCAAAATCCTGTATACTGTGGAGGCATGGAATGCTCTTGCCCTTGTGGTGTTCTAAGGAGGAAATGGCATTGAAGTCTCCCCCTAGGATCCAGTCTCCTTGGTAGACACTGTTGGTATGGCTGATTGCATCCCATAATTGTTTCTTCTCCTCCCTTGTATGTTTACCATAGATTTCTGAGATTAGGATGTCTTTGTTTGTTTGTTTGCATTGGAAAAGGATATTGAGCATTTGACCCATGTCACTGTGATTCTTGTAGGTAAGGTGATGATTTTGCCACATGATTCAACGATAAAATGTAAATAGATTAAAAAGTAGGATATACAAATAGAACGGGCATACCCGAGCTGGGAAATGGTAAAACCAAATCCAAAGAAACAAATGGCAACATCACCAAGTTCAAACGTAAACAAGTAATCAATTCAAAACAAGGGTGCACAGGCCAACAAACAGCAAATACAACAACATCAGAAAGGAAAAGTACGTAGAGGCCATAATCTCCCCAAAATGGAAAAGACCATAACCTTGATTTTAAAAACCATAGTCTCAACACATAGAGGTTCATGATCAAAGTAAACAGCATTGCGCTGTTTCCATAGGTGGAAAACCGTGCATGCTAAGGCAATCTTCCTTGCCTTTTTGAGAATTCCATCTCCTCTTTTAAAGCCCTTCAGCCACCTGATAGCTCTAGGGAGAGTACTCAACTGCCCTTCCATCCGTAGCCAGTCTTTGACAGCCCTCCAAACGTCTTTAGAAACCGCGCAGGTAAAGAACAGGTGGTCCACATCTTCAAGCTCTTGAGCACAGAAGGTACATTCCATGGGCACTCCGAGGAATTCCAGGTTGGTTTTGGTGGGCAGTCTCCTCCTAAGTGCTAGCCACATCGTAAAGGAGCACTTAGGAGGAATGAAACTTTGCCAAATAAAAGCCATCCAAGGCTTGGGGTTGGCCTTTGCCCTAAATAAATCATAGATCTTCCTGGAAATAAGAAAACCTGCCGAACAGTAGGGTTGCATAGCCATGTCCATATTGGAATTACAGTCAGCCAGCTTTTGGACCAAAAGCTCTCGTACATGGGCTAACCTCTTGAGGAAAACAGAATTCCTCTTCTTGGGTTGCCACTGCCAAACATCATTGCCTTGAATATAGATATTATGGACCCATTTAACCCACAAGGAGTCCTTCTTTGCTGCTAGGTTTCAAAGGAGTTTGCATAAGAGTGCGTTGTTCCACGAAGTAATATCTTTAAGGCCCAGCCCCCCCTCAGTCTTTGGTTTGCAAATATCCACCCAGGCCACCTTTGCAAGTTTACTGCCCCAGAGGAAGTTTCTACAGAGGGAGGTGATGCGGTCAAGAACGTATTTTTGGACCGGGAACACCTGAAGCCAAAAGGATTGCACCCCTTGTATAACAGCCCTGACCAGTTCCAATCTCCCAGCATAAGAGAGTTTAAGGGTACTCCATTTAGACAAATAACCTTCCACAGTTTTGAAGAGCGGTGCAAAGTCTTTCTCTGATATCCTTTGAGAAGCAAGAGGAAGGCCCAAGTACCTAACAGGAAGCTGACCACGAGGAAAGGAGGCAAGAGCCAAAAGAGCATGACTACTGTCCCTGTATTTTCCAGCGAGGAAGATGTTGGATTTAGTGGGATTGAGGGTCAGCCCAGAAACTCTAGAGAAATGGTCCAGTGCGTCCATCAAGACTTGAACAGAATGGAGATCTCCTCTAGAGAACAACATGAGATCATCAGCAAAAGCCAGGTGCGTGATGCCCAAACCAGCACAATCCTTGTGGTAGTTAAAAGGCCCCTCTTTAGCCTTTTTGTTGAGTAATCTGAAAAAATACTCAATACAGAAAAGGAAAAGGGTGGGGGCCATTGGGTCTCCTTGTCTCAAGCCCCGTTTACTTGGGAAGAAACCGTGACTGTCTCCATTAACCATAATAGAAGACGAGGCAGAACAAACACATTCCATGACAAGAGAGATAAATCTTGAAGGAAAGCCCAGGCCAGCCATAACATCCTTTAAAAAACTCCAGGAAACAGTATCATAGGCCTTAGTTATATCCAATTTAATCAAGCAGCTAGGGGTAGATCTCTTGACAACATAATCTCTGACGAGGTGTTGTGCAAGCAGAAAGTTATCCACGAGAGATCTTCCTGGAACAAAGGCTCCCTGTGCTGGGTCAATCAAGTCAGGGAGAATAGATGCCATACGTTTTGCAAGAATCTTGGTGATGACTTTGTAAAGAACATTTAGGCAAGCAATAGGCCTAAAGTCTTTGACAGTGGGGTTATGGGCAGCTTTGGGAATAAGAACAATCATAGCATGATTCAACTGTTTCAAAAGTTTCCCCGAATTGAAAAATTCCAAGACGGCCTCATAAACATCCCTGCCCACAACTGCCCATTGATCCTTGAAGAATGCAGAAGTGTAACCATCTGGTCCAGGGCCTTATCGTTGCCAATATCAAACACCACCTGCCTGACTTCCTCAGGGGTAACATTAGCGAGGAGAGTTGGATGGGCAGAGACGGGAACAGAGGTTCCAGACGCTAAAATGTCACCATCAATAGTTTCCACAGGAGAAATGGTTCCAAATAAGTTAGTGTAATAGTCCACAAAAATGTGAGCCACTTCACCATTGGATGTGGTTTTGGAACCATCTTCTCTAATCAAAAAGCCCACTGAGTTTTTCTTCCTATTCTTCTTGACAATAGAGTGGAAATAGCTAGTGCATTTGTCAGAATTCATAAGAAAATCACACTTTGCTTTCTGTTGATAAAAAGCCAGTTCAGCATCTAAGAGGAAATTGGCACGTTTCCTTTTAAATTCAGCATCATCAAGAAGGGTTTGGTTGTTTGGGTCCAGGACCAACTCCTTCATCACCAACCTGTAGTCTTCTTTTGCTTCCATAGCTCTTCTAGAAATATGGCCAAAAGCGTGTCTGTTGAGGGACCTTAACGGAGGTTTGAGGCGTTTAAGCTTGGTACACAAGGAGTACTGTTTGGAACCAGTAACTCCTGTCTCCCAAGATTGGCCAACCAAACCTGGAAAGTCCTCATGCTTAAGCCACATATTAAAAAATCTGAAAGGCTTGGCTCTGCTGCCAAGAGAAATGCCACACTGAAACAGGATGGGGCAGTGATCAGTCAAGAAGTTAAAATCCAAGAATTCACAGCTAGGAGCAAGGCCAATATCACCCCAGGACTGATTAATGAGTACTCTATCAAGTTTGGCAAGTTTATTCCCTTTGTGCCAGGTGAAAAAGTTGCCAGTGGATGGAGTATCCTCGAGGCAATTGGATGATTTGAAGGTTTGCAGATCAGTCATATAATAGGCGCCTTGACTCATACAGTTCACCCTCTCATTAAGGTCCAGAACACAATTGAAGTCACCAAGTAAGGCCCAGGGTTTGGTTATATTCTGCGCCAGAGAGGACAAATGATTCCACAGCTCCCTCCTTTTAGTGACTGTATATAAGCCATAGATAAAGGAAAGATACATATCCTTTTGTGTTGTGAGGCATTGGACTGCGCAGTGAAGGAATTGTTCACCTATCTCCAAAACACTACAAGCAAAAAGAGAAGGATTCCAAAGAATCACCATACGACTGCCAGGTAAAACATCAAAATTAGTGGCATAATTCCACCCAGGCAGTCTTGTTTTAGCAAAATTATCTAATTTAATAGCTGTAATTTTGGTTTCCAATAAGCAGACAAAATGGACACCTAGTTCCAGGAGATATTTACACAAAAACTTCTGTTTAGAGGACCTGGATAGTCCTCTAATATTCCAACATAAGAGCTTCATGGAGGAGGAGGGGCATTCCCCTTACCACCTTTTTTGTTCCCTTGTTTCTTTCCAACAATGCTGCCATCTACGCTACCCTTTTTCTTATGGAGATCTGTTCCCGTACCAACCAAACTGTCATTAACCAAATTTCCAGTGTTTGGGCTAGGTTCGTTAGCCTTCTCATTAGAGGTGGAGGGAGTCAGGCCACCCTTAGGTTCAACATGAGTGGTCTTCCCTGTTGGTACCCATTCCTTACGTCCACCTTTCCCAAGATGCCCCTTATGATCATTTGGCTTGGCCGTAGCCTCATTGTGTTTAGCCTCCAACTTAGCATGGTCCTGTTTAGTCTCCAATTCTGCCTGGTCCTGTTTAGCTTTCAGCTCCAAAGCTCTACAA
This sequence comes from Cuscuta australis, assembly GCA_003260385.1. Taxonomy (NCBI): domain Eukaryota; kingdom Viridiplantae; phylum Streptophyta; class Magnoliopsida; order Solanales; family Convolvulaceae; genus Cuscuta; species Cuscuta australis. The sequence continues at coordinate 175,754 of NQVE01000090.1, forward strand.
TGGTAGGGGCCATGGTTCCAAGTTTTGCAGTGGTAACAATATTTTGGATCTTCCTCAAATTCCACCTTTTGTGTGTAGGACTTGCCCATGCAAGATACCTCAAAATGAGTCACAGGCCGTTTAGAGAAATCTACCTCAACAAGCACTCTACAAAAACCACCATTGCTATGCTGTTTATTAACAAGATCAGTCCTTAGGGGTTTTCCAACTTTTGAAGCCAACATCCCAATTGCTTCCTCAGACCATAATTGCAGTGGTACATTGTGAAGCTGGACCCAAACAGGAAGTGTGGTGAACTCAGCAAAGTCAAACATGAATCCATGAGATGGGATTTTTAGCCTAAACTCCTTTCCATAAGCTTTATCCCTCTCCCTGCCCAGAACTGCCATTCTATCACTGTCAGTTTCAAACTCTAGGATGACCCAACCCTTGCAGTGGGGAATAATTTTACAAGGCACATTCCAACTCTTTACAATAGCGTCAACTGCCTTGAGACCAGGGAAACGTCCAGTGAAGCACCCCACCAGGCAAAAACCCCAAAGTTCTTCAACAGGCTTGATGACAGAATCTGGGATATGGAGAATGCCTTCACCAACATCATAATGCTTCAAAGTCATACCTTGGTCAGGGTCCCTATTACCTTTGAAGAGGTCAACAAAGGTAATGGGTTTGGCAGCAGCCTTCTCTGGTTCAGGCATATTGTCAAGCACCTGGGGGGTGTTCTGCGCAGTAGGTTTCCCCACCTGAGGAGCGCGTTCTGGGACAACTTCAACAAAAGGAGGGGACGTTGCAGACGAGGAAGAAGCAGTCTGGGCCCGCTCTTCCTCAAGTGCTTGCATAGCTATGTCGGTAGCCAAGCTGGAAACCTTCGTAGCATCTTCTTCAGCCCCGTTCTTCTTAGGGCTTCTGGGAACCTTCCTCTTAATCTTCTTACCACTTTGGGCTTTGCCGGAACCCATAGCAGCAGGGGGAATCAGAGGGAGTGGCCAAGAAACATTGGAGAAGAAATTGAACAGTAAGCGAGAATGGAATTGACCACCGTTCTCACCCTAGAGCACGAGAGGACAAAAGCACCGGTAGAAATGTTCGCCCAAGGATGGGGAAGCAGAATCTACACTCAAAAAGGAGAGACACCAACAGATGAGCGCTCAAGGTCGATGGCTATGGTGACGGCTACTGTAGCAGCGTGTCGCCAGAGAGAAGTCTTTGCCACATGATTCAGATTCTATTGCTGGAGCTAGTAATGGAGTTGGAGAATCCAAGTTCTAGCTGAAAATTGGTTATCTTGTCTGGGGAGGCCTTGGGTTCTATGATGGTAAGAATGTTAACTTTGTGTTTTGTAACTAGAAGGGATAGTCTTTCTTTATTGGAAATAATCACACAGAGGTTCCAATATAGGCAATTCATTGATGACTGGGTTGGGAGGAACTGTTTGTTATTGATTTCTCAATAAGCCTTTTTGATTTCCTTGTTGTAACAGTGGTGAAGCCATCAGTGGTTTGTCTGAGAGTAGGTTCTTCCTGATGGTGGGTTGGGGGTTCAGTGTGTTCTTGAGAGTTCTACGGAGTTTCTGTGTCACTCAAGTAGTTAACTGTGTATTTGGATTGAGGGTCTTGTATCTGGGAGTCATCTTTGGAAGGGCTCAGTTTATTTTCCACTGTTGTGGTGTATATGTTGGAGATGTCCTTCATTAAAGCTTCTAAGAGTTGTGTGTCTGAGGATGAAAAGGGAGGGTTAATGGGTTTGGTGGGGGTTTTGATGAGGGTGGGTTCAGAGGAGGTGGGGCTGGGAGTAAGAAAGGTGCTGAGGTTAAGTGTATTGGTTGAAGGGGAGGGGGGTTTTGAGAGGGGCCAATCTCTAGTTCACTGGTTTCTGACAGGTTGGGTTTTTGCTGGTTGGGATTATTTTGGGGTGGGGACTGGTTAAGAGGTTCAGGGGTTGAGTTTATTATTGAAGGGATGGGTGGCTTTGGTGGGGTATGGGTGTGTTGGACTTTACTTGTTGTGGGTATATCATTTGTTTGAAAGATTGTGGGTGCAGTAGTGGGGTTAGTGGCAGGCTAAGGTGTTTGGGTGTTTTTGGGTGCTTTCTTCTGGAAGATAGTGACTGTGTTATGCTTAGGGAGTTTAGGAATATTCCGGCCAAGTTTCTGAGGTTCCGGCAAGGGGTTTGGGAGAAGAGTTTGCTTGTTTTTAAGAGAGGAGCATTCTCCACTGTGTCTGGATATGCCCTTGCAGGTGTGGCAGAATGAAGGTAGGTCTTCATAGATGGCTTCAAGGAAGAGCCGTTGGTTACCATTTTGTATGTAAAATTTTGAGATTTGTGGTTGAGAGATATCAACTTCAACACAAATTCTGGCCAGGGATGGTCTTCCAAAGCTTTCAGTAGTGGTGTCTAGTTTGATAGGTTCTCCAAAAATTTGCCCAATTCTGTGTAGGGAGTCCTGTGAGTGAAGGTGAATGGGGAGGTTTTTAATGCCAATCCAGATTGGCATAATGGGGGATTCTACTTTGGGATCAAAGGTAGGAGTCCATTTTGCAACCAGCATTTTAAAAGACCCCAGGTTCCATTCCCTTCTTTTAAAACATCTATGGTATTCATCTTGTGAGGAGAAATTGATAAGGACATGGGTGGAGTCAATAAGGGTGACAGAAAAGGTTGTGAAACCAATTCTTTCCAGACTCTGTCTAACAAATTCCAGGCTTGGTCTCCCAAAGAAGAAAGACCCTACTAAGGCCTTAGAGAATCTTGAGGCCAGTAGGGTGACTTCTTCCTCTGAAAAGGAGATGCAAGGAATCAGTAAACCACCGATTTAACTCTGACAAGGTGACACACCCCATACCTTGTGTTAAATCAAGATATTAGTGATAAAGGGATAAGAGTTATACAAATAGGATGTGTCATTGAAGAAATTGTTCTAAGAGCTTTAATCTATAATTTGGGGGTGATAATGTGTTGCTAAATACCGCTTATTACTTGTAGTATTCTATACTATGGCCAATTTTATAGATGCCTAGAATAGGATCACACACATAGAACATATGGAAGTGTAGAATATTTAAGTAGAGTAAAGTTGCACTTTATTTATATATCGTGTATATTATATTGTATGACAATATGATTAAATACACAAACGTATATATATAAATAAATATTTATATTTGGACATTTTAATTATGTGATAATTAAGCTTGTCAAATATAATTAACAATAATATATATATATTCGGATATATATATATATATATATATATATATATATATATATATATATATATATATATATATATATATATATATATATATATATATATATATATATATATATATATATATATATATATATATATATATATATTATATATATATATATATATATATATATATATATATATATATATATATATATATATATATATATATATATATATATATATATATTATATATATATATATATATATATATATATATATATATATATATATATATATATATATATATATATATATATATATATATATGGGATTGACTCGAGTGAGATGACACCTTATGGTAAGATGACATGCTTCAATGAGATGACACAACACACAACACTGCCAAATGAAAAGCTCACCAACTGCCAATGCAAAGCTCACCAACTACCAATGCAAAGCTCACCACTTTTTTTTAAATAAAAAAAGTTAAAAAAATAACACCACCACTCAGCCACCACTCAACCACCGCTCAACCACCGGTCCACGACAACAGTGAGAGTCATCGGTGGTGGACATTAGTCATGGGCGGTCAAAGTGTAAAGCTCACCAACTATCAATGCAAAGCTCACCAACTGTAAATGGAAAGCTCACCAAGGAACAATGCAAAGCTCACCACTTTTTTTTTAAAAAAGCTAATAAAGCAAAGCTCACCAATGGACAATGCAAAGCTCACCTGGAAATAAAGCAAAGCTCACCACTTTGAACCCCAAAACTCACTTTTTTTTAAATTTAAAAAATTAAAAAATTAATTAAAAATAAAATAACAACACTGGTCAACCACCGGTCAAGGGCGGCAGAGCAGTAGTCGCGGCCGGAGCCCGACGGCGGCGGCCGGAGTCCGACGACGGCGACCGGTTTCCGGCGACCGACGGCGGCGGACGACGACCGGCGGTGGCGGTGACCGGATTCCGGCGACTGGCAGGGACCGGATTTCGGCGACCGGCGGCGGCAGCGGCCGGTGGCAGGCGGCGGTAAATGCTGGCGGTCAATAGTCAAAGTCCAGTCAACACCCTTTCCTTTGATTTTTTTTTGGAAAAATATTCAAAGTATTGAAAAAATATGGTGAGCTTTGCCTTACACTTTGGTGAGCTTTGTTGTTGTGTTTTGTGAGCTTTGCAGTGACCAGTGGTGAGCTTTGCGTCATCTGACCGAAGCATGTCATCTCACCGTAAGGTGTCATCTCACTGGAGTCAATCCCTATATATATATATATATATGTATATATATATATATATATATATATATATGTATATATATATATATATATATATATATATATATATATATATATATATATATATATATATATATATATATATATATATATATATATATATATATGGGATTGACTTCAGTGAGATGACCACCTTACGGTGGGATGACATGCATCGGTCAGATGACACAAAGCTCACCACATCACACTGCAAAGCTCACCAATGACATATGTAAAGCTCACCTGAAAATAAAGCAAAGCTCACCACTTTGAACACCAAAACTCACATTTTTTTTAATTTTGAAAATTAAAAAATTAATAAAAAATAAAATATCAACACCGGTCAACCACCGTAAGGCGGCATAAGTCGACGGCCGGCGGCGGAGGTTGGCGGCGGCAGGGGGTCGCCGGTGATGGTCAAAGTCTAGTCAGCACCCCTTCCTTTGATTTTTTTTCAAAAAAATTTCAAAGTGTTGAAAAAATATGGTGAGCTTTGCCTTACAGTTTGGTGAGCTTTTTAGTTGTCCTTGGTAAGCTTTGCAGTGGCCAGTGGTGAGCTTTGTGTCATCTGACCGTAGCATGTCATCTCACCGTAAGGTGTCATCTGACTGGAGTCAATCCCTATATATATATATATATATATATATATATATATATATGTAAGTATATATATATATATAATAAATGTTATATTATTTATTTTGTGTTAATTATATGATAATTAAAGTTGACAAAATAAATTGGAAGCTTCCTTAAAGTGTCATTCGAAATTTCCTAGGTAGAATAGGAATGGGATTTGATTTCCTTCCTAAACTCTAAAAGGTACTCCCTCCGTCCTGTTGGAAAACGGGTTCGACAACGCCGTTGACGGTGATGAGATGGACGTCGACGACGAGGAGGCGGAAACCGAACACGAAGACTAGGCCGCCCCTAGAATTTCTATCTCTTTTATTTTAATTATCATGTCTCTTAATGCTTCCGTTATATTCCGCTATTTCCCATCTTCAATAAATAAAAGTTATCTTTTATCTTTTTGTTAATGTCAAAAGGGGGAAGAAAAGGGCTATGCATATACTAAGGGGGAACGGCTCTAAAAACGAGACCGTTTGATTTTAATCCCACTAATTTCTTTTAAGCACAAATTAAGGGGGAACTTTTTCAAAACTTTTTGAAAATCAAATATCCCTTAATATGCATATCCCCGTCTTGTTTGCCATTATCAAAAAGGGGGAAATTGTTGGAACACGGGTTTACGCCTATGTCGTACTAAGCCGTGTTCGTTTTATGACAGGTTTTGATAATGCCAAACCGCCGTGACAATAACAAGGTTAAGATGAGCAAAACCAAGGCGAAGGAACATGGCATGATGAACGGAGAACCAAGAACCAAGAATCAAGAGCGAAGAATTAGAATTGCATCGAGTCGGTCTTAATGTGATCGAGACCGGCACAAACTTCCAAATCTTGGCTCTCTAAGATCAATTCATCAAAACCCTTTTTGCAAATTCAAAAATGTTTTTCATAAGTTTTTAAACCTGGCTAAAAACACTTGGAGTTCGCCCAAACCAAAAACCAAGTCATCCAGCGTTCAGCTTTTAGAAACCGACGTTCGGCTTTCGGTTTTCAGCATTGGTTTTTGGGCATCCAAACCAACCAAGTGGTTTTTAACTTTTTATGATTGGTTTTTGCTTCTGGGCATATTTAAATACTTCTCCAACAAAAACGCCTCAAAAACCACTTTCCGTTTTTGGTCGTTTAGTGAAAACCATGCTAAACAGCACGAACTTGGTTAGTCGTGGTTTTCAACTAAATGACGTGGTTTTTAAAATGTTTTACTTGATTTCTTAGCAAAATGCAATAAACAAATGTTTTCAATACTTGGTTTTTACTTTGGAGAACTTGTGTTTTTGACATCGGCTAACGGCGTGACTAAATCAACCATGGGTCTCGCTAAACCAGCCCAACAGCGATCTTGAGGTAACCAACAGCGCTGTCTGGCTTGAGTAGCTAAAAACATGGTTTGGCGTTAAGTCTTCCAATAGCGATGTTGGATGTTAGACATCGCTGTTGAGCCAAGGTTGGATTTCCAAAAACTTCTGGAACAGCGATGTAGGCCTCCCTACAGCGCTGTCCAACCTAAGCCAAAAATATAGTGCATTGGCAGAAAGTTTCAGGACAGCGATGTTGACCCAGCAACAGCGCTGTCAGGCCAAAACTCCACCTTCAAAGGCAGACCTAAACAGCGATGTTCTAGTATGGAACATCGATGTAGAGACCTGACCGTTGGAAGGAATTTAAGGCTAAAACGTTCCTTGTTTGGAAGTCAACAACCAAAACAGCGATGTAGGGATTTTAGACATCGCTGTTGGCATGACCGTTGCTTCCCATTTTACAAAACGCAAGCCTAGAACAGCGATGTCCAAGCCTAGGACAGCGCTGTCTGGGTGAATTTCAACAAATCCAATCTTCATCAAATCCCACAAATTGTGCCAATCACCCCTTAAATACTTTGGTCCGTTGGAGCCTATTTTTCTACTATAAAATGGGGTGTTTGGGTCTGTTTTACACATCACATTACTTCACAACTCCTACTCTTTCATTGCAAATCATTCTTCAATTATTCGTAGCTTTTGAGAGCCATTTTTTGTGAAGCTTGTGTTGTGTTCTTGAGCGTTCTTAGTTTACTCATTATCCACTCTAAAAGAGAGTATTGTTCTTGAGTGTTTTTAGTGTTCTTAAACACTTGACAAGAGAAGGTATTTCTCTTGTTGTTCGAAGGAAGGGCTGTTTCCTTCAAAGGTTCGTTGAGGTTCGTGTGACTCGAATTCTCAAGTTGTACGGGTTTGTTAAGCACCGTTAAGCTTAATGAGGTAGTAGTGTAGCTCGAGAGAGTCTCTCGGGAGGCTGGATTAGCCACAAGTTGTGGTGAACCAGGGTAAAATCGGTGTGCCTCTTACTCTTCTCTTTACTTCTCGTTTATTCATTTTTTTATTCCTGCAATTTTTGATCAAACGCTATTCACCCCCCCTCTAGCGTTAGTCTCTTATTCTAACAATTGGTATCGGAGCCTCACTCGCGTCCAAACTTAACCGTTTGAGAGTAAAGCGATCATGGGCTCTTCTTCTAGAAATCTCTATGCAGGAATTGGAGAAGGTCAATCAACTTCTAGGCCACCACTCTTTGATGGCACGAACTACTCTTATTGGAAGGAACGGATGAGAATCTACATTCGTTCCACCAACTTCCAATTGTGGTTGGTGATCAAAAATGGCGAAGAAATCCCTATGAAGAAAGTGGGAGAAACCACGGTCCCAAAGACCGAAAACGAATTTGATGCCGAGGACATCAAGAAGATTGAAAACTATGCAAAGGCCATCAATATGCTATATTGCGCGGTCAACCCCGATGACTACTGAAAGATCTCCTGTTGCACAACCGCCAAGGAGATGTGGGACAAGCTTGAAGTGACGTACGAAGGTACCGATCAAGTTCGCGAAGCCAAGATCGATTTTCTCACCCAAGAGTACGAAATGTTCCGGATGAAAGAAGGTGAGAAAATTGATGACATGTTCGACCGTTTTTCAAAGATCATCAACGACCTTCATGCTCTCAAAAAGACTTACACCAACAAGGATCTCGTGAGGAAAATCCTGCGAAGCCTCACACCCGAATGGAGGTCAAAAGCCGATGCAATCTATGAATCCATTGGAGTCTCCAATGTCACCATCGACGGGCTAAGAGGTAACCTTAAAACCTATGAATCTATATTCTAACCCCGTCTTTGGATGAACAAAAGAAAAAGGGGATAGCTCTCAAAGCCACCAAGGAACCGGTGGAAGAGGCTTCAAGCGATGACGACAATGAATTCGGGCTCGTCATCAAGAAGTTCCACAAGTTCATGAAGAAGGAATTTGAGCGGAAGGGAAGGAAGCACGACGGTCCTCCCAAGTGCTACAGCTGTGGCGAGATTGGCCACATCAAGCCAAGGTGTCCAAAGGCCAAACACGACAAGGATAAGCCTGGCTTCAAGAAGCAAAGGGCCTACATCTCTTGGGGTGGCGATTCCGGCAACGAATCAACCAACCAAGAGGAGGACGAAGCTGCAAATCTCTGCCTCATGGCGCACGAAGATCAAAGCGACGACGTCCAAGAGGTATGTAATATTTCTTCCGACTCTTACACTTTTGAAGAAATGCAAGAAGCACTACATGAACTTTATGAGGAATTTGTTAGCGCTTCTAAAACAAATAAATCCCTGAAGAAACGACTTTCTTTACTTGAAAACGATTGTGAAAAATTGGAAAAAGAAAATGAAATACTTAAACAAGAAAACAAATTTTTTTGGAAAAAGAAGCGCTGACAAACCAGAAAGCTCATCGAGTGAATGTGGGTCTTGCAAAACTTTAAAAGAGCAAGTCGCTAAACTTGAGAGCACGGTCAAGAAATTTAATACTCCTCACAAAGACTTAAATTTACTTCTTGACACTATGCATTTTTCTAAGGAAGGAATAGGTTTTGATAAAAATAAAGCTAAAGATAATGTTGAGCCACCACCTAGACAATCATCTAAGGTTCAACATAAGAAACCTAAAAATGAAGATAATAGAAAACCTAGTCAACCGAAGGACACTAGACAACCTAGACTAAAACCTAGGAATGAAAATGGTCATAGTAGACAACCTAAGAAAAATGATTTTGTGCATAAAAATGAATTTTCTCAAATAAGAAGAAATAATGCTAGAGCACCTAGAAGAAGCCAATTTCAAAATTTCCAAAAACCATCATTTTCACAAAATAGGAACAAAATGGTTAAACCTTCTAACTATTCTGAACCTAGGCACATGTACAACCCCAATGTAGTTTGCCATTATTGTAATAGGATAGGCCATATTGCTCCCGTTTGTTACACTAGACATAGGCACCTATCACAAAATCAAGCACACTACCATTACACACCTAACACCCGAGGACCCAACGTAAATTGGGTACCTAAAACTCATTGATGTGTTTCATAGGTATGCTTGAAGGCATCAAGTTTACTTTGGTACCTTGATAGTGGATGCTCCAAACACATGACCGGGGATGCATCCAAGTTTCTCCAAATCAAACCCGCTAAATGAGGAAATGTAGTTTTTGGAGACAATAGCAAGGGAAAAATTATCGGCGTTGGTTCAGTAGGTAAATCTGAAAACTCCTCTATAGATAATGTCTTGCTTGTTAAAGGTCTCAAACACAATCTCTTGAGCATAAGTCAATTATGTGACAAGGGAAACCGTGTGACCTTCGATTCAAAATCATGCACGGTAGAACGCCTTAGTGACAATAAGGTCATTCTATGTGGTGATAGAATCGATAACATTTATATGGTTAACTTAGACAAATCTCCTTCCGACTTTGCTAAGTGCCTCATGAGTAAAGAGGAAGACACTTGGTTATGGCACCGAAGGGTAGCTCATATGAACATGAACCTTTTGAACAAATTGGTTTCACAAGACTTAGTAATTGGCATTCCAAAACTTAAGTTTGAAAAAGACGCCATATGTGATGCATGTCAAAAGGGGAAGCAAGTTCGGGCTTCGTTTAAGTCTAAGAACGTTGTTTCAACGTCTAGACCGCTTCAACTTTTGCACATGGATCTTTTTGGTCCTTCTAGAACGAAAAGTTTTGGTGGCAATTACTTTGCGTTTGTGATTGTCGATGACTACTCTAGGTTTACATGGACCTTGTTTCTTACTCATAAAAGTGAAGCATTTCATGTTTTCAAAAATTTTCTAAAGAAAGTTCAAAATGAAAAAGAAACAACCATAGTAGCCATAAGAAGCGACCATGGGGGAGAGTTCGAACGAAATCTGTTTTCAGATTTGTGTGACGAACTTGGCATTGATCATAACTTCTCAGCCCCACGTACACCACAACAAAATGGAGTGCTGGAATGTAAAAATAGATGCCTCGAAGAGATGGCTAGAACTATGATCAATGAGGCAAAAATCCCTAAGTATTTTTGGGCGGATGCCGTGAGTACCGCGAGCTACGTGTTAAACCGAGCCGTCATTCGACCAATACTCATGAAAACGCCCTATGAACTATACAAAGGGAGAAAGCCAAACCTTTCCCATCTTCGAGTCTTTGGTTGCAAATGTTTTATTCATAATAACGGCAAAGATAACTTGGGAAAATTTGATGCCAAATCGGACGAAGGGATTTTTCTTGGTTATTCTCTTCGCAGGAAGGCCTATAGAGTATTTAATAAACGTACTTTGACTATTGAGGAGTCCCCTCATATTGTATTTTCCGAAGATAATCCTCGCTTGGCGAGAAAGGCTATTTGTGATGATCTTGTAGATTCATTAGAGAGAGTACACATTGAAGACGATGAAGAAGACATGACATTATACACCAACCCGCAACAACAACCTGAGGAAACACCTCAAGTGATGGTCGAAAATGAGGACCAAGCGGACGAAGAAGAACAAGAGGAAGCCCAGGAACAAGAGGAAACCGAGCTTCCCATCGCCTGGAGAATGCACAGAAACCATCCACTTGATCAGGTAATTGGCAGCATCAACCGCGGGGTAAGTACTCGTAACTCTCTTAGGGACACCGTAGGACACATGGCTTTTGTATCTCAAATTGAACCTACAACCATTTCCGAAGCAATAAACGATGAACATTGGACCTTGGCTATGCAAGAGGAGCTAAACCAATTCAAACGAAATGACGTTTGGGAATTGGTGCCAAGGCCTGATGATCGCACGATTATTGGTACGAAATGGGTGTTCCGTAAGAAACTTGATGAAAATGGAATAATCACTAGAAACAAAGCTAGGCTCGTAGCTAAAGGCTACAATCAAGAAGAAGGCATTGATTTTGAAGAAACGTATGCACCTATAGCACGTTTAGAAGCTATTCGTTTACTTCTTGCTTTTGCTTCGTCTATGGATTTTAAACTTTATCAAATGGATGCTAAGAGTGCCTTCCTCAATGGTTTTATTCAAGAGGAAGTGTATGTTGACCAGCCCCCGGGGTTTGAGGACTTTGAGTTTCCCGATCACGTCTTCAAACTCAAGAAAGCGCTCTACGGTCTTAAACAAGCACCACGTGCTTGGTACAAACGTTTGAGTAAATTTCTTTTAGATAGTGGTTTCCAAAGGGGAAAGGTAGACACCACACTTTTTATCAAGAGTAAAAACAATAACATCCTTTTGGTTCAAGTTTATGTAGACGACATTATATTCAGTGCTACTAACGAGTCTTTGTGCAAGGAATTCTCAACGCTAATGACTAGCGAATTTGAAATGTCAATGATGGGCGAGCTCACATTCTTTTTGGGACTCCAAGTTAAGCAAATGAAAGATGGCACGTTCATTTGCCAAACTAAATACTGCAAGGAGCTCCTAAAACGGTTTGAAATGGACATCGCCAAAGCCATGGCGACCCCGATGAGCACGTCTGATCATCTTGACAAAGACGAGAAAGGTAAGGAAGTAGAGGTCAAAAAGTATCGAGGTATGATCGGATCCCTTCTTTATCTTACTACTAGTAGGCCGGATATCATGTTTAGCGTTTGCCTTTGTGCAAGGTATCAATCATGTCCGAAGGAATCGCACTTAACGGCGGTAAAACGGATTATGAAATATCTTGCCGGCATGGTAAACGTTGGACTGTGGTATCCAAAAGCCTCTTCTTGTCATCTCGTTCGTTATTCCGACTCGGACTTTGCCGGTTGCAAATTAGACCGTAAAAGTACGAGTGGGACTTGGCATTTACTTGGTAGCTCTCTAGTCTCATGGTTTAGTAAAAAGCAAGTCAGTGTTGCGTTATCCACAACCGAAGCGGAATATGTAGCTGCCGGTAGTTGTTGTGCTCAAATTCTTTGGATGAAGCAACAACTCGTGGACTATGGCCTTAGTATCAATCACGTCCCTCTTCGTTGTGATAATACTAGCGCCATAAGCTTGACTAAGAACCCCGTTCTTCACTCAAGGACGAAACACATTGACATTAGGCATCATTTCATTAGAGATCATGTTCTCAAAGGTGATGTCGAAATTGAGTTTGTTGAAACACACAACCAATTAGCCGACATTTTCACAAAACCTTTAGAGAAAGAGTCGTTCTTCCGCATTCGAAGTGAACTCGGAATCCTTGACTCCACGATGATCTAAGTTATGCATCTAAACTTGTTAAACGCTTACTAACTTGAGCGTCGGAGAACTTTTTTCTTTTTTTTGCAGGTACCCCGTTCATGAAATCAGAGGAGAACCATGCAAACAGCGCTGTCCAAGAGACCAAACAGCGTTGTTGAGAGAAACACCGTTAACCAGTTTGTGCCAACAGCGCTGTCCCAGGGAGTCCCTTACTCTTCACTTTCCAGAAACTTTTTGAACATCGCTGTTCTAATGGGTTCAACCCCTTACACAATTCCAGAATGATTTGGAACATCGCTGTAGGGAACCCAACATCGCTGTCCATTTAACACTTGCTTTTAAAACTTGACGCATAACAGCGCTGTCCAGAGGCTCAACAGCGCTGCCCCAACAGCGATGTAGCCTTTGGAACATCGCTGTTCTGGATAAATTTTTCAAAAAAAATATCCGTTGGCACCAGCATTAATTGATCCAATAGCCATTGTTTTTGAAAATCTGGACGTTAGAGTCCTCCTTCTCTATAAATTGGGACCTCCTCTCTTCACTTTTACACACACAAACACAATTCTCTTCAACATCCTTGCTTATTTCATCATTTCTACTCTTTTCTCTTGAGATTTCTTCATCATCGGCAAAGATAAGAACAGGGCAGGAGCTTCCGGCAAATCCAAGGCCAAATCCCGGGCGCCTACGACATCTACCGAGGAACGCCTCTACTATGGTGACGGGTCATACCTTTGGTTTGATTCCGAAGAGGAACGCACCCGTTTCCTCACTTTCTTCTCTAAACGGGTTGTGGCTCCTCCACGGATCATCCCGGAGCGCTACCCGGAGCTGCAGGGCTACGACGACCTCGACGCGCAGCTTCATCAGGCCGGCCTTTGGCCTTTCGTCTCCCGGGCTCGGAAGGAGATCAACCCGGCGCTGATTCGGGTCTTCTACTCCAACCTCCGGCGTGAGGGCGACGTGCTCTATTCTCTTGTCAAGAGCACGCCGATAGAACTTTCAATTGAGCAGCTTGGGCGCATCGCTGGCCTCCCCTACCAAGGTGACGACGTCTCCCTATATGGCGGAGAGGACTGGGTGCTCAACAACGAGGGCCTTATCCTCAACGAGCTTGGCATCACTGAGCTCATCCGCCATGCCTCGGGCTGCCCCACCATCCACTCCGCTAACCCCGAAGGCCGTCTTCTTCTCTACATCGTCTCCCAGATCATCAAACCCAGGAAGCACGGCCACACCATCATGTCCGGTGAAGATCTCAAGCTCATCCATGCGATCATGCACTCGGCCCCAATCAATTGGGCAAAGTTTGTCATGATCAACATGACGATTGCCGCGTCCACCAACCACGATCACCTCCTCCCGTTCCCGTTCGTGGTGATGGACATCCTTGAATGGTTCAAGGTGACCACCACCGTTGGCCCACTCACAAAGGCCACGAAGATTTGGGCGATCAGCACCCAAACCTTCAAGAAGCGGTCGGACAATGCCGGACCTTCCATTGTTGTGCCACGGCGCCGTTCTGCTGCTGGTCCAGCGAAGCCCAGGCCCGGGCCAACCTTGCCTCCATCGCCGACTCCCTCAACCGGCTTCACTTCAAAGTTGACGAGATGGATGGCTACCTTGAGCGGCTCGACGAGGCTGTTCAACGCCAAGGGCACACCATGAACACGTACTTCCAACGCGTCAACTACGTTCCCCCACCGTACCATGGCACATTCTTTGGGCAAGTGTACAGTGACGAGGACGAAGAGGATGGCTCCTACACCCCGTCAAGCTCCCCAAACGAGGACGAGTTCGACAACGCCGTTGACGGTGATGAGATGGACGTCGACGACGAGGAGGAGGAAACCGAAGACGAAGACTAGGCCGCCCCTAGAATTTCTATCTCTTTTATTTTAATTATCATGTCTCTTAATGCTTCCGTTGTACTCCGCTATTTCCCATCTTCAATAAATAAAAGTTATCTTTTATCTTTTTGTTAATGTCAAAAGGGGGAAGAAAAGGGCTATGCATATACTAAGGGGGAACGCCTCTAAAAACGAGACCGTTTGATTTTAATCCCACTAATTTCTTTTAAGCACAAATTAAGGGGGAACTTTTTCAAACCTTTTTGAAAATCAAATATCCTTTAATATGCATATCCCCGTCTTGTTTGCCATTATCAAAAAGGGGGAAGTTGTTGGAACACGGGTTTACGCCTATGTCGTACTAAGCCGTGTTCGTTTTATGACAGGTTTTGATAATGCCAAACTGCCGTGACAATAACAAGGTTAAACTGAGCAAAACTAAGGCGAAGGAACATGGCATGATGAACGGAGAACTAAGAACCAAGAATCAAGAGCGAAGAATTAGAATTGCATCGAGTCGGTCTTAATGTGATCGAGATCGGCACAAACATCCAAATCTTGGCTCTCTAAGATCAATTCATCAAAACCCTTTTTGCAAATTCAAAAATGTTTTTCATAAGTTTTTAAACCTGGCTAAAAACACTTGGAGTTCGCCCAAACCAAAAACCAAGTCATCCAGCGTTCAGCTTTCAGAAACCGACGTTCGGCTTTCGGTTTTCAGCATTGGTTTTTGGGCATCCAAACCAACCAAGTGGTTTTTAAATTTTTATGATTGGTTTTTGCTTTTGGGCTTATTTAAATAGTTCTCCAACAAAAACGCCTCAAAAACCACTTTCCGTTTTTGGTCGTTTAGTGAAAACCATGCTAAACGGCACGAACTTGGTTAGTCGTGGTTTTCAACTAAATGACGTGGTTTTTAAAATGTTTTACTTGATTTCTTAGCAAAATGCAATAAACAAATGTTTTCAATACTTGGTTTTTACTTTGGAGAACTTGTGTTTTTGACATCGGCTAACGGCGTGACTAAATCAACCATGGGTCTCGCTAAACCAGCCCAACAGCGATGTTGAGGTAACCAACAGCGCTGTCTGGCTTGAGTAGCTAAAAACATGGTTTGGCGTTAAGTCTTCCAACAGCGATGTTGGATGTTAGACATCGCTGTTGAGCCAAGGTTGGATTTCCAAAAACTTCTGGAACAGCGATGTAGGCCTCCCTACAGCGCTGTCCAACCTAAGCCAAAAATATAGTGCATTGGCAGAAAGTTTCAGGACAGCGATGTTGACCCAGCAATAGCGCTGTCAGGCCAAAACTCCACCTTCAAAGGCAGACCTAAACAACGATGTTCTAGTATGGAACATCGATGTCGAGACCTGACCGTTGGAAGGAATTTAAGGCTAAAACTTTCCTTGTTTGGAAGTCAACAACCAAAACAGCGATGTAGGGATTTTAGACATCGCTGTTGGCATGATCGTTGCTTCCCATTTTACAAAACGCAAGCCTAGAACAGCGATGTCCAAGCCTTGGACAGCGCTGTCTGGGTGAATTTCAACAGATCCAATCTTCATCAAATCCCACAAATTGTGCCAATCACCCCTTAAATACTTTGGTCCGTTGGAGCCTATTTTTCTACTATAAAATGGGGTGTTTGGGTCTGTTTTACACATCACATTACTTCACAACTCCTACTCTTTCATTGCAAATCATTCTTCAATTATTCGTAGCTTTTGAGAGCCATTTTTTGTGAAGCTTGTGTTGTGTTCTTGAGCGTTCTTAGTTTACTCATTATCCACTCTAAAAGAGAGTATTGTTCTTGAGTGTTTTTAGTGTTCTTAAACACTTGACAAGAGAAGGTATTTCTCTTGTTGTTCGAAGGAAGGGCTGTTTCCTTCAAAGGTTCGTTGAGGTTCGTGTGACTCGAATTCTCAAGTTGTACGGGTTTGTTAAGCACCGTTAAGCTTAACGAGGTAGTAGTGTAGCTCGAGAGAGTCTCTCGGGAGGCTGGATTAGCCACAAGTTGTGGTGAGCCAGGGTAAAATCGGTGTGCCTCTTACTCTTCTCTTTACTTCTCGTTTATTCATTTTTTTATTCCTGCAATTTTTTGATCAAACGCTATTCCCCCCCCCCCCTCTAGCGTTAGTCTCTTATTCTAACACGTCCCACTGTCTTTGTCCACTTACCTTTTGGCACACCATCCAATGCACTTCTTTAATCCATTTTATTTTGTAATTTGTATATTAAAAAATTATAAAAATTATATATTAATAATCTATATGTTAAGACAAATCAAACAAGATCACACATGACTATTTTTAGGCTTACACATTGAGAGAATTTGATGAGTCAAAGTGCTTAGATCAACAGTTCCAAAAGTCAAAACTGGACAAAGACAATGGGATGGAGGTAGTACATTCCTATCAGGAATAGGAATGGGGATTATACTCCTTATAAATAGGAGATCAACCCACGCGTTTTAGAGTACTAGAGAATTTCGGCCCTAACCATTTTTAAGAGAGAAAAATTTGTTTTTTTCGCTTAATACTTTACACCAAATATTTTATATTTTAGAAATATTCTAAAGAAAAATTACTAGCATAATTTTCTCTAGAACACTCTTCATTGTTCGTGTGTCTCAACTGGAGGTCATATACTTTTGTGGCTAGCTCTTGGATAAATCCATCAACCTACACATATCGTTGCTTGCTCGCCAAAAAAGGTATATTTCTTAACAGTAACTTATAATAATCATAAGAGGTCTTGGTTGGATCTACGTTTGGACAACAAAATTTTATTGTTTTTCGCTGCCCTATCCAAGCGTAGAACCCAACAGCTTCCTCGCTTCCAGGTTCAATTCTTCGCCCTTCTCTTCAATTTGTCTTCAATTTGTTTCAAATTCCTTGTTAATTGTTTCAAATTGTTGTTAATTGCTACATTTTTGCTAGATTAATTGTGTATTACATGCTAATTTTCACTTTTCTTAGGGTTTTCTCGTTCTCTCATGCCTCACACCAACCCTAGCTACCATGTCAGATCGTCGAAGCACCAGACGTTTGCGCACAAGGTCCCATGTCGGTGAATCAAGCACTACCCAAGAGGAACGATCTGTCTCTCCGTTTGTCTTTCCCGGAGGTGATTCCAAATGCCTTTTCTTTAATGATTTTTTGAATCGCCCTATTTTAACCCCCAAATCCATTCTTCATACCGTATTTTGTCATATATCGTTTAACGATGCTACTAGTTTTGTTGATAGACTCGGTGTCACTTCTTTTGTGCATAAAACATTTGATGTCTATTGTCCAAAGCTCATTTGCCCGTTTTATGCAAATCTCTCTTTCAACGGACGGGTTCTCAAATCCTCCGCCAATGGCACCAACATTGAGATGACTCTCAAGGATATTGGTGAACTTTTTAACTTTTCCTTTGAGGGATGTGATTTTCACAAGTTCACGTCTAGGGAATTCAAAACTTTTTCTCCCTACGACACTAAGGGACCTGACTCGGAACCACCTATGCTTATTCAAGAAAATAAGGAGGAGCGAGTTTTGCCTATGGCAGTAAATGACCATCTCCTTAATTGTGTTGAAGACACACCTCTAGAGGAACCTGTTCTGGAGGAGATAGAGCCCACTACCTACCCCCAAGTTCAAGAGTCTGAGGAGGAATCTATGGACGAGGAAATACTGTGCATGGAAAAACCAACTTCGTCTATAGAAACATGTACAAATAATGCCTCATCAGCAGATTTAGACCAAACTTTATTTGACTCCTTACCTGACGGGTGTAGCCATGTTTGCCCAGAGGATAGTTGGAGCCAAAAGAGTTGGGATGAACTTCTGGTAAGTGATATTAAGGACTCTTCCATGGGGGAAATCACCGTCGTAATCGTCAAACCATAATTGGATGGTCAGCCCATTGAAGACAAGGAAGAAATCAATCTCGCTATGAAGGCCAATGATGTGGATCAACTTAGGAGACTTCCGCCACCACCCACCTCTCTAGAGTCTCCCCCATTTATCCTGTTGCCACCAAGCTGCAGGTACAAGTCAAGGATCCTGGACCTTGACCTAGAAAAGTACCAAATAGGGTGGCATCAGAAGAGAGTCGGAAGGCCTAAACTTTATGACTCTCGGATCGGAAAGTCGCGGAAAAAGTGGGTGAGTGTCAAGCTACGGACGCTAAAGAAGTGCTTAACGGGAGGCAACCCGTCATTCAAATAACTAAAATAATTAAATAAATTCAATAATTTTTTTTTTTTGTTATTTTTGAGTTTCTTCTTGCCGCACCAGTTTTGGGGGCAAGATTTTATGTGTTTGTTTATGTGTGTGCAGATGCCTCATCGACCTGCTTACCCTACTGTGGACCGTAATGAGGTCCACCTGATTGATGCTGCCTCCAGGATGAGGTTCGATGAGTGGCGACACTCACGGCTGTTACACGAGTCGGTGTGTCTTGCTCAGGACACACTGACGAACTATGGCTATGCAGAGGAGATGGTTGAGCTGCTTGAGGGGACTAGATGGCAGCACCTGCTTCAGATGAGGGAAGAGTCTATCCTACCACTGACCATCAAGTTCTTATGCTCGATACCTGCTCTCCCGGAGATTGAGTCACGACAGATGACTCATACTTTGGGAGAGATGGTTGTTCATCTCGGGCTTTACACTCAGGAGGTGGGAGAGATGGTTGTTCATCTCGGGCTTTACACTCAGGAGGAGACCGAGCAGCCTGAGTTCTACGACGCTCCTTTCTGCCTTCCTGCATAGTTTGACCACTAGACTTTCTAGAGGGAGCATTCATCTGACGAGCAGGAGTTCGTCACCAAGAAGAGTAAGGCGCGATATAGGATTCGGCCCAGCTGGGGGATCCTATCTTTTGTTCTTTCGACATCCTTCTTTGGGAGGGCGTCGAACACAGATAGGGTCTACGAGGAGGATATGTGTGTCTTTTGGAGCTTGCACGACCGCCAACTGGAAAACGTGGCTGTGTACCTGGCCAGATTCTTATACTCCCAGTCCTACGGGTGTAGGACACACTTGGTCTGTGGGTTCGTAATTACACTGCTCTTTCGCTCCTTCATAGGGAATGCACCGATCCCACGACCTATCTAGTTGATGAGGGAGTTGGATGCCGGCATGCTCTGAGAGCACTACGGCTTCTACTGGCCACACTTCACATGAGATGGGAGAGTCTTCTGGTCAGTCACAGAGACCGTCTCAGCGCCTTCCTCGTCGACGACCTACCAGAGCACAGTTGGCTCACGCTCAGACGGAGGTAGCACCAGTATGGGCCCAGCAGCTTTTGGAGAACCAGAATACATTAATGCGGTCCGTCGCGGCACTCCAACAGCAGGTGCACGGTTTAGACAGGATGCGTGAGGCATTGCGTTTTGAAAACCCGAAAAACCTCCCGTCGCATCAGCAGCAGCCCCGAGATGACGATCCCTCCACCTACCAGCCTCTGCAGTGATCTCCTACTCTTTCAGAACTTTTTATCTTATTTGAGCTGGAATTGATGACTTGACTGGTTTATTTGGATTTCTATTTGACTTCTTATAGTAGACTTTTATGGTTATGCTTATTTACTATTTCAATCATCATTTTGAATATTTTACTTATGCAATCATCTTATTCATCATATCTTTGATATTTCAACCAAAATTCTACTCTGAAACACTTTTTTTTGGCCGCAAGGGCGCGGTTCCGTTCAAGTGTGAGGAGGATGTGAATTATTGGTTGAAATATTCTGGGTTAGAATTGTTTGCTTTGCATATTTGTGGGTAAAGATTTTATAAGTATGGTCATCAACTCTTTTGTTTAAATAATTAAGTTTTTTTTATCACCCATCAACTTTTATTCTTTTCCCTAATTTTTTTTCAAACGATTTCTAAAATCATTTGGGATACATTAGTATTTTCTAAGTTTTTTTTAAGATCAATCAATTTTTAAATAGCTTCTTTAAAAATTTCGTTTCTCATAAAGGTTTCTTCTAAATATAAGGGTCTATATAAAAAATTCTAATGGTTTAAATTTTATTTGTTGGGATTGCGCTTAAGTGACGAATTGGAAATTCTATCTCCGTAAAGGGGCTCTGCTTCTCCCGCTAATCGCATAAGCCGAGGGAGCAAGTATGCATTTGTCATAGAATAAATCCACAATCTTAGTAATGCAATATGCCTTGGCGATTTTGAGAATTCTCTCTAATAAATAATGCTTAATAAAATAAATAGGCCCTTATTGTTTGACAAAAAACCTTTTTGGAAATCCATTTTTATTAGAGCTTTTAAACGCTTTTTGATTTTAAAATAATCTTTAGAAATATGATTATCCCAATGAAAATTTAGAGTTTAGTTTGATTTAATAGGGTAAAAATATTAGTTTACAAAATACTTTTAAATTTCTAAAAGTATGGGTGAAATCTATATATTTACTTATTCATGCAAAAACGTTGATGACCATCTTATCTTTTCTTTCCTTCAAGTTGTGTAACTTAAACTTTTCTTCTGTGATTGCTAATTTTCTTCTGTGATTGCAAGCAACGTTTAAGTGTGAGGAATTTGATAAGTTCATTTTGTTCTTATTTTATTCTACATATGTTAAGCGTTATTGCACGAAAATAGTAATAAAATTACCCATTAAAGTGTCTATTAGTGACAAAACTTATGTTTTGTCTCAAGAAGAATAAAATACGGCTTCCAAATTAAATTAAGTGGATTTGTCAATTTTATGTCCCAAATTAGAGAAAAAGTTTCAGATTTATAAGATCACAATACTTCGGAAGAAGAAATCAGTGTTTGGGAGTCAAACGGACCAAAACAGAGCAAAAATCGACCAAGATCTCGAATATTCGCGAATTGGGCACAGGATTGGGGTCCTGGGCATCCAAAGATGGACGCCCGGGGTAGTTTGACGCCCAAGAAACCACGACTGACGCGTCTTCTCCACCCTATAAAAGCAGCGCCACTCTCCACCATTTATACACCATTCTCAACCCCTCTCGGGTTTCCTCACTATTTTAGTCAATATTTCGTGTAGAGTAGTGTTAGTATTAGTTTTGAAGTATTTTCCGGAGGATTTGACTCCCAATCTGTTTTGTTCCGCTTTTACAGAAGCCGTAAATTTTCTTATTTAATAAAATGATGTTTTAATTTATGTTTGCATAGTATGAGTTAGAGTCCGGATCTCTGGGTCCGGACTACTTTGGTTGTATATTTTGAATGTTAAATTAATGTTGGAATGGTTAGTATATTGTTCTTGCCTTATTTAGTTAATTAATCCTGAAAGATTTAATTAGCTATTTATTGAGAAAATATTGTATGCCAAGGGGCTATGATATTCAAGAGTAACGGATTAAGTACAAATCTAGAAATGGATGAGTAATAATAGAAATATTATTATTCCAACTGTTAATTAAATATAATAAAATAGATCCAAATGATGTCCAGACCCTAGGTCCAGATCTATACTTATACTATGTGAAATTTATTTATTATTTTTACTCTGCTCTATTTTTATATTCATTCCGAGAAGACTTTCATAAGCCCGTCCAAGCCTTCACCTAATTAGAGAAATTAACTAATTCCCTTCGTCCACTCCTCGAGAGACACGACACTCGAAGAGAAAACTAACCCTTTATTGGGAAGGTTTACTACCCGAAAAACTACGATCATCAAGGAGGCAATGTTGGCCTTCAAGGAGCTATTGCTTCAACAGTCTATAACAATGGTGGTCTCGTTAGAGGTTTCATTCCTGGATACATAGCAACACGACAGGTCTACGAACCTATGTATGGTGCAGAGCACATAGTTTCTAACAACTACTACAAATATTTTGAGATGAATCATGTCGTGGAAGCTTTCATCATTCTTCCTGGAGGAGTTGACACTCTCGAAGGTTTGTTCACCTTAATCTCATGGGCATCTGAAGGGTTACACAATAGACCTATTCGTCTCTTAAACATTGACGGTTATTTCAATAACCTTCTCAAATTCTTAGACGGTGCAGTGAGGAAAAACTTCATGGCTTCCAGTCAAAAGAAACTTTTCATTTCTTCTTTCTTTGTTTATGAGCTTTTAGACAAACTAGAGTTTGCTAAAGCTTTTCCAGGTCCTAGGGCTAGTTATGACAATTTTGCAAATCCTGGAAGATTAGACTTAGAATTGCATCTGTAATGTTCCTTGTTGTGTTTTGTACATAAATGGTTAGCCATAAATATGATTCTGAGTTGCGTGGCCAGTGCAAGCTACATTTTCTTCATTCTTCAGTTCTTCGTTTTTGATGTCACTGTTTCACGTCTTGTTTTGTATTGTCACCACATCGCGATCTTTCGATTCAATAGCGTATACGAATGAGTCAATTATCTTAATTGATTTGTCTTGTCAGCATCACTTTACTTCACTGATTCAATCACACTTCATCGACGTTTTCGACGATAAGCAATTAAGTCATTAGTCACTTCATGACGAGGCATCAGTTCGTTCAACAAGGTTGAGCAGTCTATAGTTTTTAACAACCAAGTTCTTTGTATCTGACCAAACAAGTTGTCAGTTCGTAGTAAAGGGTAGCGATTCTTGATCGTTAGTTTTTTCAAGTTTCATAACAGGGATTTGATAGTATCCTGACCGTAAGTCAATCTTAGAGAGCACAATGGATCCTCTAAGCTGATCAAATAAGTCATTAATACGAGGTAAAAGATAACGAATAGTTCAACTGACAGTAGTTTATATAGAGTCTCATTGATTCTTCTTTATTAGCGTATGAACAGAACAGATATTCTCCGATGGAGGAAACACTTGGTCAGATGATTTCTTGTCAGGCAATCTTCATAATTGAGTTTTCGATTTTGACAAAAACACATTCAATACGGAATTACAAATATTGGTTCTTTCTAGGATCAAGATCGATAGAGAAATCAATTTCTCGGAACGGTGAAATATTAGGAAGTTCATATTAGAGATGTGACATACTTTCGGTACGTTCCTTCAGTTCAGATCTTTCTTTCGCGTATCACACGAATAGACTTCACGCTTCTTATGGTTGAAACGTTTCGTATATGTATATGAGATGAACTCGGTCAATTTAGAAATCAGCTTTGCTTTCACCTCTATGATGTTACCATCATTGGTCTTCAATTGAGGAATTTTTCATCACAAGTTGTCAATAGCAACGACGTTCAGTCAGTCAATTTGTACTAAGGATAATGTCAATTTCCTTGTATGGTATTTCAACGAGGTTTTGTAAGGCATTATCGTTTAACGAACGATTTCAATTCACATGATGTAACTGCATATTGTGTCGTAATGAGTTAGGCATCAGAATGGGATACTTTACATAATAAAGTTTATTGATTTTAAACGTTCGTGTTTGAATCAGCGATTAGATTGTGTTGAGTCAACATGAGGATCTTCAGCACTGGATTTACAGATGTTGTTCATAAAATCAACATTAATCATTTTTTCAGAGTCGTCTCACTTTTCTGTGACCTTTCGATGCAGATCAATTTCGTTATGCACGATGCGATGCGTATGAGAAGGTTATACATATTTCGTTTATTCTTTCGTCTCTTTCCGAGTACAAAAATTCATCTTGAGTCTATGCTCGATACTATTTCAGTACTAACAATCATCATCTAATGAGAATTTTAAGAAATCAATATTTACCTTGTAAATTCTCATACCTTTCCTGGAGCAGAGGGATGCGAGAGTCGTGGATGTGACTAACATTTTTTTAATTCAAATTTTGATCCAAAGATTGTTTTAAAACCATTTGCTCGTTTCGGACTAAAGTACTAACTTGGTAATCGTAAAATTTAAACTTTTCAAACACTTTTATTTATCACGATAATAAATTTTCATAACATAAACAGTACGAAGTATTCAACAATATCGCAAAAGCAAATTTAAATGTTGTCATATCATAATAAATTAATTCAAGACTTGTCACATCCATCCCGACCATCTCGCCCCATCTGCTGCCAGGATCATATTACATCATTCTTTCTATTAACCAGTGTGTAGCAAATAAAACACACTACACACTCAGCGGTGAAGCTGAGTAAACATATCTAAAGCGTCGAACATCCACATTAATTGAATCTCAATTCATAATCAACCATTTGATATCATGCACATAATGTTCAGTTCAGATATTCATTATTCAACATTCATCGTTCCATATTCAGCATTCATTTTCATATTCAACATTCAACATTAAAATTCAATATTCAACATTTATATTCAACAATATCCTTAAACTCTTCTTAGTCTAAAGCCAATTCAATTCTTAAACTTATTCTAGTTTAAGATATTCTTAACTAACCCTTAAGCTAGGCCTAGTTTAAGATATACATATTTTAACATATTTTCAAATCTTAAACTTACGTTCGCTTAAGGTCAACTAAAAACCGATAGCGTAGTGTTCACTGTAGGGTTGGGTGGTACCTCTAAACGAGTAGGTACTCAAGTTTGGTTCTTGGATCTCGTACGTACGTTTTAACCATAGCCACCGGGCATCATACCCGCAAGGCCAATTTCTAATCTATCTTAGAGGTCTTCTAGATAGTATTAGAAACCAACATCAATAGGGATATATCTTAGTGTTTTTCTAGATATCATTAATATTTCATCATCAATTTCCAAATGGGTATATCCTAGAGTTCTTCTAGATATCCTTAACGATACAATTCATCAATCCAAATCATTTCATAGTCATCGATGTATTCTTTTCAAATCATAGTTTAAACCATTCACAATCATCACTTAAATTAGTAGCTTCATCATCAATACATCATATTCATCCATAACAATAATCATCATAATATTTAATAACAATTAGCGGCCTAGCTTACCGTCATCCATTAAAGTCCTCTTAATTGTCAAAACGTCATTTTTATTCCAAGAGATCATTTTTATAATAATCATAATTGGTTGGTATCAAAAATAGGATTCTATAGTTCAAAAATCATGTTTTCTATACAATAATTGATTAATATATGATAGGAATTCTAATTAATAGCTACTGGCTTCATTTTCTTTAGCAGGGTAGGAAGATAATCGATTATCACTCAGGATAATCGACTATCTGACTTTCAGAATGGGGTGATAATCGATTATCACATTCTGATAATCGATTATCAGCTTTTGATTCATTTTTAGAGAAGTCTGAGAATCGATTTTCATATTATGACAATAGACTATTGCTCTGCTGTGTTCCAAAAATCTGCAGAACGATGAATAGTCGATTTTTAAGTTAATAATCGATTATTTGTCATCTTCTTCCTCGAGTCACTTTTCGGAAATGTCATTTTTAATCACCAAACTTCAATTAAAGTATATAAAAATGTTCCCCAAAGTTCATATATCATTTTGGCATCATTAATTCGTAATTTTAACATCAAATTTATGGTTTATGATTCTTAGTTCTTTAAGCATATCAAACACAAAACTCAACCAAATGACCATTTATGAACGTAGAAATGACCTATATCAAAATTCTAGTCATTAGATATATCTACGGACTTACCTCGAAGCTTAACGAAGGTTTTAGAAATTTTCCGGTGAAACTTCCGGCAACGATATCTCTTAGCTCTGGCGATTCCACACCAAATTGACAGCACCACAACACTCCTTACACTCAAGGCTAACTCTCAGAAGAAATTTGAGGGAGAATGGTGAAGAAATGAGAAAGATTGAGTTGGACTTATATAATAGTTGTGATGAAGAAGAAGCCAGGAATGTTTCCTTCACAAATCCTGTGATCGGCGTAGTGGGGAAGGAAGCGCCGTCTAAAAAGTTCCCTGATTGGGATGAACTTTTGTTTTAGTCGGGGTACACTTTTTGGTCCAACTTTCTGCGAATTGAATTCCGTTTGTACCGTTGCGATCAGATAGTCGAATTCTATTTAACGATATACTTTTCACAATTATTTGAAATACTTTTTCTGACGTCATATTTTTGGGTGTTTGACTTTGACAGAGTCAAAATTCATTTAATTGACCTTTATTCAAAAGGTTATTTAATTCATATCATTTATTCCCATGATTTATTTTAATAAATAATTTCAATATTTACCTCACAAGTCAATTTCTTAATCTAATCTTGATTTGGGTCTGTACTTAGGTTCCCAATCAAGATCACACAATAAGTCAACATGTTGGATTTATCTCTATGAGATTTATCTAGATTGTGATATTATATATCAGAATATATTTCCTTTTTGGCCCAAAGGCCAATAACAATTTATTTTTAATCAAAAGAAATTTGTTTAATTGAATATTTAATTCAATAAATATTAGGGTATGTTTTGGGGCGTTACACGAACCATGTCGGAGAAATTAGGGTGGAGTTTCTAAGGTGACTCTGTAATTAAAAATTGTCCTGAACGGTAGGCGTCCCCCCCCCCCCCCCCAAATTTCTCCTAATCGAAAACCGTTTGTATTTCTGGAATCAGACAGTCAAAACTAGTATTATGATGTGATCAAATACTTTTTTCCCAAGACTTTATTTTTCCCAACTCCGGACCGTATTAATAATTAATTAAATTAATAAATTCTAATAGGCCAAGTTTCATGGTGTTATATATATATATATATATATATATATATATATATATATATATATATATATATATATATATATATATATATATATATATATATATATATATATATATATATATATATATATATATATATATATATATATATATAATGAAAACCGCGATGTTAGAGAGAAGGGAGAGACTTCCGGCGACCTCTCCGGCAACTTATCCGGCATCAACAAATGTAGCAAAAACCAAGTTCCAAGGCTTCAAAAAATACTTCACTGAACTATTCAAGATACATCAAGTTGAGGCTGTTGGAAAAATCGAAGGTTTTTACAATGGTATCCCATCAGTTTCTTTCAATGAAGAAGAAGAAAAGATTTTGGAGAATAAGCTCCTTCACTCTGCAGTTGGAAGATTCCAGCACGAAGTTGACCTATCAACTATAAAGCAATGGCTACTGAAACTGGGCTTCAACTGGTTCAAGCTGCGCAGAATTAACACCAGAGATATCCTATTCATATTCAAGGAGGAAGAAGACTACTTACGTCTTATGCAAAAAAGAATATGGTATGTTCAAAATATTCATTTCCATGTTTTTAAATGGACCAGAGACTATGACTCAATTGAGGAAAGTCCTATCTATCCAGTTTGGGTCAGCTTAGATCATTTGCCACTGCACCTAAGAGATTTCCAAGCTCTTTTCTCTATAGCTAGTCTATTGGGTAGGCCTGTTACTATGGATAATTACACAGTAAACAGAGACAGAAGAGATGGTGCCAGATTTTGTGTTGAGATGGACATTTCCATTCCCCCACCTCCAAAAATCCATATTAGAATTGGGGGAAAGGATAAATTCATTAAATGCAACTATGAAGATCTGCCATCATACTGCTCTCACTGTAAGAAATTTGGGCACAAATGCTCCCCTAATCCTGTTTCAAAACCCACCGGAACAGTCCCCTCCGGCAAGGGTAAAAGGGGCATTTTGCACGAAGAACAAATGAGCTTGGAAACTACTAAAGGAAAAAGGACAAAGGGAAGGCAAGGGTTAACTGCAGGACATGGTACACAGAAGGATTATGGGCCCAAAAAATTTGAATGGAAATTAAAAGCCTCAAAATCCTTTTTCTCTGCTAATCTAATTGATTTGTTAGATAGTTACGAAGAGGATACTTCCAAAATAGTGGCAACCCCTTCAGCCCCATAGCAGTCTTTACTGACCCTACCCACTGCAGCAAGAGAAAAAGATAATAATATCAATCAGTTCCCATCCCTCTCAGAAGCCAAGGCATATGCTGACAAAACAAAGGCAAATCACTTTAGAAGCTTTTCATCCCCTAAAAAAGGTGCACATAGGGATTTCAATAGGTCCTTGGAAGCCTGCATTTTTCCACTCACCCCTGAATCTGGATCAACCATGTTAAGTGCAGAATCAATTTCTCCTAAGCTCAATGGGAATCACAAAACAGATGGTCACTCAGGATCTCACTCAGATAGTGGCTCTTTGAAGAACATCTCAGACAGAAATACCATGAAGAATTTTCAGATAGTTATCCCCTCTCCAAACGCCACATCTCTGCAAATTTCAAGGAAAAAAAGAATTAGTAAGGAGGGTCCCCCAATGACTATAGTCACTAGAAGCAAGAAGGGACATAAAGAATCAGAAAATCACTCTCATCAATGAACTTGTTATTCTGGAATGTCTGTGGAGTTAGATCCTCTCTCAAAAGGATCAAAACTTTAAATAAAATTCTCTCAATAAAGCTAATTGCTATTCTGGAGCCCATGGTTTCCCCCTCTCAGATCAGTGACTATGCAACTAAAATAGGAATGGATAAGTACTTAGCTTCCAAGAGCAATAAAATTTGGATCCTCTGGATGGGACAGTCTCTAAACTTGATGAACCAGCAGGACTTGGATCAAACTCTCACATGTGACTTACAGGACCTGTCAATATGCAAATTACAAGAGTTACTGCTGTTTATGGAAAACACAATGGGAGAGATAGGAAAATCTTATGGGATGAGCTTAGGAATCTAACCCCTCAAAACATGCACTGGGTTGTAGGGGGGGATTTTAATATTATTGCTGATTTATCTGAGCATAAAGGAAAAAATCCACCTTTACAATCTGATATGGATGATTTTAGGGATTGTATCTCTCAATGCTCTCTCTCAACCCCACATACCATTGGCAACAAATTCACTTGGTCAGGGATTAGAAGCAATGGCAAAGTGCTCAGGAGGCTGGACAGGGTGTTAGTGAACAACCTTACTATGGATGATTTTGAAGATATTTATGCTAAACATCTGAGCAAAGCTACTTCTGATCACAATCCTATCCTCCTCTCTTGCATCAAAACAGATAAAGGGGGACCAAAGCCCTTCAGGTTCATCAATGCTTGGGGTAACCATCACAGTTTGCAACATATGATCACCAAGGTGTGGAACACTGGTTTTCATCATGGAGGAATGCTTGGACTTTCCAACAAGCTGAAGAGCCTCAAAGTACAACTAAAGGAATGGAACATCAGTTGTTTTGGAAACATTTTCTTAAATCTTAAGAAGGCAGAGGAAGCAGCTGTACAAGCTCAACAAGCCTATGAACAGGATCCTAGTGAGAAAAACAGAGAACGAGACAATAAAGCCAGAGCCAAACTCATTTTGGCATGTGATAATGAGGTCAGCTATTGGAGGCAAAAAGCTAATAAAAAATGGATGGAAGAGGGAGATTCAAACTCAAAATTATTCCACTCGTTTGTAAAAGGTAGGAGATCCAAAAATAGAATCAGATCTATTTTGGATAAGGATGGGAAAGAAATTACAGATGAGGAGCTGATCAATAAACAAGCTGTGGAATACTTTGAGAATGTCTTTAATCATAGAAAAGAGATCCTCTTACAACCTGTCATGCAATATATTGAAGCTCTAGTCAATCATGAGGACAATATAAACTTGTGCAAGATTCCAAACTCTGAGGAAATTAAAAATCCAGTTTGGTCTCTCAACCCTAATAGTGCCCCTGGGCCAGATGGCTTCAATGGTTATTTTTTAGGACCTATTGGGAAATTATTCAGAAAGATGTTATTAGTGCTACGCAAGAATTCTTCTTGGGGATCCCCATTCCCAAAAGTTATGGTGCTACTTTCATAAGTCTTATCCCTAAAAAGGATATTCCTAAAGACTTGGGGGATTACAGACCTATATCCCTATCCACCTTCATGAGTAAGATCTCTACTAGAATTCTTGCAGACAGGCTACAAAGGATCCTACCTAAGATTATATCCCCTGAACAGGCAGGCTTCTAGAGAGGAAAAGGTATAGAGGAACAGATACTTCTGGTTGAAGAATTTGTTCACAAAATGGACTACCAAACTAGAGGGGGTAATACAATTTTAAAGTTGGACATGGCCAAGGGTTTTGATTATCTGGAATGGGAGTACCTTCAAGGCATCTTACACAATTTTGGCTTCACAGATCAGGCACAACACCTACTGATGGCTAATCTTAAAGCTACTCATTTCTCAGTTATGATAAATGGCAGTCCAAAAGGGGGACCCACTCTCCCCACTGCTCTTCATCATAGCAGGAGAAGGGCTGTCCAGAATGATTAAGCACCTCATGCATACAAACTATCTTCAAAGATTTAACACTGGAAGGGACCTACTTATAAGTCATTTGGCTTATGCAGATGATATTATTATCTTCTGTAATGGGGGTCTTGGCAATATGACTAGAATTAAGGAGGTCCTTCAGATCTTTATGGCAGCCTCAGGCCAAGAAATAAACCTGAATAAGAGCAGATTCTATTGTGGAAAGGGTGTCAAGCATGACTCAATACCTAAAATAGAGGACAGATTGGGTATGAAACATGGAGCTTTACCCTTCAAATACTTGGGAGCCCCAATCTGTAAGGGGAAACTGAAAAGAAGGGACTGTGGGATGGTTACTGAGCACTTTAGAAAGTACATTGAGAGCTGGTATAGAAAAACTCTAAATCCTATGGGGAGGTTAATCCTAATCAAGCATGTACTTAGCTCTATCCCCCTACATCTGATTGCTGTGCACATTCTTCCGAAGTCTGTTATCAACACTCTACACTCCATGATGAGCAATTACCTGTGGGGAGTTGATAACAACAAGCCAAGATATCACTAGAAAAATTGGAAGGATTTATGCACCCCTACAACAGAAGGAGGACTTGGAATTAGAGATCTTAAGGATCTTCAACAAGCATACTCAATCAAGTTATGGTGGAACTTCAGATTCAGTGACAGTTTGTGGGCAAGATTCATGAGGCACAAATACAGCACAGAAAATTTTCAGGAAAAAGTTATTGACTCACTCGTTAGAAAAAGAATCTGTAGAATACATGGGATTGCTGAGGAGCTTTTAGGGGACATTGCACCTGACTTGGAAGATGATCCAACTTCTATTCCCTTAAAAGAGGCCTATGAATGCTGCAGGAATTCAGGGGTTATATCCTTAAGGGACAAGTTGAACTGGAGCAACCTACAAATTCCAAAGGTGAGATTTTTCTTGTGGAAAATAACTAATGAGATCTTACCTTTCCCAGAAAATTTAATCAGATTCCAAGTTCACATGCCTTCTCAATGTCCCTTCTGCAAGAAGAATGAAGCTAATATGAACCACTGCCTACTACAATGTGATGAAATCAAGAACATTTGGAGCTTTTATGCAACTATATTAGATGGACCAAGACTGAGGGAGGAGATTAGCTTAAATCAATACCTGATGGAATGGCAGCTGAGATCTCAAGCTAACACAATTAAGGGCAATCTTAGAAACATACTCCCAGGAGTGATTGCTTGGTGTACCTGGAAACAGTATGCAGCCACGGCCTTCGGAAATGAAGCGGTAAACCTCTTCTCAATCACAATGGACATCAAGGCAATGATCAATTCTTGGTGCTGGAAGTACAGGAAAAAAGCTTGGATGATCAGAGATGAGACACTCACAGCACAGGGACTCCAATTATGTCTGAATATGGCTCGGAGGAATCAAAACGCCAATGAAGATGGAGCCACATGACTTGCGAAGCTCTTTTTGTTTTTCCCTTACGTCATTCTGTCTGTAATTTTGCTATTTGTCTTACTTTTGGGGCATTGGTCATGTCCTCCCCAAACGTGTACCTTCAAACTAGTTAATAAAAAATTTATATATATATATATATATATATATATATATATATATATATATATATTGACGTGGGGAGGAACATATTTACTCGTTATATCAATCATCCGCAATCGCCTGAATCTGTAGGCGCTCTTCGAACCAATCATATACTTTATTTACATTATTGAGATAGGTTGAATCCTCCTCTCAAAACTGTATAGGAAATTTTCATCTCGTACAGCTCAAGCAAAAATGCCCCAATACCAAATGAAATTGAATTGAAATTCCGATTGAAACTCATTAATCTCGCAATTTCAATAAAAATCTAAATTGATCAATTATTTATTACTGTTGTCGCACTATTACCAAAATATCAAGTTAGCTCCTTCGTCATTTTCTTGATTTTGACGGGCGTTTTGAATTTGCTCTTTCCCTACCATTTTTTTTTCATTTATTTTGTTTGATAGAAATTACTTCGTTAAGACCCTATGACTTGAAAAAGCGCAAATTCTTAATTTTGAATCACGATGATTGATGATTCAATAAAAAACCGAAATGCAAGTCAGGATTCCTTGAGTAAGAACATTTTTATTTTCACTTATATAATTTTTGCGAAAAAAATATCATTTTTTTTATTATATGTAGTGTCCAAATGTTTTTGAACCCCAGCACGAGGTCTGATCTAAATAGTGAATAATTATTAAGTATTAGTCATAGTTTCCAATCTATATTTGTGTTTTAGAGACGACAAATCATATCTGACGAAATAGAATTATCGTTAAAACACAAGAACCAAAGTCTAGGTACTAGCAATTGAATCAATTCCACCTAAAGAGTAAAAAATAATGATGTGGGAAGGAACATATTTACTCGTTATATCATCCACAATCACCTGAATCTCTAGGCGCTCTTCGAACCAATCATATACTTTATTTACATTATTTACTAGAATTATCGTTAAAACACGTCTATATATATATATATATATATATATATATATATATATATATATATATATATATATATATATATAATATATATATATATATATATATATATATATATATATATATATATATATATATATATATATATATATATATATATATATATATATATATATATATAATATATATATATATATATATATATATATATATATATATATATATATATATATATATATATATATATATATATATATATATATATAAATGGCTAGAGTGAGAAAGTTGCCGGAATTCTCTGGTTTCCCGGCCAAGTTTCCGGCAAACCACAACATTGATCAACCCAATAGAAGCTCCAACACAGCCACAAACATTCCTACGCTACCACAATCTAAAAAACTCTTTAGTCAACTGTTTAACGAAGATGAGAATACAATATTGGGCAAGGTGGAGGGAACTTTCAAAGGAATGCCATCAGCTGTTTTCTCCCTGGATGAAGAAAGGAAACTCTGTAGCAACTTCAAGTTTGCGCTGGTGGGAAGAGCTGGCAGATTCATCAACCTTCATGACATTAAAAGTTTCCTTGAAGGGACTGGATACCAGGGGGCTTCAGATTACGCAGGCTTCTCAACAATGATGTTCTGTTCATTTTCAACAAGGAAGAAGAATACTTGAGATTTTTTATTCGAGGTACTTGGACTATCAACAATATCAAGTTATATGTTTTTAAATGGACACCTGATTACTGCTCTCACGAAGACTGCTCTATTGTTCTTATTTGGGTTACCATAAGCAACCTCCCTTCCCATTTCATAAACTTTGAGGCTCTGTTTACTATAGCCAGCACATTAGGTAAACCTTGTCTCTTGGATTCCCAAACAGTTAACCTTATTCGTACCAGGGAAGCTAGATGCTGCATTGAAATTGACATTGCCAATCCCTTACCTCCTAACATTCATCTGAGAATTGGGCCAAGAGATTTAATCCTACCCTGTAAGTTTGAAGGTGTTCCAGGCTACTTCAAACACTGCCATAAACTTGGGCCAACCAAATTCTTGTGCAAAATTCATGGATCCTCCCCAGAATCTGTTTTTACCAAGGGTAAAAAAGTGGAGTCCAACAACAGTGTAGGTAAGGGTTGGGTGGAAGTCAAAAGGAAAAAACACAAGCAGGGACTCCAATCAAACACTAGAGGAATTGTGCATAGTACAGAGAAGCCTTGGGTGAGTGATGGCTGGATATTAGAAGACAATTCTAAGAAGTGCCAGGCTACACACTCACACAATCCAATCAAGGTAACTAGGGAGGATGGCTGGACATTGGGTAAGGGAAAACTCAAGAGGGGCCAGGATACGTCCTCTAAAGTTACTAAAGAATGGATTCCTAAAGATAAATCAAATACTACATTACAACAGGGCAAGTCTATCCACAGGGACCCAGGTTCTTCTACAATAGCTAAAAGCCAAGTTATTACAGCTCCAGATTCAGGATTACACTCATCTACCCCTCGAGGAATAGATTCTCTTCCTATCCTTGAGTCTAATATTAGCTCAGCTTTAGTGGAGGGACCTACAAATCAGGAGGCTGCAGGCGTGGCCTCAGTTTCCTCTCCTTGGGGCCTACACTCCCTTTTCAATGTTCAGGAGCACTTCCCTCTTTTTCTGCAGCCAAAAAATTTGCTTCCAAATTATTCCTGCAACCAGAAGAAGACAATCAGAATTACAACACCAAGCACAAGGATTGCCAAAATTCCAATAATCTATCTCTCCAACCAAATTTTTTCCCTAAGGGATCCAAGGATGACTCCAATATGAATCAGATTCAGTTAATTGATATAGAGGATTTGGGATCAGATAGAGAATGTGAGGATGAAGACCTCCCTGAAGCAGGATATCACTCAGAAGGGGAAAGGGATCCAGTTATTTGGGTCAACCATGCACTCGAACCTTTTGAGATTCCTATTCCAAAGGAAAATTCCCCAGTTCTTGCTATTCCTAAAGCTACATTCAAGGATAAAAACTCTTATGCAAGGACAATTATGACTAGGAGTCAAACAAGAATGTTGGAAGGACCTCTTAAAAAGTTTTTATGAATTGCCTATTTTGGAATGTTCGTGGAGCAGCCTCTTCCCTTAATAGGCTAAAAACTTTAACCACTTCTAACTCTATTGATTTCCTCTGTGTTATTGAGCCTATTGTCTCAGATGATAATAGGGATTGGTACAGAATCAACCTAGGTTTCCCTCTTTCCAAAGGTGGGCTCAACAATAAAATGTGGATTTTTTGGAGAGATAGTGACTTAAAAATACAAGGATACAGTGAAGCAAGCCAGTGTATCAATTTTGACTTTTGGAATATCAAACTCAACACCAACATAACAATCACTGCTGTTTATGGGGGTCACAACACAACCAGAAGAAGGATACTTTGGGAGGAAATTTTCAAGGCACACACTTGTAATCACCCTTGGATTGTGGGGGGTGATTTCAACACAATTCTTAGCATGGATGAACATAAAGGTAACACTAATCCAGACTTTACTGATATGAATGACTTTAGGAACTGTATTGATGCTTGCGGGCTACACTCACCACCCTTTTCTGGAGGGATTTTCACTTGGACTGGAGTTAGAAGTAAGGGTAAGCTTTGGAGGAGACTTGACAGGGTCCTCATCAACTCCAATGCTAATTCTTTTTTCAGAGATATCAGTATCACCCACCTCAGTAAGACATCTTCTGATCACAAACCAATGCTTCTCATTTGTAAGGAAGAGGGATTTCAAGGACCTAAACCTTTCAGGTTTCTTAATGTCTGGGCTACACATCACAATTTTTTAACTATAGTTAATGATTACTGGATTAATAGCCCTAGGACTGGAGGTATGGTAGGTCTAGCTATGAAGCTAAAGGGTCTCAAATCAATTCTCTCAACCTGGAACAAACTGCACTTTGGAAATATATTCCAAGAGGTGAAAGATAATGAAATTACAGCCTGTAAAGCTCAAAAAGAATATGAGATGGATCCTAATGAGGAGAAGAGGACTGCTGCTAATCTAGCTTCTGCTAATCTCATAGTTAGTCTCAACAGGGAGGTTTGCTTATGGAAACAAAAGGCTAACATCAAGTGGATGTCTGAGGGGGATTGCAACTCTGAATTTTTTCATTCTTTTGTTAAACACAAAAAGAGTAAACTTACTATCAGATCTATTCAAGATGCTAATGGCAACCATCACTCAACCCAGGAGGATATTAGCAGGGAGGCAGTCAACTACTTCTCTGAGTGCTACTCTTCAGTTAATCACCCAGATACTGATCTTATCTCTAATTTTATTCCTAAAGTGATTGGTGACCTGGACAATAAGCTCTTATGCTCTATGCCTACAGAATCAGAGATCTTCTCTGCAGTTTGGGCTCTTAATCCAGACAGTGCAGCTGGCCCTGATGGCTTCAATGGTTACTTCTTCAGAACTTGTTGGCACATTATCAAGAAGGATGTTATTCTAGCCTGCAAGGAGTTCTTTTTGGGAATCCCAGTTCCTAAGTCCTTTGGGAGCACTTTCATTACTCTGATTCCTAAAATTGATGACCCTAAAAGTTTTGGTGATTTCAGACCCATATCCCTCTCCACTTTCATGAGTAAAATTAACACCAAAATTCTGGCCTCTAGACTAGCTACCCTGCTTCCTAAAATCATCTCAGAAGAACAGACTGGTTTTCAAAAGAACAAGGGTGTGCAAGAACAAATTCTCTTGGCAGAGGAAATGGTCCATATGATTGACAAGGAGGTTAGGGGAGATAATTGCATTATTAAACTGGATATGGCCAAGGCATTTGATAGAGTGGAATGGAGCTATCTTAAGAAAATTTTGAATCTTCTGGGATTTAATGACTACTCTCAAAACATCTTAATGGCTAACTTGGTGGGATCACATCTTTCCATTTTGATTAATGGAACACCAGCTGGATTCTTCCAAATGAAGAGGGGTGTAAAACAAGGAGACCCTCTATCCCTCTCCTTTTTCTGATCAGCAGTGAAGGATTCTCAAGAATGATCAATTTTCATATGAGTAACAATGGCCTGCGTTGCTTCAACACTGGTAATCACCCTATGATCAGTCATCTAGCTTTTGCAGATGACCTAGTGGTTTTTTTGAATGGAGATTCTAGAAATCTTTCTAAATTCAAGAGGATTTTAGTTGACTATCAGAAGGGATCTGGCCAGCAGATTAACATTCACAAAAGCTGCTTTTATACTGGAAAAAAGGTCAGTAACACTAAAATTGCCACCATGACAGAGTCCCTGGGCATGGGTCATGGGACCCTACCATTCACTTACCTAGGGGCTACTATGATCAAAGGTAAGCTAAAGAAACACCACTGCTCTAAACTATTGGATCACTTTGACAAATATTTGAATTCATGGTTCAGCACTACTCTAAATCCTATGGGGAGACTTGTTCTAATCAAACATGTATTATCTTCAATCCCTCTCCACATCATTGCAGTCCACAGTCTTCCCCAATCAATCATTAAAAGTCTTCACATGAAAATGGCAAATTTTCTTTGGGGTTTCAAGGATGGTAAGCCTAAGTATCATTGGAGTCAGTGGAACAACATTTGTGTTCCAACTGCAGAGGGAGGGCTTGGTCTGAGAAGTTTGGAGGATATCCAGGATGCTTATTCAATTAAACTTTGGTGGAAAGTGCAAACAGACACTACCAAATGGGCCAAGTTTATGAGAATCAAATACCTTAGACAAATGGATTTTGAAGAAAGACTTTATGACTCACCTGTATGGAAAAGGATTTGCAGAATTCACAACATTGCCTCAGAATATAGCATTGATTTGGGTGAACAGATAGTCTAGAAAGATGGAGAATTCACTCTTAAAAAGGCATACAACATTTGCAGACAAACCAGACCCACTCAAATTAATTACATTTACTGCTGGAATAAGGATCAAATACCCAAGGTAAAGTTCTTCCTTTGGAGAGTTATCAATTCATTACTACCATTTCCAGAAAAGCTAAGGACAATGGGGGTGCAACTAGCCTCTGTATGCCCACTATGCAAGAGTAAGGAAGAATCTAAAGATCATGTCCTACTTCAGTGTGAGTGTAGTATGGGTCTTTGGAGGTTCTTTGCAGAGGCAGTAGATGGACCTACTCCTAGAAGCAACTTAAACCTTAATCAACACATTTTGGAATGGAACCTTACTCAAAGAAGGAATAACCTCAAAGGACATTTGCGTGGCATCCTTCCAGGGATTATTGTATGGCATATTTGGAAAGAATACAATAGAATAATCTATGAATCAGACTCGCCTAACATTTCAAAGGTCAAGCGGGGTATCCTAGAAACACTAAGAGACTGGAGTTGGAAGAAGAGGAGGAAAAAATGGATGATCTTGGATAACAATCTCACTAACCTGGGCTTTAACCTGTTCTTTCTGTCTGGGAAGGAGATTCAAGGCGGAAGGATTCCACTTCTGCGATCGGTTGGGTTACAGATTTAGATGGCAGGTAGTCTCGAAGAGAAGGGGGAGAAGGTGATCTACGTGAGATGTAATTGAGGGTGTTTGTCGGTCAGACTCTGAGGTTGACCTTCTTGTTTGTCTTTTGACTTTCTTTTTTGTTTTACTTTCGGGGCTTCGGTCTAGTCCTCCCTGGACGTGTATTAATTGTGTTCTCTAATAAATTGGTAAGGGTGGCCTGGACCTTACCCCACTGATTTTGGTGGTTATTAGTCGGAATAAAGATTGTTTGTAAGTGCATAGTGGGCGAGATTGTGTGCGGCTGTGTTTCCCTCACGGTATATGTGTTTGGCACTTCCGTGTATTGTTTTCAAGATTGCGTCTATGTTGAAACTGATAATATCTCCTCTGTTTGCGGTGTTGATTCTGTTGATTGCATTTTTAGAGTCCATGTGGAGATTAATTGTTCCTTTCTGAATAGATGTGGCCCATTGAAGGCCCAATAATCCTGCTTCTAGTTCCCCATCTTCTGCGTTTGTCTCTTGTTGAAGCTTCCTTGTTATCCCGCCAATAAAATCACCATTTGCTGATCGTAGAATTGCGCTTCCTGCCATTCGACCGTTGCCCACCGCCACGTCTGTGCTCACCGTAGTGTTGGTTGCTTGCCACCTGAAGATTCGGATGGTCTGTTTCTGTGTGAGAGGGTATTCAAGGTTGAGAGAAATTTTCCCTTTCCCTTTTCCTAATGTCCATTCGATTATCTTGTTCCAGATGATTTGGATGATCTGAGAGGTTGTTTTTGATTCGTCTTGATGTTTTCTTCGATTCCTTTCCTTCCAGATTTCAAATGCTACGATTCCTGGTGCGATTTGCTTTTGTGGATTGCTATTTCTTGTATGATCCTTCCACCATGTCATGAGGTATGCGCATATCCCGTGAGTGGTACTTCTATGGATTTTGAATTGTTCCTCAAAGTGTGTCCAGATTTGTTTACTGAAACTGCATTGTTTG
Organism: Cuscuta australis; assembly: GCA_003260385.1. Classification (NCBI taxonomy): domain Eukaryota; kingdom Viridiplantae; phylum Streptophyta; class Magnoliopsida; order Solanales; family Convolvulaceae; genus Cuscuta; species Cuscuta australis. The sequence continues at coordinate 215,323 of NQVE01000090.1, forward strand.
AGTGTGTGATTCTGTTCATCAATATTTTTCCTGCATAAAAAGCAAATAGAGGGCAGAGTAACTGCAAATCTTGTGAGGTTGTTAGTGAAAGGCAAAATATTTTTGTAGGTCTTCCAAAGAAAAAGAGAAATCTTAGTGTAACACCCCAACCCGCATGACCCAAACCCGTGAGACAGCGGACCGGTGTGCCACTGAATTGGTATCCGAATTTGCGACATTTTCAAAACAATTTTAAACAAACGTTCTATCAATACATATAAAAATCCATCGGAGTAATTTAAAATAATGCGGAAGCCTTTTTAAAGTCAAACAACTTGGGATCTTGCCCGAAAACGTAATAAGCATTAAAGTTAATTAAATAAAGCATATCAACAGATTAAAGAGGCAGCCACGCCATCGTACATCTCCTCCTCAATGCCCTCTGGGATCGGCTCTAGGTTCATCTGTCTGATCACCTACGGACAGCAAAAGAAAACAACGTTATCCGCTCAGCATTGACGCTGAGTGGTACTCCATTGTAGCACAAGAATAAACATAATAATTCAACAATTAAGATCGTGCATATGTTTATCCTTTTAATAAAAATCAATTCAACTTTACATTCGGTTCTTTAGACGGTTGACCAACAGTCAACTTATTTTCTTTCTTTTCAAAACGATTTAGGTGTTACGGGTTTCTCATGAACTCTTTGACCACCGGTCAAACCAATTTAGACTTTCACCAAAGTCAAACCACTTAACATTTATTGCCTATGACGGAGATAGCCTCAATCCGTAATACCGAAGATGGCCTCAATTCGGTGGAGGTAGGATCCCTCGGGCGATGGCCTCAAACCCAAGATCGCAGACCCTCGTGCGCACGTCTTAACCTCACTGACCAGGCCCTACAGCCGCCCGAGCGATGGCCAGTTTCTATGTTCAACACAATAAACCAATTGACCTTAATCACCGATTAGAATTAATTAATTAACTTAACAAATTCATTAAAGTCTTAGATTTAACCATTCGGTCAAACCTACGTCGACAGAATATCCAGTCAAAGTCTAAGTCAAACATGACCTAACCCAAGTCAAAGTCAAACCTGTTCAGTCAATTCACAATCCTCAACAATTCAATTCAAACAATCAATTTAATTCAATTAACCAATTTAGCCAAATTATAGCATAAACACATATAACGATCCAAACCATTAAATCTATTCTGAATGCTATTAACTTCATAGTACGGACTTGGATTACGCCGAAATCGAATCGATAGCTCGAACGGAAGGCAAATCGACGAAATCAAACGAACGGGTCAAATCGAGTCAAAATGCGAAATCGACCAATCAATCCGGCGTGGTGGTTAATCTGCCGGCGATATCAACTCGGGGCAGCGGCCGGATGCGGCGACGGTGACGGACGCCGGCGACAATGGCGCTGGGCAGCGACTGGCGGCGGACGACCGGCGGCGGACGACCGGCGAAGGTGAAACAACAGCTGGAAGCTCGGCGACGGCAGCTGGAGACTCGGCGACTGGCGGCGCTGCGCTCGACGGCGAGGAAGGACGCCGGCAGTGGAGGCGACGTCCGGCGCTCGGCGCGGCGGCGCTGCAATTCGTCGGCGATGAGGCGGCGGCAGGTGGCGAAGGAAGCAGCGGCGGCGCTGGGCAGCGACTGGCTTCCGGCGACGGTAAGGTCGCTGTTGGTTGGTGCGGCGAGGCTGGGGAAGGGCGACGCCGGCGGCTGGCTGCTCTAATTGGACGGCGATGATGGCGGCGGGCTTCCGGCGGCGAGCGACCGGCGCTGGCAGTGTAGGTCGATCGGCGAAGAGGCGGCGATCGAGGGACGACGCTACTGGCGAAGAAGAAAGAAGAAGAAGGAGAAGAAGAAGGAAGAAGAAGAAGGAGAAGAAGAAGGAAGAAGAAGAAAAACCGAACGAAGAAGGAGAAGAAGGACCGAAGAAGGAGATAAGGTTTGTGTGGTAGATAATAGGTTTATTTAATGGTCCCATTCCAAAAAGGATTGGGCTTCGGACCCAAAATACCTGATTAAATGGTCATAACTTGAGCTCTGTAACTCCGATTCGCGAGCCGTCTGAACCGACGCGATCACAAAAATATTTCCTACGAGATGACATAAAAGTTGGGCTTAAAATCCAAATTATAATTTTAACCCCTATTTGGGCCCAATTCGTAATTAATTGCTCTAACAATTTAATTAATTCTTTTGGGCCAGGTTTCGGGGCGTTACATTTCTCCCCCCCTTAAAAAGAATTTCGTCCTCGAAATTACCTGAGTCATTGGTCGTCGAAGAGATGAGGGTACTGAGTTCGCATAGATTCTTCGTTCTCCCAGGTTGCTTTTTCCACCGCATGATTACGCCATAGTACCTTTACCAAAGGTACCGTCTTGTTTCTTAAAACTTTAGTTTCGCGCCCCAAGATCTTAACTGGTTCTTCTTCGTAAGACAAACTCTCATCGAGGGTTACAGCATTGGTCGGCAACACATGAGTCGGATCTGAACGGTATCTACGTAGCATGGAGACATGAAAGACGTCGTGAATCCTGTTCAGCTCTGGTGGCAACTCTAACTTGTAAGCAACAGGTCCTATTCGCTCAAGAATGCGGTAGGGTCCAATGAATCTAGGGCTAAGCTTCCCTTTCTTCCCGAACCGTAGGACCTTCTTCCAAGGTGAAACCTTCAAGAATACCATGTCACCAACATTGTACTCTATGTCTCGTCTCTTTAAGTCTGCATATGATTTCTGTCTGTCCGAAGCAGTGCGGAGTCGGTCTCTGATCACACGAACCTTCTCCTCGGTTTCCTGCACAATATCTGGTCCCTCGAGCTTACGCTCGCTAAGCTCTGTCCAACAAATCGGGGTTCGGCACTTTCTGCCGTAGAGTGCCTCATACGGAGCCATCTGAATACTCGCCTGGTAACTGTTATTATATGCAAACTCCATCAACGGCAAGTAACGCTCCCAATCTTCTCCAAAGTCGATCACACAAGCTCGCATCATATCCTCGACAATCTGTATCACCCTCTCGGACTGGCCATCGGTCTGAGGGTGAAATGCCGTACTAAGGTTCAAAGCTGTGCCAAAAGCCTTCTGAAGTCCTCTCCAGAACTTCGAAGTGAACCGGGGATCTCTATCAGATATGATTGACAGCGGTGCACCGTGCAACCGAACTATCTCTCTAACGTATAAGTCTGCCAATTTGTCCAAGGAAGAGTCACGTCTGACGGGTAGAAAATGAGCGGACTTCGTCAACCTGTCAACAATGACCCAGATGGCGTCATTCTTTCGTGAAGATCGTGGCAATCCTATCACAAAGTCCATAGTGATCCTTTCCCACTTCCATTCTGGAATGGTAGGAGGGTGCAGCAACCCTGTCGGAACCTGGTGCTCAGCCTTGACTTGCTGACAAGTCAAACAGCGCGCAGTGAACTCGGAGATTTCCTTTTTCATAGCTGGCCACCAATAGGATTTCTTCAAATCCTGATACATCTTGTTACTACCCGGGTGCATAGTGTATACGGTTCCGTGAGCCTCGCGCAACAAGCGATCCCTCACTCCACCGCGGGGCACCACTAGGCGTTCACGATAGTACAAGACTCCGTCATCGCGAATTGCAAACTCGGGCCTCTTTCCTGTAGGAACTAACTCTTGAGTCTTCTGACAAAACTCATCATCTCTCTGTGCTGTACGGATCTCCTGCTCTAACGGAGACTGAAGCTGTAACTCGGCTAACGGTTTTCTGCTCAAAGCATCGGCCACGATGTTAGCCTTGCCCGGGTGATACTCAATGACTAAATCATAATCCTTGATCAGCTCCAACCATCGACGTTGTCTAAGACTCAGCTCCTTCTGGGTGAGTAGGTACCTCAAACTCTTGTGATCGGTGAAGATGTGAATCCTCTCTCCAAAGATGTAGTGGCGCCAAATCTTCAAGGCGAACACCACGGCTGCCAACTCTAAATCATGTGTCGGGTAGTTCTCCTCGTGAGTCTTCAACTGTCTCGATGCGTAGGCCACTACCTTACTCAACTGCATCAGTACACAACCTAAGCCGCTATGAGATGCGTCACTATAGATGGTATACTCGATGCCAGGAGTAGGTTGAATCAAGACTGGTGCCTGGGTCAGGCACTCCTTCAGTTGATCAAAACTGCGCTGGCACGCTTCTGACCACTCAAATTTGATGTCCTTACGCAGTAGCTTGTTCAATGGAGTAGCGATCGAGGCGAAGCCCTTAACAAATCGACGATAGTAACCGGCTAACCCAAGGAAGCTCCTCACCTCACGAACATTCCGCGGAGTCTTCCAATCCACTATGGCTGAAATCTTGCTGGGGTCTACCTGGATACCGGTGGTAGAGATAACATGTCCTAAGAATGTCACCTCACTCAACCAGAATTCACATTTAGACAATTTTGCATACAGCTTGTGCTCTCTCAACACACTCAAAACCAATTGCAAATTTCTAGCATGCTCCTCCTGAGTCCGTGAATAAACCAAGATGTCATCGATGAACACTACTACGAACTGGTCCAAGTATGGTCGGAACACACTGTTCATAAGCTCCATGAACACTGCCGGGGCATTAGTCAATCCGAAAGGCATGACTGAGAACTCATAATGCCCATAGCGTGTTCTAAAAGCAGTCTTCGGAATGTCTTCTCTCTTAACGGAAATCTGATGGTATCCAGAACGCAGATCGATCTTCGAGAATACTGTAGCCCCTCTGAGCTGGTCGAACAGGTCGTCGATGCGAGGCAACGGATAATGATTCTTCACTGTGGCTTTGTTCAACTGCCTGTAGTCGATGCAAAGTCTCATGGATCCATCTTTCTTTCGAACAAATAACACCGGTGCTCCCCATGGGGAAACGCTAGGTCGGATGAATCCCTTTTCCAGTAGCTCTTGCAACTGAGCCTTCAACTCCTTCATCTCGGCAGGTGCTATACGATACGGTGTAGCAGATATGGGTTCTGTACCCGGAATGAGATTGATCGAGAACTATACCTCTCTCGGCGGAGGCAAACCAGGTAGGTCTTCGGGAAAGACATCGGGGAAGTCGCAAACCGTACGAATGTCCTGCTGACGTGGTGATTCTTTTCGCATATCCTGAACGTGACACGGGAACATCTCGCACTTCTTGCGAATCAAGCGCCTCGCGCTCAAGGACGATATGAACTCGAGAGCCTTGGGGAACACCTCCCCGGAGAGTCATACGTCGCTACCGTCCTCGGCTCTCAGCCGTACGGTCCGACAATTGCAGTCGACCACTGCTCTATGCTCGGTGAGCCAATCCATACCAAGGATAATGTCAAACTCCTTGTGTGGTAGCTCTATCAAATCTGCAGGGAATTGCTTCCCTTGCACGGACAACGGACATCTATGATAAATGTGATGAAGACGCATGCTATGTCCTAACGGATTCGATACAACGGTAGGTATCTCAAGGTCACTCCTCACAATCGCAGAATTAGCAGGCATGCCAACACAGATATAGGAGAGCGTAGAACCCGGATCGATCAAGGCATGCATAACCCAATCAAATAGTATGAACGTACCAGAGAGAACATCGGGACTAGGATCTGTGAGCCCTTGCATGGCGTAGGTACGCGCTGGTGCCCGGCCTGACTGCTGTGGACGTGCTCTCTGCTGATTATTTGCGGCCGTAGACTGCTGACTCCGTGCTGGATGTGATGCGGCAGGCTGATCCGGAGCTCTAGGTAAAACAGGCTCGCTGCTAGGGTTTGTCGGGCAATGCCTCCTGAAATGCCCTGGCTGACCACAACCCAAACATAAGCCTTGGGCGAGCCAACACTCGCCCGGGTGATGCCTACCACACTGTACACACTGCGGGTGGCTCCTCGTTCTGTTCGAGTTGCTAGCGGCGGCCGACGGAGACGGCCTCGACTTACTCCTCTTAGGCGGTGGCGCACTCGAAGAACCCTTCTCGTACCTCTTTCCCCCGAATCCAAAACTCTTCCCGCTCGGCCCGGTGCTGGCCGCGGGTCGCGAGTCTTTCGTCGCTCGATCCTCCTTTTTGGTTGCCTGCAAATCATCCAAGCTCTTTTCCGTCTTCACAATCAAATCGTACGCCGCATTAAAATCTGTCGTCGTGATCAGTGCGGCGTACGGCCTCAAGTCCGGCCGTAGCTTCTTGACGAACTCATTCAAACGATCCTCCGGAGTGGAGACCAGACTCGTCGCGTACTGGGACAAGTAGTCGAACCTCTGTCTCAGTTCAGGCAGTGACATCCCCTCCTGCTTAAGCGCAACGAACTCATCGCGCCTCTCCTCGCGGTACCGGGTGGGTACGTACTCCTTCGTGAAGGCTCGATCAAAGCGATCCCAGGTCCACGGCTTGGGCGTGTGTGGATCCTGGTCAATGCGCTTCCACCAATCATATGCTCCCTTCCGGAACATATGTGACGCCAACTCCGAGCGATCAGCATCTGGGACTCTCAAATTCTTGAGTACCCGGTCCATCTGCTCAAGCCAATCCAAAGCAATCTGGGGCTCCCCCATATTGTCTCCTCGGAACTCTTCCGCTCCATTATCCTTCAACATCTTGAAGGTAACGATGCGCGGCTGCAGCTGTGGTGGTGGCGGTGGCTGGAACATGGGCATAAACTGCGCCATGTGCTGCATATAATGGGCCATCATGGCCGGGAACATCTGCTCGTAGGCCACCAGCGGTATCGCCAACGGTGGCATCACTGGAGGTGGTACGACTGGCGGTGGTACAGCTGGTGGCTGTCCCGCTGGCGCAGGTTGATTCTGCTGTTGCCCTCCGTCACCCGGAGGCTTGAAACTCGAACCCTCGGTGTTCACCGTGTGCACGCTCACGTGCTCCGGCTCCGGAACGTACTGACCATGGGTCGATTCTTGACTCATTCTAAAATAATAAGGAAATTCCCAAATCATATCTTAACATATAACAGATAAAGCTATAAATACTTATTACCTTCCCGGGGCAGAGGAGTTACGTGAGATGCAGGTGCGGCTGAATTATTCATTGTATTTTATTTTGAAAGGGTCCAAAGACCGATTTTAAAACCAAATGCTCCGATACCGAAATGTAACACCCCAACCCGCATGACCCAAACCCGTGAGACAGCGGACCGGTGTGCCACTGAATTGGTATCCGAATTTGCGACATTTTCAAAACAATTTTAAACAAACGTTCTATCAATACATATAAAAATCCATCGGAGTAATTTAAAATAATGCGGAAGCCTTTTTAAAGTCAAACAACTTGGGATCTTGCCCGAAAACGTAATAAGCATTAAAGTTAATTAAATAAAGCATATCAACAGATTAAAGAGGCAGCCACGCCATCGTACATCTCCTCCTCAATGCCCTCTGGGATCGGCTCTAGGTTCATCTGTCTGATCACCTACGGACAGCAAAAGAAAACAACGTTATCCGCTCAGCATTGACGCTGAGTGGTACTCCATTGTAGCACAAGAATAAACATAATAATTCAACAATTAAGATCGTGCATATGTTTATCCTTTTAATAAAAATCAATTCAACTTTACATTCGGTTCTTTAGACGGTTGACCAACAGTCAACTTATTTTCTTTCTTTTCAAAACGATTTAGGTGTTACGGGTTTCTCATGAACTCTTTGACCACCGGTCAAACCAATTTAGACTTTCACCAAAGTCAAACCACTTAACATTTATTGCCTATGACGGAGATAGCCTCAATCCGTAATACCGAAGATGGCCTCAATTCGGTGGAGGTAGGATCCCTCGGGCGATGGCCTCAAACCCAAGATCGCAGACCCTCGTGCGCACGTCTTAACCTCACTGACCAGGCCATGCAGCCGCCCGAGCGATGGCCAGTTTCTATGTTCAACACAATAAACCAATTGACCTTAATCACCGATTAGAATTAATTAATTAACTTAACTAATTCATTAAAGTCTTAGATTTAACCATTCGGTCAAACCTACGTCGACAGAATATCCAATCAAAGTCTAAGTCAAACATGACCTAACCCAAGTCAAAGTCAAACCTATTCAGTCAATTCACAATCCTCAACAATTCAATTCAAACAATCAATTTAATTCAATTAACCAATTTAGCCAAATTATAGCATAAACACATATAACGATCCAAACCATTAAATCTATTCTGAATGCTATTAACTTCATAGTACGGACCTGGATTACGCCGAAATCGAATCGATAGCTCGAACGGAAGGCAAATCGACGAAATCAAACGAACGGGTCAAATCGAGTCAAAATGCGAAATCGACCAATCAATCCGGCGTGGAGGTTAATCTGCCGGAGATATCAACTCGGGGCAGCGGCCGGATGCGGCGACGGTGACGGACGCCGGCGACAGTGGCGCTGGGCAGCGACTGGCGGCGGACAACCGGCGAAGGTGAAACAATAGCTGGAAGCTCGCCGATGGCGGCTGTAGGCTCAGCGACGGCGGCTGGAGACTCGGCGACTGGCGGCACTGCGCTCAACGGCGAGGAAGGACGCCGGCAGTGGAGGCGACGTCCGGCGCTCGGCGCGGCGGCGCTGCAATTCGTCGGCGATGAGGCGGCGGCAGGTGGCGAAGGAAGCAGCGGCGGCGTTGGGCAGCGACTGGCTTCCGGCGATGGTAAGGTCGCTGTTGGTTGGTGCGGCGAGGCTGGGGAAGGGCGACGCCGGCGGCTGGCTGCTCTAATTGAACGGCGATGATGGCGGCGGGCTTCCGGCGGCGAGCGACCGGCGCTGGCAGTGGAGGTCGATCGGCGAAGAGGCGGCGATCGAGGGACGACGCTACTGGCGAAGAAGAAAGAAGAAGAAGGAGAAGAAGAAGGAAGAAGAAGAAGGAAAAGAAGAAGGAAGAAGAAGAAAAACCGAACGAAGAAGGAGAAGAAGGACCGAAGAAGGAGATAAGGTTTGTGTGGTAGATAATAGGTTTATTTAATGGTCCCATTCCAAAAAGGATTGGGCTTCGGACCCAAAATACCTGATTAAATGGTCATAACTTGAGCTCTGTAACTCCGATTCGCGAGCCGTCTGAACCGACGCGATCACAAAAATATTTCCTACGAGATGACATAAAAGTTGGGCTTAAAATCCAAATTATAATTTTAACCCCTATTTGGGCCCAATTCGTAATCAATTGCTCTAACAATTTAATTAATTCTTTTGGGCCAGGTTTCGGGGCGTTACACTTAGGATACTGTTTAGAGTTCCATGAGTGTTTGAGAAAGGTGTGAGTGGGGTTTTTCTCTCTCAAGGCATTGTAAGCTCTCTTTAGGCTGAAGCCGGTTTGACCATCATCCCAGGATGGTTGGTTGTCATTGTTGAGGTTGATGATGTTGATAGCTTTGTCATGAATGCAGTGCAGTCTCTTCCAGGTTGGAGAGTCAATAAGTTTGGGGGGGTTGTTGAAGCTGTGAGGGTATCTTTGATGCATGAAGTCTGCCCAAAGAGAGTTATTGTTCAGATAACTCCACCATATTTTGAGACCATAAGCCATCTGTAAGGTTTCAATATGGGTAATATTCAGTCCCCCTTCCTCTTTGGGTCTGCAGATGTCTTTCCAAGAGCTCCAATGATAGTTTAGGTGCTCATCTTTGGATCCCCAAAGGAAATTACTCATTTTCTGCTGCAAGCAGTTGATGATACTTTTGGGTAGGTTAGTAGATCCAAGGGTGTGGAGGGGGATGGCACTAAGAACATGTTTGATGAGAACTAGTCTTCCACTTTGGGATAACATTTTCTTAGTCCATCCCTGTAATTTCTTGTCGAAATGATTGAGCAGATCATTGCAGTAGTTCTTTCTATTTATACCTCTGTGAATTTGAGTGCCCAGGTATTTGAAGGGGAATTGACCTCTTTGCATGTTGAGAATTTTCCCCATTTTTATAGCATGAATTGTTGGAGTTTTGTCAGGGGTATAGAAAGAGCTTTTGTGGAGGTTTATTTTCTGTCCAGTAGCTCTTTCATAATCCTTCAAAAAGTTTGAGAATTTGGCAAGGTTACTGGCAGCACCATTGGTGAAAATCAGTAGGTCATCAGCAAAAGCTAGATGGGTGATTGGCATGTAATGTCTGCCCATTTTGTATAGGCTTAGAGTCCCCTGGTAGGTTTTGTGTTTGATGGTTCTGCTGAAGCTCTCTGCTGTTATGATGAAAAGAAGAGGAGAGAGGGGGTCTCCTTGTCTGAGACCTCTTTTGGGCTGGAAGGATTTGCTAGGGTAGCCATTAATCAGAATAGAGTGGGTAGTAGACTTGAGGTTATTAAGGGTTAGGTTGATGAACCTTTCTGAGAAGCCAAATTTCCTCAAAATCTGCTCTAAGAAGTCCCAAGAAACTCTGTCAAAGGCCTTAGACATGTCAAGTTTGATAGCTAGGTTTCCCCCTCTTGTGTTGTAGTTGATGCCATGGATTAGCTCTTGGGCTGTTAGGGTTTGATCATGAATTTGTCTTCCTTTGATGAATCCTCCTTGCTCTGGGGAGATTAAATTAGGCAGTAGCTTACCTAGCCTCATTGCTATAATTTTTGTGTTAATTTTAGCAATAAAATTGGATAAGCAGATGGGCCTGAAGTCCTCAAAAGTGGTAGGATTATCTTTTTTGGGGATCAACTTTGATAATATCCCAACATTGTCTATAGAAATCTCCTGTAAAACCATCAGGTCCTGCTGCACTTTCTGGATCTAAGTTCCAAATGGCTTCCTTGACTTCTTCCTCGGAGGGTAGATTTATGATGGTTTGGTTGTCATCTGCATTGACCATTGTTGGGATAGTTGATAGGAATTGGTCATATCCTTCACTCTTTTCCAAGGAGAAGAGTTGACTGAAGAAGTTAAGAGCTTCCTGTTGAATGTCTTTATTATCACCAATCCATTTGCCCTCTTTGTTTTTTATTCTTTGGACTGTCTGGAAATGCCTTTTTTCTTTCAAGATTGCATGGAAGTAAGATGAGTTGCAGTCTCCCTCTTTGAGCCATTTGATTCCAACTTTTTGTTTCCAGTAATGGAATTCATTTTTAGTGGCTTGTATCAGATGAGCTCTAGTTTCATGTAAGAGAGTTCTGTTTTCCATGCTGGGATTTTCATCAAAGTTGCTTTCTGCTTCTTGGAGTTGTATCTCTAGATCTTCCACTTTGGATGTAATATTACCAAAGGTGTTCTTGTTCCAAGATTGTAGGATTGGTGTGAGCTTGTATAGTTTGTCCATAAGTCCTTTCATGCCACCTCCCTTGTAGTTTCCCCAGTTATCTTCGATAATATTCCTGAATGAATGGTGGTTGGCCCAACAGTTAAGATACCTGAAAGGTTTAGGGCCATTGAAGGTGGGGTTGTGCATATTAATTAGGATAGGGCAGTGATCTGAGTTTCCTCTTGAGAGGTGTTGACTTGATATGCTATCATAATGCCTTTGGCAGATAGAGTTAGTGAAAACTCTATCCAACCTTTTCAAAATTCTCCCCAGGGATCTAGTGCCAGTCCAAGTATAAAGGTTTCCAGTAAAGGGGCGGAATAAAGCCCATTGTCCATGATACAGTTATCAAAGTCCTGGATACTGTTGAGGCAAGGGGTGCTCCTACCTTTATGATGTTCTATGGAGGATATGGCATTAAAGTCTCCCCCAATTATCCAGATAGCATGGTTGTTTTTATTGCAGTTGGTGATTGCTTCCCAGAGATCTTTTCTTTCCTCTCTGGTGTGCTTACCATAGACTCCTGAGAAAAGAAGATCTTTGTTTGTTTGTTGGCAGTGGAAGAGGACATTGAGAATTTGGCCCTGATCTGTGTGATTGATGTAGGTCAGGTGTTCTTCCTTCCACATGATCCAAATTCTATTGCTGGAGCTGTGGATGGATTTGGAGAAACCCAGATCAAAAAGAAGTTTGGAGAGGTTGTTAGGATGGGATTTGGGTTCAATGATGGTGAGGATGGAAATTTTGTGTTTTGAGACTAATATGGATAACCTCTCCTTTTTAGAAGTTATCCCACAGGTATTCCAAAAGAGGCAATTCATTGATGACTGTTTTGTGAGGAACTGTTTGATTTGGATTTTTCAAGGAGTCTTTTGGATTTCCTTGTGTTGAAAATTGTGAATCCTTCATTTTCAGGGGCATTTTGTTCCTGGTTTATGGTTGGAGAAGAGGGACTTTCTGGACCTTCAGGTATATGTGTTTCAGAATCACTTATATAATTCACATTGAATTTTAAAGTTGAGTTCTGAATGTATGAGTCATCTTTTGAGGGCATGATTTCTGATGATGTTTTGCAGATGTTTGAGATATCCAGCACGATTGCTTGTAAGAGTTCACTTTCTGAAGGTGAGGTTGTGAGGAATCTGGTATGGTTGGTTTCTGTTGGGGTTGGTTCAGCTGTGGTGTTAGTTGGGGTGTGGGATTCAGGTATTTTGGGGTTGGGGTGGATTTCTGTTTGGATTTGGGGGTTTTCTGTTGAAGTGGTGTTAGGGGTTGTGTAATGAGTTGGGCTTGTGGCTATTGGTTGGTTACTGGATGTGGGCTGAGTGGGTTCTGGGTTAGGGGTTTTCTGGTTGTGTGTGGGTTCTGGGTTAGGGGTTTCCTGGTTGTGTGTGGGGGTGGCATTTTGTGTGGGCATAAAGGTTGTGTTGACAGGTGTGTGTTTTGGCCCTTCTTGTATGGGTTTTTCATTCTGTTTGGGTGTGGGATTACTGTATGAGGATGATTGATTGTTATTATGGGTGTGTGGGGTATGTGGTGTCAGGCTAGATGGTGGGGTTTGGGTTGATTGTAATGTACTTGTTGAAGGTATATCAGAACATGGTGGCTGACTATTTTTGTCTGTTTTCTTTTGGAAAATAGTTTTGGATTTGGGATTTTTGGGAATATTCCGGCCATGGTTAGAAATTTCCTGTGATTGGCTAGGAACTTGGGCTTGCTTGTTTTTCAGAGACTTGCACTCTCCATTGTGTCTAGAGATGCCTTTACATGTATGATAGTATGTAGGAAGCTCTTTATAAATGGCTTCTAGTGACAGTTGTTGTGGCCCATTTTGGATGAAGAATTTAGAGATTTGAGGTTGAGAAATATCAATCTCAACACATATTCTGGCTAGAGAAGGTCTGCCAAAGTTCTCTGTAGTGGTATCCAGTTTAATAGGCTTGCCAAAGATTTGGCCAATTCTTAGTAGAGAGTCTGTTGAGTGTAGGTGAATAGGAAGGTCCTTGATACCAATCCAAATAGGCATAATAGGTGATTCGAATTTGGGGTCAAATGATGGTGTCCATTTAGAAATAAACATTTTGAATGAACCTAGAGTCCATTCCCTTATCTTGAAACATCTGTGGTATTCTTCTTGGGAGGAGAAGTTAAGGAGAATGTGTGTGGAATCAATGAGGGTCACAGAAAAAGCTGAGAAGCCTATTCTTTCTAGATTGCGTCTCACAAAATCAAGGCTTGGTCTTCCAAAGAAGAAGGATCCCACTAAAGCCTTAGAAAATCTGGAGGCCAGTAGTTTTACTTCTTCTTCAGAGAAGGAAACACATGGTAAACCTTTGAGTTTTTCAACAGGTTTGAGAGGGAGGGTGGGGATAGGTACCTCATGTGTAGAAGCTATGATGGCAGCAGCGTAGCTTTTTCTTTGTTGCAGGTTGTTTGCATCAGTAGAGGGCTGGTTGAACTTGGGAGTTGCTGTGGCATGGTGATGTTGGGGCTGAGAAGTGTGTTGCTGCTTGCTGGATGCTGGATATGAAGATGAAGGGTGGCCAGAGTTGCCACCTGAGGAGGTCGCCGGCATGCTCAAAGGGTGCTCCGCTGCCTAGAGAGAATATATATATATATATATATATATATATATATATATATATATATATATATATATATTATATATATATATATATATATATATATATATATATATATATATATATATATATATATATTTTTTTTTTTTTTTTTTTTTTTTTTTTTTTTTTTTTTTTTTTGTTAAACCCGGTGGAAACCATCAAACTCGATGGGGTAAGGACCAGGAAACCCTTACCAAGTAGATTAATAGAAGAAAGGATTACAAGGTTAAAGAGAGCCTACAGCCAAAAAACCCAAAATACAATCACAAAAAGAAGAAAGGTACAAAATTTAAGGAATAAGCATCCATTTCAGGCCAATATCCTCAGCTTCAGCTCGCTTGATCGTTTTCCTAACCTTCTTATTGCTCCAAATCCATGATTGCATGAGGTTAGACACATCCATAATCACCATTTTTGCTTCCACCTTCCTCCCATCATGTTTAATTTTATTATGCCTCTTCCATAGATTCCATAAAATCCAGCCCGGAAGTACCAGCTTCAACATGCCATTGAGAGTTTTTTTATCATGACTGCACCACCACTCTATGAGATGTTGGATGATAGTTATGTTTGATCTCAACTTTGGTCCTCCTAGAAGAGCTTCAAAAAAACTCCACACCTCTTTAGAGACTGTACAGTGTAAAAGGACATGGCTATCACTATTATCACCTCTTCCACAAAGATAGCAGCCTGGGGAAACTTCAAAAGGAAATCTATGCATATTATTAGCAAAAGGGAGGATATGGGATAAGCATTTCCAAAGGAAAAGCTTGATCTTTGGAATCTGCAATATATATATATATATATATATATATATATATATATATATATATATATATATAATATATATATATATATATATATATATATATATATTATATATATATATATATAATATATATATATATATATATATATATATATATATATATATATATATATATATATATATATATATATATATATATATATATATATTTTTTCAATATATATATATTTTTTTTTATTTATATTTTTTTTTTATTAAAAGAGATCAAAAAAGAAATACAAAAGTAACGCACGTTCGAGGAGGACTAGACCTTGCCCCGAAAGTAGAAATTAAAGACATGAAAAATAAAAGGCATATTTCAAGAATGAAATGTGGGACAGTCATCTTTAATTGCAGGCCCAATGGCAGCAAATCCTAGGGCCGTGGTTTCTCTTTCTCCATTCCTGCGCATTTTCGAATGAAGCTACCTTCCAAGGCGAAAGATTGGAATCCTTGATCAGTGAGGTTCTTATCTTGAATCATCCAGCCCTTTTTTCTGAATTTCCAACACCAGTTAGATAGGTCCAGCTTGATGTTCCTCTTGATAATAGGTAAGTTTATATCCTCATTTCCGAACATAATAGCAGCGTAGTGTTTCCAAATTGACCAGGCTATAATTCCAGGAAGAATTATTCTCATGTTGCCTTTAAGCGTGCCATGATGTGATTTGAGATTCCACTCCAAAATGTGTTGCTTTAGGGTGATACCTGTTTTGATTTTAGGGCCATCAAAAATTAGTCTCATATCTTCCCATATCTTCTGTATTTGGGGACATTGAAGAAGGCAGTGATTCATATCACCATCATTCTGTAGGCATGTAGGGCATTGGGAGGGATAGCTATAGTGGAATTTGCAAGTATTTTCAGGAAAAGGGAGGATGTTGTTGTTGACTTTCCAAAGAAAGAGCTGAATTTTAGATAGCTGCAATTTGTTCCAGTTGAATTTATCACTGATTTGCAGAGTTGAGTGGTTTCTGCAGTGATTATAGGCTTCCTTAATGGAGATGGGGACGACCTCTATTTCATCTTCATCTTCTTGGTAAGGTGTGATGTCTCCCATGAATTCTTCAGCTGAGTCGTTAATTCTGCAAATCCTTTTTCTGATGGGGGAATCAGTTAGTTTCTCAGAGAAGTTCTGAGTACTGTATTTAGCTCTCATGAATTGGGCCCAATTGTTGTTGTTGAATCTGAAGTTCCACCAAAGTTTGATAGAGTAGGCAAACTGCAGCTCCTCTAAGTCTCTGACTCCTAGTCCTCCTTCTTCCTTGGGTAGGCAAATGTTCTCCCATTTTGTCCAGTGGTATCTCTTATTGTTATTGGTGTGTCCCCAAAAGAAAGTTGCCATCATCTGTTGAAGCTTGTTTATAACTGATTTGGGTAAAGAGTGGACTGCCATGTAGTGGAGAGGAATGGTAGACAAGACATGTTTAATAAGAATTAATCTCCCCATCTGACTGAGGGTCTTGCTGTACCATTTCTCAATGTAGTTGCTAAAGTGAGCGATTAGATCTCCACAGTCCCCTTTCTTAAGCATCCCTTTACATATTGGGGTCCCCAAGTACTTGAAAGGTAGTGTGTCTTTTTTCATGCCCAGAATTCTTTCCATCTGTAGGGTTGTATATGTGTTAACTCCTTTACCACAATAGAATCTGCTCTTATTATAATTAATCTCTTGGCCTGATGCTTCTTGGTATTTCTTGAGGGTCTCCTTAACTTTGATCAGGTTGTTGCTTTGACTATTACAAAAAATGATAACATCATCTGCATAGGCCAAATGGCTGATCAGTTTCCCTCTTCCAGTGTTGAAGTTTGTAATATAACCTGTGGACATATAGAATTTCAGAGCCCTAGACAGACCTTCACTGGCTATGATAAATAGCAGAGGAGAGAGGGGATCCCCTTGCTTGACCCTCTTTTCATTTGGAAGAATCCTGTTGGACTGCCATTAATCAGTAGAGATAAGTATGTAGAGTTAAGATTTGCCATTAAAAGGTGTTGTGCGTGAGAAGAGAAGCCCACTTTGCCTAGAACTCCTTGAATGTATTGCCACTCCAGTTTATCAAATGCCTTAGCCATATCGATCTTTAGGATAACATTACCCCCTCTAACCTTGTAATCCAGCTTGTGGACCATTTCCTCCACCAAAAGAATCTGTTCATCCACTCCCATTCCTTTTTGAAACCCAGTCTGTTCAGGGGAGATAATTTTGGGAAGCAGAAGTTGGATTCTGTCAGCAAGAATTCTAGTGTTGATCTTGCTCATAAAAGTGGATAAGGAGATGGGTCTGTAGTCATTGAATGTCTTGGGGTTATCTGTTTTAGGAATAAGACTTAAGAAGGTACTCCCATAACATTTAGGCACCAGAATCCCAATGAAAAATTCCTGAGTAGCACTGATGACATCCTTTTTTATTGTGTTCCAGCAGGTTCTGAAAAAGCATCCATTGAAGCCATCTGGACCGGGGGCACTCCCAGGGTTGAGAGACCAAACAGCCTCTCTAATCTCATCTTCTAGAGGTAATTTGCAGATATTCTCATTATCTGTCTGTGTTACCAAATTCTCCATGAATTCTAATATGGGCTCCATATTAATATGATTGCTAGAGCTAAAGAGATTTGAAAAATGTTCAATAGCTAACTCCTTTATAGAGTCCATGTCATTAACACTCCTGCCATCACTATCTTGGATAGTTCTAATCTTGGATTTAGATCTCTTGTCTTTGACATAACCATGAAAGAATTTTGAGTTGCAGTCTCCTTCTGAAATCCATTTGATATTTGCCTTCTGTTTCCAGAAGCTCAGTTCATTATTAGTGGCAATTATAAGCTGGGCTCTGCATTTGTTGTCTTCTTCCCTCTTTGCAGGGCTAGGGTCTTTCTCATATTCATCCTGAGCAAACCTGGCTTTTTCTTCAGCTTCCATAAGGTTAGAGAAAATATTTCCAAAAGTTTCAATGTTCCACTTCTTTAAGACTTGTTTAAGCCCCTTGAGTTTGAGTCCCAGACCAATCATACCTCCATAATTATGATTTTTGCTCCAGAAATCATGAACCAAGTTATGGAAAGTTGGGTGGTTGGTCCAAGAGTTAATGAATCTGAATGGTTTTGGCCCTCCTTTGTCTTCTTTAGTGCAATGTAAAAGTAGGGGTTTATGGTCAGAAGTAGCTTTGCTGATGTGCTTTACAGAGATATCATCATAATGAATCAGAATTTTGTTGTTCACCAACACTCTGTCTAGCCTTCTATAGACCATACCATTCCTCCTTCCCCCAGACCAAGTGAAGGCAGAACCTATAGTTGGGGGGGTAGTGAGATCACAGGATTCCATGCACTCTTTGAAATCATCCATATCTGATTGCTTGGGGAGGTTCATGCCTTTATGTTCTGACCATTCTGCTATAATGTTGAAATCTCCTCCAACTACCCACTGACATGCAGGTGATTGGAGTGAATTAAGATCCTGCCACAGTTTCCTCCTTTCTGAGCCAGAGTGCTTACCATATACAGTGCTAATTCTTATATTCTCCATTGTGTCATTAATAGTGAAATCACAATTGAGAAATTGGTCCCCTTGAGAGCTGTTGTTGAAACATAGGGCTTTCTCATGCCAAAACACCCATATTTTATTTGAGGTAGAGCCAAGGAAATATGAAGTCTTTATGCCCTTTGTGGCTTCTGGTGATCATACTTGTAGAAGGGCCTAACCTCTTGGATGTGTTTTTTTTTGGAACTGCTATTGATATTGAGTTGGATGCAGGTATTTGGAAGGCCCTGGAAGTTAATGCAGATTGATCAAGAATATCACTACTTTTTCCACCCTCAGAGTGGTATCCATAATCTGTGGTATCTGGCACCATCTCCTGCATATTGGTATCATGGATTTCCTCAATAAGCATGGCAAGTCCCTTCTCAGGTGAGTGATTATGAAGACAGTCATCAAAGGAACCTTTCCTTGGCTGATCTTTTGCCATTCCAGTACTAACTGTAGTTTTGGAAGTAACAGGCATTTTTTTGGAAGCAAAGGCTTTTGCTTCAGAGAGGGATGGAAAAATTGGGTTAAACTCTTGCAGAGGGGAGTCGGAGGGATTTAGATTAACCTTGTCACCCAATAATTCACTCTCCACATTACATGGTAATTCTCCAGCATAATTATCCAGTAGGTCCAGCAACATGAAATTATTGGTGTTTTGGTTCACATATCCTTTCTTTTTCCATTCAAAGATGGGGGGGCCCTGTCTGACTGTATTATTATTGTGCTCAGATTGATTGGGTTCCCTGTTTCCAATTGTCTTTTTGCTCTTGATTTCCACCCATCCATTCTGATACTCAGGAGATATGCCCGTCTTACCCTTGCCGGAGGGAGCTTTTCCGGTGGGTAGATGGTGTTGGTTTAGAGCATGAAAATCATGCTTGTGACCAAGCTTTTTGCAGAGGGTGCAGTACAGAGGTCTATCTTCATACCCACAATTGGTAAATATGTCCCGAGCACCAAGTCTGATGTGAATTTTGGAGGGAGGGGGGATGGATAAATCTATCTCAATACACACCCTTGCACTTTCCCTCCTATCTCTACTAACTGTGAAATCATCCATTTTTACAGGTCTCCCCAATAATGAACTAATGGTGAAAAGAGACTGGAAGTCAATGAGGTGAAGAGGGGGCTTTTCAAAAGAGACCCAAACAGGATAAATGGGACAATCCTCAGTAGATTTGTATTCAGTACTCCATTTAAAAACATAGAAGGAAGTATTATGAACATACCATGTTTTTTTAAGAAGGAATCGTAGGTAGTCATTCTCTTCTTTGAAAGTGAAGAGGACATCGAACTTGTTGATTCTCCTTATTTTAAAAGCCTTGAACCCCATTTTAATAAGGAGTTCCTTTAGATGTGCGAGGTGTACCTCCCTTTTGAACCTGCCCACAGCAGAGTGATGCATTTTACTGGCCAATTGCATCTCTTCCTCTTGACTGAAACTCACTGATGGGCATGAGTTATAAAAGCCTTCAACTTTTCCAACTCCTTGGGTGTTAGATTGCTTAAAAAGGTCTGAGAAGTGTTTGACAAATCTGGGGGACTGGTTCTTCTCTGGGAGCTTACTGCCTGCCGGAAATATGGCCGGAAGGGAGGCCGGAAAGCTCTTCCTTCTCTCTAACTTCTCCATCATATATATTATATATATCTTTTATATATATATATATATATATATATATATATATATATATATATATATATATATATATATATATATATATATATATATATATATATATATATATATATATATATATATATATATATATATATATATATATATATATATTATATATATATATATATATATATATATATATATATATATATATATATTATATATATATATATATATATATATATATATATATATATATATATATATATATATATATATATATATATATATATATATATATATATATATATATAATATATTATAGAAAATGTTCTAGAGAGAAGAGGAAGATTTTCGGCGACGGTGCCGGAAAATCCTCAGGCAGGTCCTAATCTTAATACACAATACAAACCATTCATCAAACACTTCAGTGATTTATTCAAAGCTACAAATACTGCAGCAGTGGGTACTAAATCAGGTTTCTACAACGGCACACCATCAGTCAGTTTTACAAAAGAAGAAGAGGATATGTTGGAGAAAAAGCTTCATCACGCTGATGTGGGCAGATTCAATAGCTACATTCATCTACCAGTCCTCAAGGAGTTCCTATTGAAAGCTGGCTTCCATAACTTTAGGATCAGAAGAATATCTTCAGCAGACATATTGTTCACCTTTAAAGAAGAAAAAGATTATGTCAGATTCATTCAAAGAGGCAACTGGTATGTCAATAAAACTCATTTCTACGTGTTTAAATGGACACCTAATTATAGTGGAAGGGAGGACAGTCCTATTCTCCCTATCTGGGTTACCTTAGACAATCTGCCTCTACATTTCATTGACTTCCAAGCCCTTTTCACCATCTCATCTCTGCTGGGAAAACCTATTAAGGTGGATGATCACACCATTAATAGAGATAGGAGGGAGCAAGCCAGAATTTGTATTGAGATGGATATTTCACATCCCCCTCCCCCCTTAATTCATATAAGAGCAGGTGGAAATAACCTCTTTGTCAATTGTATCTATGGTAGAATCCCTCCATTCTGTAATAATTGTAAAAAACTTGGTCACAAAGAGGGTGTCTCCTGCCCCAACCATAATCAGAAAGTCACCGGAAAGACCTCCTCCAGCAAGGGAAAAGAGGTTCTTCAGTCAGAGCATTTTCAGTCCTGGATAGAAATCAAAAAGAAAAGGACACACAAATCTAATAATGATGCTCAGACTGCCACCACAATAGAGAAGTCACGACCCACTTACCACTGGAAGGCCAATTCAAGGATAAAATAACAAACTACTTTACTCCACACATCCTTGATCTACTGGATATGCAGGAGAACTCCATGGACCCACTACCATCCTCTAGCCAGTTGGACCTGGTAACACAAGAGCTGTCAGTCCCCACACCTATGCATTATAAAGAGAATGATTTCTACTTTCCCACTCTTTCAGAGGCAAAGGAATATGTGGCAAAAACAACCAGACAAATACCCCTCTCTCCCACAGCTTTATCTCTCTCTGATTTTTCATCAAAGGTAAATCCACTCAATATTATTAGCTTTAAAGGATCCTTGGATGACTGCCTACACAATATTGACCCTGACTTGGGTCTTAACCCACCTGGTAAGGGGGTGGGACCATCTAATACCTCCGATTTGGACCCAGGAGAATATGGAACTCACTTAGATGATGGTGAATTTGAGGAAATCAGGGATACCTCCTCAATTGAGCCTGTTAACTTCAGAACCCCATCAAAGGATTCCTCATCATTATCCATCCCAAAGGCAAAGAAGAAAAAACAGTATGATTCTCACAGAACAATTTTCACTAGGAGTCTCAAGGGACACAAAGACTTTTCTCTCCAAAGTCTTCAATGATTGTGCTCTTTTGGAATGTTTGTGGAGTTAGATCCTCTCTCAAAAGGATCAAATCTCTTATACATTTGTACAGAACTAATTTTCTAGCCATCACTGAACCTATGGTTGATCTCTCTCAACATGATTCCTACAGAATTAAACTTGGTTTTTCTCAAGGGGCCTTCTCTAGCAACAACAAAATCTGGGTCTTCTAGAACTTAGAGTTTCTTAATCTCCTTTCTTTCTTGGAAAAGGACCAGTTTATAAGCTGTCATTTCCAAAACCTCTCAACTCACAACAACATTACCGTTACTTCTGTGTATGGGAAACACACCAGTAGAGAAAGGAAGACCTTATGGAAAGATTTGGAAAATTACACTACAAACTCTGAGTGGGTTGTTGGGGGGGATTTCAACACTATTGCTAACCTTTCGGAGCATAAGGGTAGGATACCCCCCCTGCAATCTGACATGGATGATCTCTCAGAATGTCTGGAAACCTGCAAGCTTACCAATCCTCATTTAATTGGTAATATTTTCACCTGGTCAGGTAAAAGAAGCACAGGTAGATTCTTTAGAAGACTTGATAGGGCAGTTGTCAATGAAGTCATGTTGGACAATTATGATGATATTACTGTGACTCACATTAACAGTACCACCTCAGACCATAAACCTGTGCTACTACAATGTATTAAGAATAATTATGATGGGCCCAAACCATTCAGATTCCTTAATATTTGGATGAATCACCCTAACTTCATGCAGACTCTCAAAGACTCCTGGAATTCTCAAACCTGTTTTGGGGGTATGACAGGGCTGGCTCACAAACTCAAAAGGCTCAAGGCTATACTTAAAGAATGGAACAAAGATGTTTTTGGTAGGGTGGAGAATACTATTAAAGAGGCAGAACTCAAAGCAACTTCAGCACAAGAA
Source organism: Cuscuta australis (assembly GCA_003260385.1). NCBI lineage: Eukaryota > Viridiplantae > Streptophyta > Magnoliopsida > Solanales > Convolvulaceae > Cuscuta > Cuscuta australis. Next base: position 237,857 of record NQVE01000090.1, read on the forward strand.
AGGTTTGAGATTGATCCCTCAGATGCCAATAGGACTGAGGCTAATAAAGCCAAAGCTGAACTTATTTTGGCTACTGAAAATGAGATCAACCTCTGGAAGCAAAAGGCTAATATCAACTGGATGGAAGGAGGTGACAGTAATTCCAAGTTTTTTCATTCATTTGTTAAAGGCAGGAGAATTAAATCCACAATCAGAACCATTGATAATAATAAGGGGGATCCTATCAACAAATCAGAGGAAATCCAAAAATTAGCAGTTGATCATTTCTCCCAGCTTTTCTGTAGTAAGAAGATTATCAATCTTAACCCTATCAAGGAGTACTTGGAAGTAAGAGTTACAGAGGCTGACAACCTGGAGTTGACTAAAGTACCTACTGGAGAGGAGATTAAGGAAGTGGTTTGGAATCTGAATCCTGATAGTGCTCCTGGTCCGGATGGTTTCAATGGCAAATTTTTTAAATCCTGCTGGGACATTGTCAAGGAAGACATTATCAGTGCCTCCCAAGAATTTTTTTTAGGGATCCCTGTCCCTAAAAGTTATGGAAGTACTTTCTTAACCTTGATCCCCAAAAAGGAGGACCCAAAAAATTTAAGTGATTACAGACCCATTTCTCTATCCACTTTCATGAGCAAGATAAACACAAAGATCTTGGCCAATAGACTCCAAAAGATTCTCCCTAAAATCATATCTTTTGAGCAGACAGGATTTCAACAGAAGAAGGGCATTGAAGAACAGATTCTTCTCACTGAAGAAATGGTTCACAAGATTGACAACAAGACAAGAGGGGGAAATATTATCATAAAGCTAGATATGGCCAAGGCTTTTGATAACATGGAATGGGATTTTATCACCTTTGTTCTTCAGTCTTTGGGTTTCTCTGGGAAAGCCTGTGAACTTCTAATGGCTAACCTTTTTGCTACTCACATCTCTATCCTAATTAATGGTAGTCCTTGTGGCTTTTTTAAGATGCAAAGGGGTGTCAAGCAGGGGGATCCACTTTCTCCTCTACTATTCATTCTTGCCAGTGAAGGTCTGAGCTGCATTCTCAACCAATCAATGAATAAAGGTATCATTAATCATTATAACACTGGAAGGGATCTGATTGTCAGCCATTTGGGTTTTGCTGATGATATTATTATCTTCACTAAAGGAGATGGGGTTAATCTTAAGAAATTGGTGAGCCTTTTGAAGACCTACCTAGATGCATCTGGCCAGGTTATAAACTACTCTAAAAGTCGATTTTATTGTGGTAAAAAATGCTCCAGTTCAGATATTAACAAAATGGGGAGAATTCTGGGAATGCAACATGGTCAAATTCCCTTTAGATATCTTGGGGCACCTATATGTAAAGGGATCTTGAGAAAAGACGATTGTAAGGAGCTGATCAACCATATTGAGTTCTACCTTCATAACTGGTTTAGCAAGACTCTTAATCAAATGGGTAGACTAGTACTTATCAAACATGTTCTTTCAGCCATTCCTCTACACATTCTTGCAGTTCATACCCTCCCTAATTCTGTCATCAACAGTATTCATAGAAAAATGAATAATTTCCTATGGGGCTACAGCAGGGACAAACCCAAATACCACTGGAAATCCTGGGAAATGATTTGTCTTCCAGAGATGGAGGGGGGGCTGGGAATCAGAAACTTAAAGGAGGTTCAGAAGGCTTATTCTATTAAGCTCTGGTGGAAATATCATAATGAGGACAGCAAATGGGCTAATTTTATGAGAAACAAATATGGAGATACTTTTAGAACTGAAAGACTTACGGACTCTACAGTTAAGAAAAGAATTTGCAGAATACATCATCAAGCACTCGAGCACTGTGAGTCTGCTCCCTTAGAGAATAATAAATTTTCCCTTAAAAAGGCTTTCAACTTCTGCAGGGGGAAAGAGACAGCCCAAATGAGTAACAATTTTAACTGGAACAAGCTACAAATCCCTAAAGTCAGGCTCTTTCTCTGGAAAACAAATTATAGATCACTCCCTTGGCCAGAAAACCTAACTAGGTTCTCTTACAGCTACCCTTCCATATGCCCTTTCTGCCTTAATCATGAGGGATCTTTGAACCACTGCCTCCTTCAATGCCCAAATATCAGAAATATTTGGAGCAAGTTTTCTTACCTTTTAGATGGGCCAATTCTCAAAGATAACATCTCCTTCAAGCAACATCTCCTCGAATGGAACTTGCGAGGCAACAATCACACGCTTAGAGGGAACCTTAAAAGGATAGCACCAGGCATCATCGGCTGGAACATCTGGAAGCATTATGCAGCTGTTAACTTTGGGAATAACAAATGCAGGGTCGAGGACATCACCAAGGACATTATTAGTAACCTTCAATCCTGGTGCTGGAAATACAGACACAAGAAATGGATGATCTACGATCGGGAACTAATCCATGAAAGGATTCAAATCCGGGCGCTCAGTGGAAGGGTAATTAGGGATTGGGCTTTCCGTTCTACAGATTGATTTCCGTCCTCTCTTGGGCTACAGTTTTGTATTTTGTGCCAGTTTTTACTTTTGTTGTAACTGTCCTTTTAATGTATTTTGTCCTACCTTCGAGGCCTCGGTCTAGTCCTCCTCGAACGTGTTATCATTTTTTTATCTAATAAAATTGGTAAGGGCGGCCTTGACCTTACCCCACCGATTTTGGTGGATCTTCTTCGGGTTAATATATATATATATATATATATATATATATATATATATATATATATATATATATATATATATATATATATATATATATATATATATATATATATATATATATATATATATATATATATATATATATATATATATATATATATATATATATATATATATATATATATTATATATATATATATATATATATATATATATATATATATATATATATATATATATATATATGGGCTGGTTCAAGTGAGAATGCACCTTGGTGAAAGAAATAAGAATAAAATTTGGCCTTTGGATCTGATGCATCGTGCGGCTCAGATTGCATTCTGCACTCAAATTTTGAGATAGTGCATTTTCAAAGGATTATGGTGCATTTCGACATGATGCATTTTCAAACCATCTTGGTGCACCTAATTTTGATACAATCCTAACCCTTAGATCTCCCAATCTAATGCACCAGATTCATTCTTATTTCTTTCATTAGATTGCATTCTCACTTGAACCAAAATCTATATATATATATATATATATATATATATATATATATATATATATATATATATATATATATATATATATATATATATATATATATATATATATATATATATATATATATCTGTGTGTGTGTGTGTGTAATGTTACGTACGCACAATGATAGTCAACAACCGCAACCGCAACCCGCCACCGTTCAAATCTTATCTTCTTGTTGGGCGTTACGATATTTGACTAAAGTTATTTTCTAATTACTTGAAAAATGGTATGAAGTTAAAAAAGATTATATTAAAAAATCTAAAAAACTCGAGGTAATATGAGTGCATTATTTTATTAAATACACAAACAATAAAAAGTCAACCAAGTAAATAAATTTAACTATATAATAATATTAAGAAATTATTAATTGGAGGAAAGGAGTATTCTAATGAATGAGTCTTATACCCAAAGGCCCTCTCAAAACCGACACATTAGAGGGAAAACAAATTGTACTCCCTCCGTCCCAAATTATTTGCAACGTTTGCTTTTTTAGCAGTCGCGAGACCTTTTTTTTTATTTCTATGTTTTCATTGGTTATTTGATAAAATAAAATATTATTGACACCTCTTATTTCGAAGAATTTTTCATGTAGTTTTTTGATATGTAAATTTTATTTTTTATTTTTATACCAATATGTAAATAAAATGAATTGAAAAAACTTGATATTTTACTTCGAGAATACAAGTGTGGCAAATATTTAGAGACGGAGGGAGTATAGCAAATGGTGCAGGTAGCAGACCTCACAAATCTTATTCCTCGTTTATCTTCTCTGCTCACAATGTGATATCTGCACTTCTGCTGTTTTAGGTAGCTTTCCATACACTGGCCTTCTGCCCTCAAAGATTTGATTTTGGTGTGTACCTCTTGGATTTTCTACCGCTCCCTCGACCCACCCTTTATTTATTGCGTTAGGTTGCATTATATGGATGTACGCACTCTATAAATAAGTATACCTTGTCACTTCCTTCCAACTTCAGTCCCAAACTAGCTATATAGCTGTAGCTTAGTTAGCTTCAATTAACAAATAATTAATTAATTGCAGTCTAATAATCAAGCTAGGTCGATATCGATGGAGAGCTTCCACCAGCTGCTGGGTGGCGGTGGCGGTGGATACGAGCATCTGGACTCCTGCGGCGGCGGCTGTGGCTGGGACGCCAATCTTCCACCTGGATTCCGCTTCCACCCCACTGATGAAGAGCTCATCACCTACTACCTTCTCAAGAAGGTAGTCGACAGCTCCTTCGCCGCTCGTGCCATTGCGGAAGTCGACCTCAACAAATGCGAGCCGTGGGAGCTTCCTGGTATATGTGTGTGTGTATGTATGTGTGCGTGCGTGCGTGCGTGTCGAATTCAACAGCAACAGCTAGCCAGACATAGATATACGTTGAATCAATAACTCGGGGACTAATTATATTTGATTATGAATTGTTTTTTAAATGGTGCATATATTTAGAGAAAGCGATGATGGGAGAGAAAGAGTGGTACTTCTTCAGTCTGCGCGACCGCAAGTACCCGACGGGGCTGAGGACAAACCGGGCGACTGAGGCCGGATACTGGAAGGCTACGGGAAAAGACCGAGAGATTTACAGCTCCAAAACCTGCGCTCTGGTGGGGATGAAGAAAACCCTGGTTTTCTACCGGGGTAGGGCTCCCAAGGGTGAAAAGACTAACTGGGTCATGCACGAGTACCGTCTTGACGGGAAGTTTGCCTACCATTACTTCTCTAGAGCATCTAAGGTATGCATCGTATGCCGTACGTCGTCGTTTCACGAACTCTAGCTATATTTTGTTTCCTTTCTTTCTTCGATGATGGTCGAAATTGTATTTTTAATTGAAATTAATTGGCCGGGTAACGGTGCAGGACGAGTGGGTTATATCGAGGGTATTTCAGAAGAGTGGCGCCGCCCCGGCGTCGGCGACGGCGGCGGGGAAGAGAAGACTAACGGCCGATGTCATCAACCTCTACCCGGATGTGAGCTCGCCGTCCTCCGTCTCTCTGCCGCCGCTGGTTGACTCTTCATCCTACAACAACCACAACACTGCCACGTCAGCTCCGACAGCCGAGAGCTGCTCCTACGACGAAGACGCTGTCGTCGCCAAGGAGCACGTGCCCTGTTTCTCCAATTCCCTTGACCTCCCGGCTGCGCTGCCGCCGCTCGGGTCAAAATTCACCTCCCTCCTTGACCTGCCGCTGGTCCCATCGTCCTTGTCCCGCTTTGCAGCTATTCCGAGGACCAACAACAACAACGGTGAAATAATCTCGCCGTCGGCATTCCCCTGCTTGAGGTCCCTCCACGAGAATTTGCAGCTCCCGTTCTTCATCCCCGGTGCTCCGCCGCTTCACGGTGGTCTTGCCGACCAGATGGGCGGCTACGCCATCTGGCCCCCCGTAGCCGAACCCCAGAAGGTTGGCAACTCCGAACTCGACTGCATGTGGACCTATTGATTTCAGCTCTAGCTCGATCATTGTGTAAGTTTAATTAATTAATAATTGATTATAATAATTAATGTTGAACTTTAACCTGTCTCCCTTTTGGATTGTTATATTTAAATTTCAGTTTTCAATTCAACCGATTATCCGAGACATTATTAGTACTTAGTAGTACTCCCTACTCCGTAGCCTATTACGTTAGCTCTCTACTGCGTGCATATTCGTACACTGTGTGTGATCGAAATATATGTATCTATGTCCTTTTGCTGATTTGACGTTGCGTGCAGACTACTCCCTCCCTTTTACCCCCAAATTATTTCACCTTTAAAAAAAGAAAAATGGTAGGGGTACAATAGAGGTGTACCCCATTTGTCTCATACCCCTTTCTTGTCCATATAATTGGCAAGAAAATCAAAAAAAAATAAATAAATAAAAATTAAATAAAAATGAGTGGTGGAAAAGAGAATGGTGTACATTTGGGGTACTTTTGGTGTACTCCTAGCATTGTTCTTAAAAAAAATAAGTTTGTGCACTTCTTCAGATTCGATCAGACGGTTATTGAAATTTGGTGAGACCGTTATTGAGAAAAATGTAAATTGGGTTTTCATTGTAGATCTGTGGTAGAGAGTAGAGCATGCACTTGTTTAATGCTTAGCATAAATGGTTTTTTTGCATAGTTTTCAGAAATTCAACTTGGAATGCCCCCTTGGCTAGGGTTGTTAAAAAATAACCGATCTGAAATATCCGTCCATGATCCGGGCAGATCCGATTCGATATTTTAGCTTTCAAATATTTCGGATCGGATATCTAAAAAAATTCAGATCGGATAGGGAATGAAATATTAAAATTTCGGATATCCGCGGACATCCGAAGTTCACATTTTATAAAAAATAAATATAAAAATAAAGCTTATTAGACAACTTAACCCCAATTAATTTTCATCATCATAAATATTTGAACCTAAGATTAATTGAAGTTTTTTACTTTAATCTTTTTTGTCGATGTTTTATTTGTCAATTATGTGATATTCTTTTTCAATACATTTATAAAATTATAACTTATGATAAAACTATCAAGGTAACTATGACATTTAGATTAGAGTTGACTTCAAATTCAAGTCTAATTTATGACTTCTACTATTTTAACAAATAAAAACTATTCTAAATACTTTTTTAGAATTATAGGAAAAAATAAAAATTCTAAAAATAAATAAATAATTTTTTTTCCAGATATTCCATTGATCTGATCCAAAATTTCAGATATCCAGAATTCGGGTATCTAGTAATTTTCAGATCGGACATGGAATAGATATTTACCGATCCGAAAATTTTGAATATCTGAAAAACCGGATCAGATCGGATATATCCGCATGAACACCCCTACAGCCTTGGCACTCTGTCTTTGCCAAGTACACAACGCGGACACCACTTTTATTATTACTCTATCCGCCCTAATAAATTATAACTCTGTCCCAAATTAGATTATTTTTTTACTATTCACATGAACAAACTCTATTAACTATCTTTCTCTATTTTCTTTAGTTATTTAATAAAATAATATAATAATATCATCACTAGTTTTGTATACGTAGATTTTTTTATGTGGTTTTTACATATGAAACTTTTACGAAATATTTTTTAATTCTACGTCGTTTTTCATTTAAAATGATTTGAAAATAATTTCAATTAAACATTGTAAACCCAAACAGAGGATTTAAATTTGGAGGGAGGGAGTAATACAATATTTCACTATTCAAAAATTATGGAATTTTTTTATTTCAGTATATTTATTAATTACTTGATAACATAAAGTATTTTTATAACCTCTTATTTTGGATATAATCGGTTTCGGATATATATTAGATTTTGGATCTTATCAGTTACGGATCTTACTGGTTTTGGGCCTTATTAGTTTCGGGTTTAACCAGTGTCGGGTCTAATCAGTTTCGGATCTAATCGGTCTTGAGTTTAAATCGGGTATATATATATTTAGTTTGGTTTCGGTTTGGATTGGACTATTTTGACTATTCGGTTATAAATCGGATCTTCACTTCTTGGATCATTTCTATTTTGGATTACTCGATTCAGGTAACCCGTTCCGAGTATGTTTTGTCAAGTTTAGGTATTTCTGTCTATAATATGTACTCAACGTCTCAATCAAATTGTGTTTTACAGTTGGTAGATTGGCCTTTCTCTTTAAGGGAGATGCTAGGGGTACATCAAATGGTGTATTCTCTTTGTACACCATTGATCATAACTGTTGTTTTTTATTTATTTTTTAAATTTTTTTCCACCCTTAAAATTGTGTGATGGAGATGGAATGGTGTTCATTTGGCTACACTTTTGGATATACCCCTAGAATTTTTCTAAGGGACTCCAATTCGCTTTGCCAAAGGAAATTAAAGGAGGTCCGTTACTCGTGCGATTCGTCGAATTAGTAACATTTTAAGGGAAATTCTTAGCATTCAAAAAATGAGATGTTTTTTGGTTTAGAAATTTTAAAATTTTTATGAAGCTAGTTATATTAAATATGAAATTTAAATATTCATTAATACTCATTATCGAGTAACTTAGTACTCATTTTCAATTAACAGAATATTTATTTTTGTTGAACTAAATATTCCTTTTTGAGCATAATTGAGTTTTAAAGAAATGAGTGTTCAATTACTCGAGACTTACTATTTCCTTGCTCGAAAATAACCATTCCGCAACACATAAATGAGCACTCGCCGTGGAATCATGGATACACGGGAAACACCGTACAATCAGGTGTATAATATATATTGCGCTATATGGGTGGAGTATTTTTAACCTTTCCTTGGGATCGACTAACTCTTTATTTGTGAAGATTTCTTACTTTTTTTGAAAGTAGCATTATTTTAACCCGTGCGACGCACGAGATAAACAAATTCTTATCGATTATATAAATTTTTTAATTTTTCAAGTCTTTACCCCCTTAATTTCTATCTCTTGGGACATATTTGGTTGGGAGAAAAATATTTTTTTTAAAGAAAAATTTCATCCTAGTTTTTTACATTTGGTTCAAAAAGTGATAAGGAATTATTTTTAAGAAATTATAGTCTCAGGCCAAGGGATATTTCAATTTATACTCACTCCTCGAGTCTTATAATTTTGCGAACAAATCAAAATTCTCATTTGGTTGGGAGAAAATTATTTTAAAAAAAGGTTTCCATCCAAAATTTTACGTCTGGTTTAAAAAGTGAAAAGGAATTATATTTGAGAAATTATAGTCTTAGGACAAGGAAAATTTCAATTTATACTCACTCCTCGAGTCTTCTAATTTTGCGAACAAAGCAAAAATCTCTCCCTCTCCCCCTTCCAAACGCTAGAGAATGAAACTCTTTAATGTAAATTTGATATAGTCATATAGATCACGTATAAAAACAAACTATGAATATGCCCATATCTTTTGATATATGATATAGCAATTTCTTATAAAATAATTTTCTAGTATGTGGTTGTTTAAAAAACAAATTAGGGGGAATAATTTTTTGAGGAAATCATTTTCTCGTAAAGAATTTTGAAAAATATTATCCCCCAACGAAATATGTCATCCAACTCTTTCAGTTTTCTGGAACGCCGTCTCTTTTTTGCGTGTGTTCTTTTAGGCTTAAATTCTTAACTTTTAGTTTTTCAGATTTCTCCTAGTTTTTTCTAGTTGTTTGAAGTTTTTCCAGTTTATTCAAGTTTTTTAGTTTTTCTAGTTTCTTCCAACTTCTTCTTGTTTTGTTATTAATATTATTTTTTTATCGGATTAGTAATATTATTATTTGTATTGTTATTGTTATTATTTATTATTAATGTACGTAGTTTATAAATTATTTCACTTTGTATGTTTTTTTTCTCATATCATTATTTTCTCAATTCACTTTCATTAATTATTATTTTTTCTTCCACTTTTTAATATACATAATACACTTTATTTAATAATCTACATGGCACTAGTCTATGTTCCAAAAATTATAGATAAAGTGGATATTTTTATTAATCTAAAATGGATTCGAGTAAACCTAAATATTTTAAATTATAAAATAGTACTCCGTAATTATACTACTACCTATACAATATGAAAAAGAAAAAAATGACCCAAAAGTATGTAGCGATCCTTACAAAAGTATAAATTTAACATTTATTATGATTTTATTTTTCATTTGTAGTGTTTTTCAAAAATATAATATTTATTCCAAAATTTTTTATTTTTTTCCCCAAAAATTTTCAACTCTTTTCAATTTTATTCAACTTCTTTTAGGCTTTTCAGTTTCTTCCTCTTTCTTTCGAATTTTCCAGTCTCATCTAGTTTTTTCTAGTTTCTTCATGTTTTTTCTAGTTTTTTCAACTTTCTTCTCATTACTTCTAGCTTTATTGAGTTTCTTCTCTTTTTTAACCTATAAAGTACATGTTTTAGTTTCTTCTAACTTTTTTGTTTTTGCCTTTCATTTTTTCAATTTCATTTAAAACTTACATATAAAATATCCTTGGTTTCGAAAAAGGGTATTTATGTTCCCTCCATTAGTCAAATTTCGGCATTTGTATTTCATGCTCCTAGAGTGCATTGAAGTTTGGTAGCGAGGGGAATGAGTGCTGATTTTCCGAACTACAGGGCAACTAAACCTATTTTCATTCATCTTTTTATTTTTTATTTTTCTTCTCTTTGTTTTCTTTTCAAAAAAATATTTAAACTATATATTTTTCTCTTATGCTTTAAAAACTTAAAAATGTTAACTTTTTAAATAAAAAAAAATAAATGAAAAAATAACACGTCTTTCATCGGTCTCAAATTAGACATTTCTTTATTCTAAAGTAAAAAAGCTTCTAATCATGATGCTCAAGAAAATGAGTATAAAAAATAGGAAAAGGAAATGAAAAAATAAATAGAAACAAAAAATTCTCGAATAAAAAAGAGAAGGCGAGGTGAAAATTATACTCCATAATTAGAAAATATTAGTGTAGAAATTGTGAGTGACTTTATCATATTTATTGTTTACTAATTTGTTTCTATACCATAATAATTTCATATATTATATCATAACTGGTAACTTAAATTATTTTCCAAGGTTCAACGTTCAACATTTTGTTGTGATCACACTTAATCATTACCATGTCATGTTCATTCGGTTAAATCATACTTAGTTTTTATCCACATGGATATGTATTCTCAAACTATCGATGTTAACACTCTCGTTTTTTTCTTCAAGATATTAACAATATTTGATTAAGCAAGGTTTTCAATGATCCTTCAGTATCAACAACTAAGGTTCCCGTGTATAGGGTTGTAAACTTGACATACTGGACATAACAAAATTCCCAATTGCACAATCGCCAATTAACGATATTCCTCCTTTGATTGAAGGTCTTTCACTAGCATTTGCAGTTTCAAATAATCACATTCCCGATAGGTATTGTTGAGAATTTAGAGTTTGTTTCAATCCATTAATCATAGCGTAGTCCTTTAAGTCATCCAACACATCTTCACATCGTTCAGCAATGATGCATAAGTATCATCAAATGACTTTCCTCGGTTCGGGATTTTAAGGATAGGAAATTTGTCATCATTTACGAAGAAGTATTGCCGATTGATTGTACAGTAGCTTGTCATCATCGATCTTACATCGGAACATTTCTTCATTCACTTTATGGTAGCTCTCATTATCTTTAATGAGTCTTTGTATCGTATATATATATATATATATATATATATATATATATATATATATATATATATATATATATATATATAATATATATATATATATATTATATATATATATATATATATATATATATATAGAAGAATTATGTATTTCGATAATTGTTACAAATGATCCGCCTCCCCTTATATACATAAAGGAGGGGTATGAATAAGGAAACAACAATAATGGTAAATCCTATACAATTGAGAACTACTATAAATATATAATAATATATTAAATATGTGATATTGACTTTACATATTTAACATGCTACCAACTCCGTCGGTGATCTGCGGACTCCAAGATTATTTCGAAATTCAGTGAAGAGGAGTGACGGTAGTCCTTTTGTGAAGATATCTGCGTACTGGGATGATGACGGTACATGAAGAACTCGAACTTGCCCCAATGCCACTTTGTCTCTAACGAAGTGAATGTCAACCTCAACATGTTTGGTGCGTTGATGCTGAACTGGATTGGAGGACATGTAGACAGCGCTAATGTTGTCACAAAACACAATGGTGGCTCGGCGCAGTGGTTGATGTAACTCAAGTAGGAGATTTCGGATCCAACTGGCTTCAGCAACGGCATTTGCAATGGCCCTGTATTCTGCCTCCGCACTAGATCTGGAAGTGGTGGCTTGCCGCTTGGAGGACCATGAGACCAGGTTATCCCCTAGGAATACACAATAACCGGAGGTTGAGCGTCTCGTGTCTGGACACCCAGCCCAATTTGCATCAGAGTAAGCTTGAAGAAAGTCTGGGGAAGATCGGGACAAGGTGATCCCATGAGTAGTAGTGCCCCGAAGATAGCGAAGAACTCGTTTTAAGGTTGCGAGATGAAACGTGCGTGGAGAGTGAAGATGAAGACAAAGCTGCTGAACTACATAGGTGAGATCGGGCCGAGTGAAGGTTAGATACCGAAGAGCACCAACGAGAGACCGATAGAGGGAGGGATCAGCGACTGGCTTTCCTGAGGTAGCAGACATTTTCCCTTTGGAATCAACCGGTGTGGAGATGGGCTTACAATGAAGCATGCCTGCCCTATCCAGAATTTCATGAGCAAACTGAGTCTGATGTTAGAACAAGCCCTCTTTGGTGCGCTGAACATTGATGCCAAGAAAGAAATTAAGCTCCCCCATATCAGTCATGGCGAATTCTCCCTTCAAGCATTCCATAAGCTGTGATAAAAGCATAGTAGTGGAAGCTGTGAGAACAATGTCGTCAACATAGAGGAGTAAGTATGCCATGTGTGACCCATATGTATAAACGAATAGGGAAGTGTCTGTTTTGCAACTTCGAAACCCAATGCGCTGCAGGAAACCGGCAAATCGCTGATACCAAGAGCGAGGTGCCTGTTTTAAACCATAGAGAGCTTTTTTCAGTTTGCAGACATGATGTGGGCGTGAGGGATCCTCAAAACCAGAAGGCTAACGAGCATAGACAGTTTCCTGCAGATGACCATGAAGAAAAGCATTTTTGACATCCAGCTAATGTATGGGCCAGCCCCTAGCGAGGGCCAGACTCAGGACGATGCGTATGGTGGCTGGTTTGATGACCGGACTAAAAGTTTCACTGTAATCGACACCAAAACGCTGGTTGAACCCTCGGACTACCCAACGAGCTTTGTACCTAGACAGATCACCTGTGGGGCCAAATTTGTGTCGAAAAAGCCATTTGCCATTTTGGGTGGGGGAGGGGGGGGTACTAATTCCCATGTATTATTCTTAGTCAAGGCATTAAATTCTTCACACATTGCTGTTGGAGTTATGCCCTGATGGCCAACTGTTTATCATTATTCTATCATGTATAGGCAGATATAATATGTTTACACATCTCATGCTAATGTAAACAAATATTATATCCCTATATTTATATTTAAAAGATGTTTATCAGATAGTGTTTTTTCTGCTGATGAGACTAACATCTTGAAATAAATATTTATCTGAATGTCCATAGTCGAGTATTAACGAGAGTGGGATATCGTTAATGCATGTGAGACTAGTATGTGTTGGATGTTTGACTTAGTCTCATAGTCAATGATGGTGTGTTCGCATCCGCACATGGGCAGATATTATCTAGAGATAATAGGATGCCGGACTGACCCATCCTAAAGATGTTGCTTGAACTTTTAGTTCATCCTCTAAGCATCTTTAGTGCGACCACGGGTGTAACTATCCTTCGACTTGAAGTATTACGTTTTCTGCATATGTGAACCCGCATACTTTGATGCATCGTCCTAAGCCATATGAAATAAGGATGGTATACAGGCTTTGTTTTGGGTATGCCGCAGCGCGTATTCAGAAACGTAGATTACGTACATAGGATTTGTCACTACTCTTTTAAAAGAGATTAATGTCTTATGGGGTCCACTGATAAGTTATGATTGAGGAAATTGCATGGCGATGCTGAGATGTTTTTATGACGTCTGTTCCTATTAGTCAAACTTGATAAATCAGTGAATGACTTAATGGATACAAGCTGGATTTTTTTAATCCCTTGCATTAAGTTTAGACATTGAGACAAAGGGATACAGTTACACGGAATTTGAGTCGTGGAAAGGTTTTGACGGTGCAAACGTCTTAACTTATAATTTGGGGGGCAATAATGTGTTGCTAGATACCGCTTATTGCTTATAGTATTGGTGCAGAGCCAATACTGTGGCCAGCTTTATAAGTGTCTATACGAGTCACACACTTTGGACAATTTAAGGAGTAGGATTAAACAATGGGATAATAAGTAATTTGTATATTTGTAAAAATAGTAAAGTAAAATATTTTGGAATATAATATTATATATATATATAAATATTCGGTTATATATATATTATATATATGCCGATTAATATATATATATATATTATATTGAATATTTTATTTTGGTTTGTCATTTTAATTATGAAAATAATTATCTTGACATAAACTATTTAAAGTATATTTGTATACTTGTTTAAAAATGATATGGGTATTTTTATTTGATTTAAAATTAATTTTATATTAATTTTTGGTGTCAAATAAAATACACTTTGAACATTTGAGTGGAGAAGAGTTTTGAAAATCCTTCTCACTTTCTCAAATTTTTTTTCCGGCCAAAGTGTAGATTTAGAGAATCAAACTATACATTGATTGCTTAATTAGTGGAGCTAATTATTTTTGTCATTTAGTTAATGACAAAGTCAAATTCACCATCTTTTTCTCCTTAAAATATCACATGCCACTTTTAAAAACAATGTGAGAAATTTTTTTTTGAGTGGTTTTCGGCTATACCATCTTAGAGAGAGAAATACTATTTTACTGTTCCATTAATATCATTTTGTGTATAGAAAATATCTATAATATTTTCTAAATATTATTAGAAATATTTTCTATAGAAATATACAAGATTATTATTATCCCAATTTTAATCTTTATATTTTATACTACTATAATCTTTATTAGCATAAAGATTGTGGTAGACTCCGGCGTTGTTCGTGTGTCAAAGTTGGAGACCGGACGCTTGAACGGTTACGTTTGCACTTTCAACGCTCTTCCTACGACTTCTTCGTTTTTATCGCTTACAGAGGAAGGTACAAATTTCTTACTACTATAAGTTTTAGTATGTGATTCTGGGCAAGATAATCATGTTAGGATGTTAAAATTTTTATATTCCGCTGCCTATCCTTGCACGGTTACCTTTCAGTGGTATCAGAGCCAACGTACAAAACTATAGTTTTACGTTTGACTTTTAAAATTTTAAAAGTCAAAGTTTTAACTTGTTAATTATTAAAATTAAAAAATTGGTAAAATGATTTTATTTAGTCTTGGAATAAGTATTGGACTTAAATAAATCATTGAAAATGAATTTTAAATTTATTTAGTTTATTTCTACCCGTAGTATATATATAAATATATATATTTTGATTTTTCGAAATATATATTTATATATATTGTAGAAATAGTAGATATAATTTTATTTGGACATAAAACATCATTTTATGATTGATAAAATTATATTGTAATTTTTGAATGTATTATTTCCTATTTTGAATTTATTGTATTTATTTAGGTGAAAACCGAAAATAAATATGGGAAAATTCAAAAAGAACTTTATTAAACTTAGAAATATTATTTCTATGTTGAATAAGGTTGTTGACAAATATATTGTACAAAATAATATTAGTTAGTAATTAAATAGATATATATTTATATATGTACTCGGTATTATTACCGAAATATTATATATATTTATATATTTGTATTTTAATTACATAAATGACTAATATATATTTTGTAAAGTTATATATCAGTAAGAAAAAGAATGTTTTTCAAAATATTAAATTTTTATAATTTAATGTTTTCGAAAATAATTTAAATGGCCTTTTATAACTTATTGAGATTTAACTAATATATTTTGGAAGTAATGATTTATAAATTTTGGAAATTTTATTTCCAGGATTATAAATGTTGAAAATAATTACTGGAAGTTGAAATTTAATTTTCATGATTTTTTCAAAATTGTTTCAAAATTTTAATGGCCTTTTTGAATATAATTTTGCAAAAGGGCATTTTGGTCATTTGAAATATTCTGGATTTTTTTTATGCTGGGCAAATATCCAGATTTTATAAAATGATTTTATAAAATTTTATTAGATTTATTTGGACATCTAATTTAATTTTATGAGTTTTAGAAAATATTTACTCCCGTAGTATTTTTCTAGAACTGTCTGGGGTGAGCGCGGTTCACCCGGTGTATGTATATCTCTATTGCTTGTGTGGATGTATGATATGCATGGTGGATGATTGTGGCTATAGTTTATTTGATTATAATACGGCCTGTGTGTCGTGCCTTATCTCATAAACTCTTGTTGTAAATCTATTTCTCTCTCTTACCTCAACCGAGGATTCTTTTCTCACGTGGTGGTTAGAAGACGAAAAGATTTGAAGACCGTTTGAAGAAATCTAAAAGAATGGAGATAGCCCGAAGTCCAAGTGCCCGGAAGCCAGTGGGAGCTATCGTTTTATTTTTCTTTTAGGGGCCACAATCATTACACGTTTATTTACTGCGTTTTGTGAATGCATGTTGGATGTATGTTGAACGCTAGTAATGGACATGTGCGCAACCATGTCGATAGGTGAGATCGGAATTATAAATCCCTCACGAATATTAAGTCTGTTGCCTTCTGACGCCCGACACTTATCCGGCTAATGTGCACTGTCATGTACTCAGCCTCAGCAGAGCATAGTATGGTGTATGTTAAGCTGGTTACGGGAACCGCCATAGCGTGGTCAAATGGATGGACGACTCAGAGGCAGTAAGTTGGGGTCATCTATGACAAGTCGGATGATTTTACTCACTCATCCAGCTAGGAGTTGGATCTTTATGATTTAATTGGAACTCTGTTCCTAACCAAAGTAGTCTGCTTGTAAGACGTGCCTCAGCCAATTACAAGTGTGGTGAAAAGGTGTCCTGGTCCGGTTGTAGTAATATTGTTCGCCCAACACCAGATCAAGAGCTGAGAGCCCGGCTCATCAGTTGGAACTATGTTCCTACCTAAATAGTTGTCTTGTGGAATAACGCCCAAACGGAACGCAAGATAATGAAATATGGATCTTGGCCCACTAGAGGTTTCACCGGAAATCTCCGAATCAATATCGAGGGTTATTGATTTGTTAAAAATAGTGGGGGATAATTAATTAAAGGCCTAATTAATTATTAAACATGATAGATAACCTAGTTTGCAAAATTTTCTGTAGATGGCAAACAACAACAACCCTTTCAACCTGCGTTACATCCTGGAAAACAATAAGTTATCCGGGACCAACTTTCTTGACTGGGAGATGAACCTCCGGATCGTTCTTGACTGTGAGAGGAAACTCTACATCCTCGAAACGGATCCTCCCAAGACCCCTGATGCTGATGCTCGTGCGTTCGAACTCACTTCCTTGAAGAAGTATGAGGACGACGCGCGAGATGTAAAGTGTATCATTATGGCCAGTGTGACCGCGGAGCTCCAAAGGCTCCACGCGGACATGGAAGTGCGTCCTATGATACAATGCTTAAGAGACCTTTACCAGGGTCAGCCCCAAAACTCAGGAATTTACGTTATCGAAGTCAATATGTCTGATATCACCTCTTGGGTGATGGATACTGGATGTGGTTCTCACATCTGTACTTCTATGCAGAACTTGCATGAATGTAGACAATTGACGGAGGGAGAGATACAACTAAAAGTCGGCAATGGCGCACTCGTCTATGCATTGGCCGTCGGAACCTATAGTTTATCTCTACCTAGTGGTCTTATATTGCATTTGAATAATTGTCTGTTTGTACCTAGTATGAGCAGAAACATCATTTCTGTATCCTGCCTTGACAAAGCAGGATTTTCGTTTGTTGTAAAAGACAACTATTTCTGTCTTTAGAAATGATATATTTTATGCAAGTGCAAAAATGACGAACGGTCTCTATGTCCTTGACATGGATATCGCAGTATATAACGTAGATGTTAAGAGAAACAGACCCAACAGTTTAAATCTCGCGTACCTTTGGCATTGTCGTTTGGGCCACATTAACGAGAAACGCATATCTAAGTTACATCGTTCTGGTGTACTTGATTCATTTGACTTCCAGTCATATGATGTATGTAAATCTTGTTTACTTGGTAAAATGACAAAGACTCCATTCACCGGTCACGGTGAAAGGGCGAGTGACTTATTGGGCCTCATACACTCCGATGTCTGTGGTCCAATTAGCACTGTAGCTAGAGGAGGTTATTCTTACTTCGTTACATTTACTGACGACCTTAGTAGATTTGGATATGTGTATCTCATGAAACACAAATCGGAATGCTTTGACAAATTCAAAGAATTCAAGAATGAAATAGAAAAACAATTAGGCAAAAGTATTAAGACCCTCCGCTCGGATCGAGGAGGTGAATACTTAAGCCTGGAGTTCGATGACTATCTGAAAGAGCATGGGATTTTATCCCAACTCACTCCTCCGGGGACACCTCAGTTAAATGGAGTGTCGGAGAGGAGAAATCGGACTTTGCTAGACATGGTCCGGAGCATGATTAGTCTGACAATATTGCCAGAATCATTTTGGGGATATGCATTGAAAAGAGCAGCACACACACTCAACAGAGTTCCATCTAAAGCTGTCGAGAGCACACCATACGAACTATGGCATGGGAGAAAACCGAGTTTCTCGTACTTTAAGATTTGGGGCTGTGAAGCTTATGTAAAACGTCTCATGACGTCTAGTAAGTTGGAGCCTAAATCTGATAAAGTAATTTTTGTGGGATACCCCAAGGAAACTAGAGGGTATGAGTTCTATCATCCATCCGATAACAAAATTTTCGTTGCTCGGAATGGAACCTTCCTTGAGAAGGAGTTTCTTTCTGCTATCACTAGTGGGAGAAAGGTAGACCTCGAAGAAATTTGAGAACCACAAGAAGAAGTCCCGATAGTGTTGGAACCTGAGCAAAGAGATCAAGCAATTGAACCTCAAATTGCTCAAGATATACCACGTAGGTCAGACCGGATACGTAATCCTCCGGTCAGATATGGATTTCTCATGTCTGATGAAGGTGACGTCTTGTTGGTAGATCAAGGCGAACCAGAGACCTACCTCGAGGCAATTACATGCCCCGAATCCGATATATGGCTCGAAGCCATGAAATCTGAAATGGAGTCTATGTACACAAACCAAGTCTGGACCTTGGTTGATGCGCCCGAAGGGGTAAAACCCATTGGATGCAAGTGGGTCTTCAAAAAGAAGACAGACGTAGACGGGAAGGTTCATACCTTCAAAGCTAGATTGGTAGCAAAAGGTTATAGACAAATCCACGGAATTGACTATGATGAAACCTTTTCTCCAGTTGTTATGCTGAAATCCATTCGGATAATGCTTGCGATTGCAGCCTATTACGATTATGAAATTTGGCAGATGGACGTCAAAACGGCTTTCCTTAATGGGAACCTCAAAGAGGATGTCTTCATGACACAGCCTGACGGTTTTCAAATTGCTGGTCAGTCTGCCAAAGTTTGTAAACTGCAACGTTCAATCTACGGATTAAAACAAGCATCTCGGAGTTGGTACATACGTTTCGATGAAACCATTTCCAGTTTTGGTTTCGAGAAGAACTCTGATGAATCTTGTGTATACAAGAAGGTCAGTGGGAGTGTAATAGTATTCCTAATATTATATGTCGATGATATATTGTTAATGGGTAACGATATTCCCGCTCTCACTTCTGTAAAGACGTGGTTGAGCGAGAACTTCTCCATGAAAGACTTAGGGGATGCTAGTTATGTCCTTGGCATAAGAATCTACCGAGATAGATCAAGAAAGTTAATAGGTCTGAATCAAAGTACATATATAGATAAAATCCTTGATCGATTTAGCATGTCTAACTCAAAGAAAGGATCTTTACCTATGACACCTGGCACAGTTCTTTCCAAGAACCAGAGTCCTTCTACTCCTGAGCATAATGAACTCATGATGAAGGTTCCATACGCTTTTGCGATTGGATCCATCATGTACGCCATGATATGTACTAGACCTGATGTCTCATTTGCTTTAAGCGTGACCAGCAGATACCAAGGAAGTCCAAGAGAAGCACACTGGACAGTGGTCAAGAACATCCTAAAGTATCTTCGCAATACTAAGGATGCATTCCTGGTATACGGTGGTGAGGAAGAGCTAAAGGTGGTCAGTTACACTGATGCTAGCTTCCAAACCGATAGAGACGATTCAAAATCACAAGCAGGATATTTGTTTTGCCTGAATGGCGGAGCTTTTAGCTGGAAGAGCTTCAAGGAGGATACAACCATCGATTCGACTACAGAGGCTGAGTACATAGCTGCCGCCGAGGCAGCTAAAGAAGCTGTTTGGATCAAGAAGTTCATTACTGAACTTGGAGTGGTTCCTAGTATTAATGACCCTATCTCGTTGTTTTGCGACAACACTGGGGCCATTGCACAGGCAAAGGAACCGCGATCTCACCAGAAAACCAAACATATTGTACGACGCTATCACATCATACGAGAAATCGTAGATAGAGGAGATGTGATCATTTGCAAAGTAGATACTGACGACAACATAGCCGATCCCTTGACCAAGCCTTTAGGAAAGCTAAAGCATGAGGGTCACACTAGGTCCATGGGCATTCGACTGATGCCAGATTGGCCATAGTGCAAGTGGGAGATTGTTGGAGTTGTGCCCTGATGGCCAACTGTTTATCATTATTCTATCATGTATAGGCAGATATCATATGTTTACACATCTCATGCTAATGTAAACAAATATTACATTCCTAGATTTATATTTAAAAGATGTTTATCAGATAGTGTTTTTTCTGCTGATGAGACTAACATCTTGAAATAAATATTTATCTGAATGTCCATAGTCGAGTATTAACGAGAGTGGGATATCGTTAATGCATGTGAGACTAGTGTGTGTTGGATGTTTGACTTAGTCTCATAGTCAATGACGGTGTGTTCGCATCCGCACATGGGCAGATATTATCTAGAGATAATAATTGCCGGACTGACCCATCCTAAAGATGTTGCTTGAACTTTTAGTTCATCCTCTAAGCATGTTTAGTGCGACCACGGGTGTAACTATCCTTCGACTTGAAGTATTACGTTTTCTGCATATGTGAACCCGCATACTTTGATGCATCGTCCTAAGCCATATGA
Organism: Cuscuta australis; assembly: GCA_003260385.1. Taxonomy (NCBI): domain Eukaryota; kingdom Viridiplantae; phylum Streptophyta; class Magnoliopsida; order Solanales; family Convolvulaceae; genus Cuscuta; species Cuscuta australis. The sequence continues at coordinate 258,875 of NQVE01000090.1, forward strand.
AATAAGGATGGTATAAAGGCTTTGTTTTGGGTATGCCGCAGCGCGTATTCAGAAACGTAGATTACGTACATAGGATTTGTCACTACTCTTTTAAAAGTGATTAATGTCTTATGGGGCCCACTAATAAGTTATGATTGAGGAAATTGCATGGCCATGCTAAGATGTTTTTATGACGTCTGTTCCTATTAGTCAAACTTGATAAATCAGTGAATGACTTAATGGATACAAGCTGGATTTTTTTAATCCCTTGCATTAAGTTTAGACATTGAGACAAAGGGATACAGTTACACGGAGTCTGAGTCGTGGAAAGGTTTTGACGGTGCAAACGTCTTAACTTATAATCTGGGGGCAATAATGTGTTGCTAGATACCGCTTATTGCTTATAGTATTGGTGCAGAGCCAATACTGTGGCCAGCTTTATAAGTGCCTATACGGGTCACACACTTTGGACAATTTAAGGAGTAGGATTAAACAATGGGATAATAAGTAATTTGTATATTTGTAAAAATAGTAAAATAAAATATTTTGGAATATAATATTATATATATAAATATTCGGTTATATATATATCATATATATATGCCGATTAATATATATATATATATTGAATATTTTATTTTGGTTTGTCATTTTAATTATGAAAATAATTATCTTGACATAAACTATTTAAAGTATATTTGTATACTTGTTTAAAAATGATATGGGTATTTTTATTTGATTTAAAATTAATTTTATATTAATTTTTGGTGTCAAATAAAATACACTTTGAACATTTGAGTGGAGAAGAGTTTTGAAAATCCTTCTCACTTTCTCAAATTTTTTTTCCGGCCAAAGTGTAGATTTAGAGAATCAAACTATACATTGATTGCTTAATTAGTGGAGCTAATTATTTTTGTCATTTAGTTAATGACAAAGTCAAATTCACCATCCTTTTCTCCTTAAAATATCACACGCCACTTTTAAAAACAATGTGAGAAATTTTTTTTGAGTGGTTTTCGGCTATACCATCTTAGAGAGAGAAATACTATTTTCGTGTTCCATTAATATCATTTTGTGTATAGAAAATATCTATAATATTTTCTAAATATTATTAGAAATATTTTCTATAGAAATATACAAGATTATTATTATCCCAATTTTAATCTTTATATTTTATACTACTAAAATATTTACTAGCATAAAGATTGTGGTAGACTCCGGCGTTGTTCGTGTGTCAAAGTTGGAGACCGGACGCTTGAACGGTTACGTTTGCACTTTCAACGCTCTTCCTGCGACTTCTTCGTTTTTACCGCTTACGGAGAAAGGTACAAATTTCTTACTACTATAAGTTTTAGTACGTGATTCTGGGCAAGATAATCATGTTAGGATGTTAAAATTTTTATATTCCGCTGCCTATCCTTGCATGGTTACCTTTCAATTGGATCATACCAGTTAGGATCTTTGAGTGCACTACGGTAGGTGGGGGGAAGTGGGGAGATGTGAGCTGTGGTGTTTAGGTTTAGGACTGATTTTGGGCAAAAGATACCAGATTTGGCACGAGTGGTCATTAGGTGAGTGTTCATAGGAGGGTTGGGTTGAGTGTGTGCAGTGGACTGGGCTGTGGGTTGCTGTTGGTGTTGGACCGAAGCGGAAGAGAGGGTGGAAGGGGAGGAATGAGTATTGGATGTGGCCGGTTGAGAGGAGGGAGATTGGGCCGTGGTGGGCTGGTGAGTAAGAGGGGTAGTGGTTGTTTGGTCCGTGTGTTGGTTAGGAACGTGAGGCTGAGGCGGGGTGGTGTAGGATACGTGGTGGAGGTGGTGTAGATTTGTATCCTCCATGGAATCAAGGAAGAGAAGGTCCGTTGGTGATGTGGCATGATTGAAAGGGAAGGTAGATTCATCAAAAATGACGTGACGTGAGATAATGATTTTGTGAGTGGTTAGGTCTAGGCACCGAAAACCACGTTGATTTGATGGGTAGCCAAGAAAGATGCAACGAGTTGATCTGGGGGATAATTTGTGGAGGGCGATTGCGGAGGTGTTTGGATAGCAAAGGCATCCAAATACACGCAGGTGTGAATAGGAAGGTGGCGTATGAAAAAGTACCTCGTAGGGAGTTCGTTTTTGGAGAGTGGTGGTGGGGAGAAGGTTAAACAGATGACAAGCCATATGAAGGGGTTTGACCCAATATTCAGGGGGTAATTGGGCTTGGAAGAGGAGGGTGCGAATGTTGTTGTTAATGGTTCTGATGGTATGCTCGGCGCGTCCGTTTTGTTGGCTTGTGTGAGGACAAGAGAAGTGGAAAATGATGCCTAACGAGTTAAAAATGTTCTGAAGTGGGGTATTATGGTATTCTGTTCCATTGTCACATTGTACAGCTTTGATGGTTGTGTTAAATTGATTTTGTACATAGGCCAAAAAAGTTTTGAGATGGGAGAACGCATCAGATTTGTGACGAAGAGGAAAAACCCATAAATAGTGAGAAAAATCATCTATCAAAAGCATATAGAATTTAAAACCAGTAATGCTAGGAACAGGCGACTGCCATAAATCAGTACGCATTAATTGAAAGGGAAAAACTGAAGTTCGAACAGAGGAATTAAAAGGAAGACGAACATGCTTCCCTAACTGACAAGCATGACATAAAGAATCTTTAAAATGTTTATTATGATTGAAAGAAGACAAAAGAGGAATTCCATGAAGGACGGCCGAGCTGGGATGACCACGACGACGATGCCATGTTTGTGGATCAACGGAGGCAGCGGGACTTGGACGTCGGGGTTGTGGGGGCGCAACGGATAAAGTGGGCCGTCATTATTGGAGCGATGAATCACGGATCCCGTCCGAAGATCCTTCACAGAAAAACCGGTTGAGTCAAATTCAATGGTACAATTGTTATCACGAGTAAATTGTCGAACAGAAATAAGATTATGAATAATGTGAGTAGAGACAAGAACATTGTTAAGGGATAAGGGTGGGGAGGTGGCAAGGGTGTGTGTACCAACTGCCGTAGCCCGCACTTTAGATCCATTACCTATAGTGATGAAAGGTGGTGAATTTAAAGATTGAGAATAAACATGAGAAAGAGTACCTGGGTTGGAGGCAATGTGGTGGGAAGCACCGGTGTCCATGAACCATGTAGGTTCGCGGAGGGTCATTGTATCAAATTGGTGGGTTAAAGCTGTAGGGGTGGGGGTTTGAGGGGTGGGTGGGTAGGACCCGCAGGGGGCTGGGTAACCAGGCTGGGTGGTGGGGTAAATGGGCTGGGGGTGTGATTAGGCCGGCTGGGGCATATGGATATGGGCTGGGGTAGTTTGTGTAGGAGGGTTGGGTAAAATAAGCCCGGGCCGGGTATTGGGCTTGGGTTGGGCGGGGGCCCAAAAGGCCTGGATTGGGGCTGTAATAGGGGATCTGCCATGGATGTTGCTGTCCGGGTGCCTTTCGAGGGTTTCCGCCAAAGTTCCGACCCCGACCGCGTCCTCTAGCCGGTCGTCCACCACGACCGCCATAGGCCTGCCCGCGCCCGCTGTTCGCCTGGAGCTGTCCACCGCCGGTGTCTCCGATGCTGGATTGCTGCCCGCCGCCACCGCTGTGACCCTGTACGCGACCCGCGGCTCCGCCGTGAGTGGTCGCTGCTAGTGCCGTACCTCCATCACCAGTAGAAGCGAGAGGGCGGCGGTTGCGTTCCAAAAGAAGCAGGACTGACCTCGTTTCCATGAATGTTGGCGGCGGCTTTTGAAACTGAAGGAAAGAGGCTTGATTGCTGAGATCGTCGGGGAGGCCGCGAAGAACTTGGAGTACGAGTTGATTCTCTGTAACAGGGGCGTCCACGTCGTCTAACCAGTCGACTATGTTCCGAAGGTTTTGACAATATGTGGCGATGGTGGACGTCACTTTGACGGTGCTGTAGAACTGATGTTCCAACTGCATCGCTCGAGCGGCTTTGTTATCGTGAAACAGGTTGTAAACGGCCGTCCAGAGATCTACAGCAGACTTGGTGGATGAGAGGATGAGATCGAATACCTCGTCGTTGACGGTGGAGAGAATCCATCCTTGGATGAGAGCATCAAGTTGAAGCCACTCAATATCGTCTTTGTCGGTGGAGGTTTTCTCACCGGTAAGAAACCCCTCAAGATTGAAGCGTCTAACCAAAAGAAGAAAGAGACGGCTCCACTTCTTGTAAATTGGTTCCGAAAAACTGAGAGTAATGGGAACCTGAAGCTTGACATTGGAGACCGTCGTAAAAGCGAGATGGGGGGGTATTTGCAGCGGGAGAAGGGGTGGAATTTTCTGAAGACATGGTGATGGGAGGAGGGGGAGTGGGCGAGCTGGAGAGAGAGAGAGAGAGAAAGGGCCGGCGATTGAGTCACCGAGGGTGGGGAGGTTCACGGCAGCGAGGAGAGAGAGGCACGCCGAGGGAAGACAAATAAGAGACGGTTCGGGAATAGCCCAGAGTTGGCTCCGATACCATGAAGAATTATGTATTTCGATAATCGTTACAAATGATCCGCCTCCCCTTATATACATAAAGGAGGGGTATGAATAAGGAAACAACAATAATGGTAAATCATATACAACTGAGAACTACTATAAATATATAATAATATATTAAATATGTGATATTGACTTTACATATTTAACACACACACAGAAATATATATATATATATTATATAAAGGGGAAAAGATAAGGAATCCAAGAGAGGGGTGGCCAACCCAACACACCGGTCTACAAAACAAACAACTAAAACAAAAACCCAGTACAGCATAGTTACTTTACAAAACAAGCCAAGCAGTCTGTCATCTGTCCAAGGAAACCCGCCAAGCAGTCTGTCAAAACCTTTCAACTGTCCTAAGCAGTAATACCAATCCTGCATATTGCTTTCCCAGGAGAGCAAAGTGGAAGAGTCTCATATAACCCAAAGTGATGATAGTAACATCCGGCCAGGTAACATGATTTTACCTTGACTCCTAAAAGCAGAGTGAAACGATAAATCTGTGAAATAGGCGCTGCTCTTAAACAAACAACCAATCTGTGTCAAGGCATATAGAGAACCCAACATCAGTTCCAACTCCCTTGAGGCAGAATACCAAAACAGCACGAGAACTACTCAGGTAAAGAGTAGCTTCCCGTCTAGCAAAGAACCATCAATCCACAAGACCCATAAGGAAAATGTTGCTGCAACTCCAAATCCCTAGCTAAAGACCCAAATGAGCAAACAAGGACAGAGAAGAAAGAACCCATCAACCCTTACAAAACAACCATTCAAAGGGGCCAATAAGAAATCTAGGACGCTACCAAAATCTGAACTCAGCCAGTCCTGAGCTTGGTCCACGGCAACAGCGTGTTTAGAAGTGCTGTAAAAATTCTCCACAGCAGGATTGTATAACTCTAGAGTCCTCATTAGAATAGATTAAGTAGACCGGGTTTTTAGTACCCCTTATCTTGACGTAATCTACAGCCTCGATGCTCCTAGTCACTTGCCTTGTCATCCTGAATGCCTTACCTTTACCATTCTTCAAAATACCCTTCTGCAGCTTATCACGTACCATTGCAATTGTCATTGCCTCCCTTAAATAACAGGATGACTCCTCGAACATTGATTCAAAATGTTCTGTGAACAAGGGCTCTAGAATCTTGAATTCCTCATCGTAATCTCCCTTGCAGCATATGTCAATACTGTTTTCGTTGAGGCAAAAATCATTAATGTCCGAATGGAAAAGGAGACCTGGGATAGTAGATTCCTTCTGGACAGGCTGTTGAACGAGATCATCAATTATTGGGTCTTTCCAATCTGGTTTGGGGCTTGGGGGTCCTGTGAGAATCGCAGCCATTTCACCTCCTTGAATCTCCTCACTAGGTGCTGAAGTATGAGAAGGGGGAATCACATCATTTCTATCAAGAAGGGACCTAGATAGTGCCTTGATAAAGAATTTTAAACCAAGCTTTCTAGCACCGAAAGGGACACAAATAGTGGATCTGATTTTCTCAAAAACAGAAGTAATCTTCACAAACTCCCCAAACGAGTTTGATCCCCAATTAATATTCACTGAGTTTTCCCCTTCAAATCGAAAGAGTATCCAATTAGCTGTAGTCATAACGTGATGTTCCAGAGATTCAAGCACCCAAAGAGCCAAAGTGGTGGAAACAGAAATGGTACGAAAATAACCTTTCTTCATCTCTGATATATGAAACGAACCTGAGTGGTGGAAATCATACCTTTTACTTTCAATATGGATGGAGAGCTTGCCATTAGATAAGGAGAATGGACCTGAATATGGAAGGAGTTTCCCAGCTTTCTCTGGATTGTAACCTCTAGATTGAGGTTTTTTAATCCTCCGAAGAAAGTAGGCTTCATCGGGGAGGCCCAATCTGTTTTGACCTCTGGATGAACTCGGTTGGAAGGTAACCCCTCGCTGATTTTTGTAAACCCCTTTCTGAAAATGCCGCTGCGATTGAAGTAACCTTGCACTATCTGATAATTGGCGGCCATAATCGATGGCAGAAAACCTTTCCCAAGGTTTAGATCGGAAACCTTTCCCTGTAAATCGAAATTCACGGCGGCGGCGTGAATCGCCCAGCTCGAGCGGAGACCTATCCATCATTATATTATATACTCCATCACTGAGTAAATATTCTTCCATTTGACTTTTTAGGGTCTCCTAAATTGCATTTTGATCACTAATATCTTTATTTATACATAGATATATTTTATAAAAATTTGATATTTGAAAACTATATTTCAAAATGAATATATTTATATTAAAGTTATATCGTAATACAATGTATTTTTTCCATATATCATAGTCAAAGTTTACAAACTTTTACCAAGAAAAGTCAAATGGGAAGAATATTTTCGGACGGAGGGAGTATATAAAGTTGGGTTAATCAATTATGGGGCTACCAAGTGTACTACACGTAGGATCCATGTGTGTAGGTTGTAATTGCCAGATCAGTTTTTTTTCAGTTTCTTGCCTTTTCCGTTTCCAGTTTCCACCCTTTCACTACTCCTGTCCAAATCCCCAAACGCCCTTCCCTCTCCTTCACTTGCTTTTCAGCCGAATTTTCTTATTCTATGTTAGAGATGAAATTGAGTTGCCATAGCGGTGGTGCGATCAGGCTTCGGTCAGCGGGTCTCTATCTTGCCTCGATAACTCATCGGCTTTAGACAACTCTCCACCCTCTCCAGCAGCGACGGTTACGGTGGCGGTGGTGGAGTTGGATGGGCCAAGTTGGAGAAATGGAGCCAAAGATTCCATTTTTTGCGCTCAATTCTTCAACTTCTTTAAAGAGGGAGATAGAGAAACAAATTTAATATCTGGTGGTTCATTAAACGTTAGTGGAGCAATGGCAGTAGCTCACTGAGGGGATTTCAGGGACGTGTATATCCCCCTCCCCCTCCCCCTCTTTTTTATCAGGTATGGCACACCAGCTGTTTGATTGTTTGTTTGTCCATAATATTGCCCTATAGTTTAACTTCCATTTCTTGTGGTTTGGTTTTGCGTTTCAAGTGTGAACCTTTGATTGCGATTGGAATGAGTTTTTGTTAATAAACTCATGAGAGCACCATCGTTGGCTCATTGCATACATCCCCTCGCATTGATTCTTTCTCTCAGGTCTGAGTGTGTGAATGGATGTTTTCAAATGTAGGAGTCATGCCAGGAATTCTTGAGTCTTTTGGGATATTCACTACAGGTACATAGAATATATGTTATCAGTGTGATAGTATTGATTGGGTTTTTCATTGTGTGATGATGTTCTTTGCAATTCATTTGCTATCACTTTCATAAGCATTTTTTTGAAGGATGCATTTAGAAAGTTTTATGTGGATAAACAACAAATGGGGTCTAATTTTGTTTCCAGTTTTATGTGGATACGGAGTATATCTCAATTTGGACATCCTAATTTGTATGAAAATAACACTTTTGTTAGCACTCCGGGAAAACTCGATAAACATTTGAGGGTTTAAGGGAGAGTGACATACAACAAGCATGTGGTAATGGATTTCGTTGCACACTTATATAAGTTAGTACGATTTTAACATTGGAGAGTTGACTATTTGAGACACCTTACAATTCTCTACTAGATATCAGTGTATTCTCTCTTTCGATGGTGAATTTTAATATACAGTATACTTCTTTTAATAATAAACACTTCTTTTTTTAGGAGTGTATTTATAATACTCCACTAGGTTTCTGTTTTTTGGTGAACTTTTAGCACAGCGTGAAGTATAGGTTATGGCCGAGGGAAAACCCACACCTAACAGCACGAGCAGCATCAATTGGGTGATGTATGGGAATCTTTAATAGCATATCTACGAAGTGCATCACTTTTGTGTTTTTGATCTGAAATGTTTTTTGTTTTATCCATTATTAAGTTACCTGTTGACTTAATTTTTTGACTTTTAGAAATTGTTTCGAATTCTTTTGCGGTTTGTGACAAATAAAAATCAACCAATGAAGGCTTACAATTCGGAAGCTAAAAAGAGCTTCTCGACAACATCCTTACCAAGGTGAATCTCATTTCTTGACTCTTAAAATGTGTTTGAATTGTTGAGAAAATAGTTTTAAAAAATCAATCAAAAAAAATCTTGAGGGGTCTTGCTCTAGAGTAGCACTTGAGCGCAAAAGTGGACACAATATAGATTTAATCTCTAACAGAATTTTAGTTCGGAGCTTAAACTTTTTAATAAAGAACTGCCCATTAAGATATTTTTTCACTGCGATTACGGAGTAAATGATAGTCTGAACACAACCAAACTTATTTAATATTTCTTATCAATGATAGTTTTAACACACATCCAATCTTATTATTGTTGCCTCACATTTAAAATGATCTTTCTGCTCAAATGTGTTGATTTCTCATATTGTAGACTAAAATTTTAACAACTGGACCTAAGTGTTATATATACACAGTGGATTTTTATTCAACTATTGATATAAGGGCTAGGATACCAGGTATGGATTATTGAGTACTTTTAAAATAATATATATGTGTTTGTGTGTGTGTGTATATATATATCTGTGTGTGTGTGTGTTAAAATTTTTAACACAATATACCAGTCCATGCAACTTTTATTTAAGTTGCAGATCCTTTAAATTAGTGGCCTGCCTTAGAAATGTCTTGGCAAATGAAGAAATACTTGATGGAGTAAGTGAACCTGGAGAACATTCTTTCATTAGAATGGTATGCTTTAGATATACATGGTCAGTTTTGTGTCTTTATCTTCTTGAGTTGAATTTTTTCTTATTAATTTTTATTCTATTTTGTTCTTATTTTAAAATGTTGTTTATGGTGATAGCCGTACTGAGGTCTAGAACAAAAACATAAATAGAAATCACTCTGAGAAGTAGATGAGATACAAATGCTCAAAGAGGCCACTGGAGCTAATAGGAGCTAATAACAGAAGAAAACTGAAGACACTTCGTTTCAATGTTAAAATAGACTTCCAACGACAGTAAGCCGAGCTTCTGCATCTCGACCAAGAACTTATCCACATCAAAGCATGCTCTTAAGGAGCTGCCCGTAACCATAAAAAATGAGGTACATAACCCCAACCCCCTTATATAGCCTAAATTAATACAATGCATGTTATTCCTTTTATGGTTTGTGTATTACATGTACTAATTTACTTCCACCATGGCACCATGTACGTTTTAGCTTTGTAGAGCTATATATGTTACTCTACAGCCATCTACTGTGGATACATACCCCACAACAAGATTTTGAAAAAAAGCATCTTGACTTATTTTAGCAGATTTCACACCTGTTTCAACATAACCAAATGATTACAAAGTGCACTATGTGATATATCGCAAAAGATGGATGGAGATTTTATGGTGTGTGATTAAGTAATGACTGTTCGTTTATAAGTTTCCCTAAGATATTGCAGCCCATTTGTTCAAGTGCATAGCTATTAAGAATGTTATATATGATAACTTACGACAAATTGAGGTGAGAAAATGATTGTAAATAAAAAAAGATCGCCTTGACACATTTACGGCATCATGGTGATGGTATGCACTTGCATCCTCTTGAAATGTGTATCCTTATTGTGACATTAGGGTGTTTTCGTATTGTCTTTTCAAGTATAAGGTTCATGAGTTGCGAGGTACACTAGCCTTGTAAGAGTTAAGCCGAATGACATTAAATCCCCTCAGCAATTCTTCTATGATGTCAAATTGCATTATTTTTTTAACAATGAATTTTCACCATTAAGATTAATATAATTGTCTCTTTGAGATGTTGCCATACGATGCAAAACAAATTTCATGCAGAAATACATAACATTAACAACAATCATGGATGGTAAGTGATGTCATACCAAGGTAGGTTCTATTTTCATGAATTGCAAGAGGTTAATTAAGGCAAACAATGAAAAGTTTTGGAGCCAGAGATGCGTGAGAGGGGGCTGCCTGTGGTTTCACATATATAAGTTCCATATTCTTTCATAAGTTTACTCCTCTTCCATTAAAAATGAGATTTCTTCTTCTAACTTTACACATTTTTAGCATCTTCTTATGGTGTATCATCACATATAAGCTGCTTCTGATCTTAATTTTCATTTCACTATGATAGGAGATGATTAAATTGATAGCAGGTTTCAAAGACTGTTGATATAGGCTGCTTGGTCCCCTGATTCTGGTCTTGAGTTTAATAGGAGCATATTCTTGGGAGATTTTGCACTGGGAACTAGTTTTTCGTGCTATTTTGGGAGCATATATGTAGTATTTGGCAGTTTTTTCGCACAATTAATATCCAGGACATCTTTTCTGGCTGGAATTACCCAAGGCCCAAGGGCAGGAGCCGCCAGCAAGGGAGGTAAACGCTCACGTCTTGGCAAAGATTTAAAGATATAAAACTATCATCAATTTCATGCTTATTGGTTATTTTTTTAACAGATGCTTATTGGTTATTGAATAAGTTAAAACTTAAGCACATGATATAATACTCAGTTTCTGTCACTTTGTTGACAAGGAGAGTGGAATAAACAAGACATTACTATCACATGTGCTAGCACATTCCCCGCTGATGAGGTAAATAAGATGATAAAAAAGTTGAAGTATTTGCTCAAGAAGACAAAGAGAAGAGAGTATCTTGAAGTATTTGTAGATCTCATACTATATCATTGTTACCACCTACAGGTGAATCTATTTACTGCTTACTTTTGATTTCCTTACATCACGGGTGCAAGGGTTTTAAAAATATACTGGGTTTGGCGGTAACCCAAATTATGTAAACTATGAACGCTAACAGTTATGACCTTACCTTCTTGATTAACTTGATTATGAGGGACCAAGAAATAAGTTTGAGGCATCTTTGTTCGATTTTGATGTGGATACTCATACTAAATTGCAGATTCACAGAGATAAAGCCAGGATCATACCCATGCAGTAGTTAAGAATGCAAAACAGAGGCAATTGGACAATGGGAAATGGGATTTACAGACTTCTGATTTAAGAAATGAAAGGGAAACTACAGACCAAGATCAAACTAGCAAGGTAATCATAGATCAAAACCTAAAAAAAACTATGCCTTTAAGTTTACTTATTATTAGCTGAAGCTCTATGGTAGCATATAGAGAATTTACGGGGCAGGCATCCACACCAAATAGGAGGGTTATTTTTTGGCTTAAGATATGCGTAGTAGTATTGAATATTGACAAATCCTTCTTGGCTACTTCGTACTCTGTATTATATTTTACTCTAGATGAAACTTAGCTTGATTGTTGCTATCTTATGGGAGAGATACTGTATATTAAATGCACTGGTTTTATTTTTTTCTTAATGCAGGCTTTGTGTTTCATCAACGAGAATGCGTTGTTTTGGTATATTATATTGCTTTCTTTGATGTTTTAAGTAGCTGGAAGGCTTCCATGTATGATTTATATTGAAGAATGAAGAGAAATATTATAAAGAGTACTCTATTATAAACTATAATTGAAAGAATGTTAATGCAATAGTTTATACTTTGGCACATGTGATATAAGTGACAAGAAAGGTGATTTAGTTTCTTAATAATCCAGTTCAATTGATTTATTTTAAAATTGTGTGTAAGTGAAATAAGTATTGTTGGTCGTTTTGTTTGCATTATTATACCAAAATAATATTTTTCTAGTTAGATATTAGAACATTTCGGAATGATTTTTGTTTCACTTAACTTTTTCTTCACAGTGGCGCATCTTGATGCAAATGCAATAGTAGGGAAGAAATTAAAGACTTATTTAAATATTAAAAGTTTTCTATGCTTTACATAAAGTATACCTCAACTAACTCTTCGATTAACCACTCACTTAAATGCATAACACTCAAAATCAAAATTCTATATGACAAACAAGTGCATACCTCCCCAGCCCGTGCGAAGCACGAGGTAAAAAACTAGTTAATTTGTATTCATAGGTGATGACGTTCGAGAATAAAGTTTTACTTGAACGATTTAGTGAATGATTTAGTTTGGTTCTTGTGACGTCATTTCTTCTTTAGTCGGTCAGAATAGAGTTTGTCGATCATTAAGATCATCGATAATGATCCTTAGAGATAATGTAATCACATTTTCAAGGAGAGATTCATTACAATGTTCAAGTAGGGGTACTTGCATCGTTATGATCGAGTCACATAGTTCACGGAGTAAAGTTTTTAAAATCAGTATTGCGATGCATCTTTTTTAGTTTAATGGAGAATCGTAAGTTAAGACAAATCTTTCAAAGTTCAATGGTTTAGTACAAGCAATGGAATTCAATATTTTCAAGATTGATTAAGTGGATTGTTTCAAGTGTGTAATTAACACGGCAACTTTGAGTATCTCCATGATATGAGTCACAAGATACAAAGATAGCATTTGTAAATTATCGTTACTAATCATAGGTTTTCATCCTTCGATGTTTCACTCTTTGGTAATTGCTCAAAGGGTTGTTATCTTAGGGCATTAGCCATTTTGACTTTTCGTCTCAAAATTTGAACGTGTTTCAGGACAGCAAATTTAATTGCTCATGAGTCTCAATACGTCATATCATCAGCAAGCTGCAGTATTGGCGAGTACATTCTCGTCTGTAGGTAAATCAAATCCATTTTACTGTACGTATTTTGGCTAGTGATAATTACCTTTCCATCAATGGTCAAGTTTTAGAGGCTATATATATCATGATTGTGGCAAGAATATCTCACATTCTCACATTATGGACGGAACTTCTCGAGCTCTCTCTTACACCATAAAATTCGTTGGACTACTTGGTAGTCATGCTCTTGGTAGAAATCCAAAGTTCATGGCTACGGAGGTAAATTTAAGAAGAGAGTTGATAAGGAAAAAAATTAGACTTACCTATGGAGGAGGCAACGTTGGCCTTCAAGGAGCCGTTGCTTCAACAGTCTATACCAATGGTGGTATAATTAGAGGCTTCATACCAGGGTACTTAGCAACACGACAGGTCTACGGACCTGCGTACGGTTTAGAATACACGGTTTACAGCAATTACTATAAGTACTTTGAGATGAATCATATTGTGGAGGCTTACATTGTACTTCCTGGAGGAGTGGACACTATGTAAGGTTTGTTCACCTTAATCTCGTGGGCATCTGAAGGGTTGCATAGCAAACCCATTGGTCTCTTAAATATTGACGGTTATTTTAATAACCTAATCAAATTTCTAGATGATGCGGTGAATCAGAACTTCATGGCTTCCAGCCAGAGGAAACTTTTCATTTCTTCTTTCTTTATTGATGAGCTTTTCGACAAACTAGAGTTTGCTAAAGCTTTCTCGGGTCCCGGGGCTAGTTATGACGAGTTTGCAAATCCTAGGAGATTAGACTTGGAATTGCATCTATAACATTCCTCATATGATTCAAGTTGTATTTTGTGTTGAAATGATATTATCCATAAATATTATTCTAGGCTGTATGGCAAGTGCAAGCTACATTTTCTTCATTGTTCAGTATTTCACTGTTGTGGTCACTGTTTCACGTCTTGTTTTGTATCATCACTACGTCGTGATCTTTCATGTCAATAGCATATATAAACGAGTCAATTTTCTTAAATGTTTTCGACGATAAGCAATTAAGTCATTAGTTGCTTCATAACAAGGCATCAATTCAATCAACAAAGTTGAGCTGTCAAGCAAGTTTGAGTTTAACCAAACAAGTTGTCACTTTATAGTAAAGGGTAGCGATTCTTGATCATTAGTTTATTCAAGTTTCTTAATAGGGATTGGTTAGTATCATGACCGTAAGTCAATCTTAGAGAACAAAATGGATCCTATAAGATGATCAAATAAGTCATGATACGAGGTAAAGGATAATGATCTATTTAATTGACGATAGTTGATACATAGTCTCGTCGATCCTTCTATATTTTCATATGAACAAAATAGGTATTCAAAGAGAAAACACTTGATTAGATGATTCTTTGGTACAAAATCCTTGAGTTTTCAATCTCAACGGAGAGTTATTGAATATGGAATTCACATAGATATAAGATAGTGCAAATCATGGATCAATACATGCATAATTTTATCGAATAAGGAAACATATTAAGGGGCTGTTTGGCAACTTCTGAATCGGTAAGTGCTGAACCAGTAAGAGGTCTGAACCATTAAGTGCTGAACCAGTAAGAGGTCTGAACCATTAAGAGCTAGTATATTGCTTAACTATTCAGAGTCAAATGTCTGATCAATTCATATAAGAGGTCTTAACCATTCAGACTCTGTATAATACTTAACCATTCAGAGGCAAATCTCTTAACCATTCAGACATCTGAACCATTAAGAGGCTGAAACAAACAGTCTGAACCATTAAGTGTTGAACCATTCAGACATCTGAATCATTAAGAGGCTGAAACAAACAGCCCCTAAAGATGACATAAGGATGTTCATCAACGCGATCTTTCACGGCATAGGCACGTGCATGAGTTCGTTTGTGGATTATTTCCTGCTGGTGTAAGTCGGGCTGATGTAGACTGACTTTCAACATGGGTCACCGGGATCGGTTTTCCAAGGGTTTATAGGACATTCCTTTCAAAAATGTCCAGGCTTTCCACAGCTGAGACATAATCCTTGTACCATCCGGCATTCTCCTGGGTGGTGTCTTCTACAAGTGTTACACTTCGGATGCTTCCACACCCTCAATTTGTGTTGAGTTGTGATAGGTGTGTCGTAGCACCTACAAATTAATTGATTATTTCCTTAACTTTTAACCCTCTTTATGATTCAATATTCATCCAAACATATAGATAGGGCAAGTAAGGGTCGATCTCATGAGGAAAGATACTTTTTAGACTATGAAAATCAGTTCACTTGCCACTTTTATTGAATAAAAACTAACTAAAATCTAAAAACTAAAACTAAAGGATATGGGGGGTTTGTGAGATAAAATTAAATGATAAAAATGCAAATTAAATAAAGATAAAGATAACAGATAAGAGATGGAACTACATCAGCAACTCGAACTTAGAAGAACACTCAGGGAGAAACAAACACACAAAAACAATCACACAATAAACTTTATAAAAACGTAGACAATAATAATTAAATTAAACCATTTTGAAAATACTTGTAGTTTTTAATAGGAAATAAACTTAACAAATATGATTAACTAATTAATTATGCCTTGATTCTGAAATTAAACTGCTAATTAAACTCAAGGTTAGGCTGAAGAAGAGGTCCACCAACGGTTCTTCCCTATTCTCTCATTCATATTAGCTTATGTTAAGACCAACCTTTACTCTAAACCCTACTAACCTTAGCAACCCAAAGACCAACCCTTAAGTTACTACTAAGAATAGCGCATCAAGATTTGTGGAAAACATCACCATAACAACTTTGCAGTTACACTACGATTATTTAACAAAATCAGTTCGGGAACCTTAATTAGCAAAAACCACTTAGCGAGGTAGTCAAAGCTAATCAAGTGACACTTAGTTTTTAGAAAAGTTCGGCTATTTAAAGCACTTTGGACTTTAAAAGAATATCAATTTAAATTGGATTAGGTTGCGATCCTAAGTTGGTCCAATTTAAGTAAATCTGGTGAATAATAGTTCTCAGAACACCATTTTGAGTTTAGATTTAACAGTAGTGATGGTGTAAATTACCTAACCGGGTAAACTATACTAGCCTGGGTATAGGATCATTTACTTGATTCGATAAGTGAAAGGTAAAAACACGCAAAGTGACCGGGAGGACTGTAGGTGGAAACACCTGTAGCCCAATTGATATTATTAATATAGAAGAATACACGGGAGCTTTTACAAGAGAGTTTAGAGAGAAGGAATTCTGATCCCTTCCTTTGAAGGTTACAGCAGTATTTATGCTAAGCTCAAAGGGGACAAACCGCCGCTTCCCCACGTTGAGGCACGTTCCTGGGTGGTGGGAGGTGATGGCCTTCGTTCTTTAGCTGCTTTGTCGCCTTGTGAGGAAGATTGCTCCCTTGTCGTGTAGCATTTTGGATGGAGTGTTTGAGCCTATCCAACGATTTCCCATTGAACTTGGTCGCTACGATCCAAGCCTCTTTGGACTCTTCTCTGTCGACGCTCTCCGACCCCAAGAATCACACCGGGTAATTTATGAAGGTTAGGTTAACTAAAATTTGGGAAAGGCGATAAAGTGGTTTGACCGGTATACTATCCGAAGTATACCGGTCAACTTTCTGGTCAACCTAGCTTCCCTCTTACTGACGATTGAAGTCTCTCTTTCAAGTAACTACCAACTTGACCGGTCAAACACCTGGTCTTTATTTTCGAACAGTTTTGGGTGGAATACACCCATCATTAAGCCCTCCACTTCTCAGCCATGTAAATATCATGGGTGGGAAGTAAAAGTATGAGAAATGGACCCAAAATTCGGATTTCAGGCCTTTCCCGCTAAATATTTTCAAAATTTTAATTTTGAAAAGTATTAGATCTGACACGTGTCACACGCCAGACGTGGTTTCAGTCCTGCCCGTTCGCCTCCCCAGGTGTGATGATTGCGCCGCCTGGCGCGGCGCGCTCCGCTGAGGCCACGTCGCCCCTCTCATATCCTTCCTCGCCTATATAAAGCCTCTCCTTCCATTCATTTCTTCGTTCTCTCTCGCGTGTCCTTCTGAGTTTCACCGGTCAAGTTCTCTACTCAGCCTCCCAGCCCTCCGAGTCAAGTAAGCTCCCTCTTTTCTTCATTAGCTTTTCCTTCTATTTTTCATTTCCTTTCCCGGTCAATGTTTTCTTTTAATAGTCAAAACATCTCATCCTCAGATGCCTACGCATCTGAGGATTCTACGACCTCCTCTTCATCGACCGAGTATTATTTGTCTGATTTTGAACCCCGGTCGGCTCCGAATCCCTCTGTTCCCGAGCCAGAACCTGTCAATCAAATGCCCGGTCAAGTCTTCGTGGAGAGGGATGAACCGGTTGATGATGAACCGGATCTCTATGACCCAGATAATGAGACGTGGGTACAGTGGGAGGAGAGGTTGGAAGCAGCCGGTTACTCTCCTCTTCTCAGTTTTTACGTTTCTGACATCTACCCCCATGTCTCCAAAATAGCCTTAAACAAAGCCTGTAGGAACCTCCTGGAGGGGTATGTCCTCGAGTATTATGAGAATTGGCCCAATATTATTGAGCCCCACCGGGAGGATAGGATAGGTTTCCATATTACTTCCTTAGAGGGCGGCATTCTTTTTCCTCTTCGCCCCCTACTGGTTGAGGTGTGTCACTGCTTCCGGATTCTTCTCGGGCAGATCACACCTAATGCCCACCGTCTTCTCAACTCCTTTGTAAATATCTGCCACCATCTTCATATCGATCCTTCTTTGTGCCTTTTCCTCTATGTCTTTGAGGTCCGTCCTGGGAAACCAGGTTGCGAAGGTTTCGTCTATTTCAAGGGACGGACTAATCGAAAATTTATCTCTGACCTTCCACAAAGCAACCGGTTGTGGAAGGAAAAATTTGTTTTCATAAAATTTCCCCCTTCCGTCACTCCTCTGGCCGGCTTGAGGTGGAGCGACAATCTCCTCAAGCATGAGTATACTGAACTGGTATCTACTCCGGATTTGGAGGAGAGCCTGGAGAAGCTCCTAAAGGGGGATGCCTTCACCGAGAAAATATACCACTATGGAAGTTGGGTTTGGCGCATCCAACCGGGTGGAGAGGGTACCTCCCGGGCCCATGAAGCAGCGGGGCACGGGGTAACCTCCCTGGGCAACACTGCAGAGGTTGGGGGTCCAAGTCACCCAGGTATTCTTCGTTTCTTTTCTTCTTTTTTAGGTTGTACCGGTCTTAGTTCGAATACTTACAATTTTTACTCATTTTGCAGACATGAACTTCAGATCCTTCAGCATTCCGAAGAAGACCGGTGCTTCTTCTGCTGGCCCGCACACCTCTTCTGCGAAGACTGTACCAGTCCAACAGGAAACTGTTGAGATCCACTCTGAGGAGGAAACTCCTCAGACCGGGGAGGCCACCCAAACCGGGAAGACCACGGCGAATCCTCCCCCTAACAAGGGGAAGGGGAAGACCCGGACGAAAAAGGCGGCCACCACCCATCCATCAGCGAAGAGGAAGAGGGGGGAGGACGTCCCGGTCACCCAATTACTGGAAGAGCTCTGGGTGAAAATGGGGCTCAAGCTGAAAGAGGTAACACCTTCCCGGTACAATCTTTTGAATTTGCCATTCGTATATTTGCACTAACCTGTATACTTTTGTTTCGCAGATGGGCGAGGTTGGGCATGATGCCCTAGAGCAGCTCGCCGAGGATTCTCCCTCCCGGTCATCTCTGTTGGAGGAGAAGCTGAAGAGGGCCGAGGCCCATAGCCGGAAGCTCCGGGACTAGACGGCCCGCCAGTTCGAGGAGATGGCAAACCTCTCAAGGGTGGCCGGGAAGGCGAACGCAGAGATCCTCCAGCTGAAGGAGGAGAACTCGACGCTTACTTCCTCTGAAGAAAATACCATGGAGGGCTTCAAGCTGCTGTACCGGGAGGAGCATGGAAAAGAAATGATCACTCAAATCGGCTCTTACGGTTTCATGTCTGGTCAGAAAAGAGACCGGGAAGCCACGCATGAGATATTGGTTGAGCGGGATCCAAACTTTAATGCCGAATCATATGGCATGGCCCCCATACCGGATGAAGAGCCTTCTCCCTCATTCCCCCTTGACTGATCTCCCCGTCTGTAACCAGTTATTTTTTTGCAAAACTTTCAGAGTTCTTAATTTCCCCGGGAATGCCCGGTGTACTTGTAAACATTAAACACTTATTTTTGGTATAAATTCCATGTTTTCTTTCCTACCCGGTTACCTCTGCTCTTTTGAATGCACCATGTTTGATATTTTGCTTTTGCCCCTTTGGATGTCTTCGTAAGAATTTTGACCGGTAGAACTTCAGTTTCTTTCTTTGAATATCTTCCTTTGTATGATCAACTTGAATATGAACTTCAGTTTAACCGGTATGTCCCCTCTTTACAGTCTGACCGGTTAACTGATTCGCCTTGAAGAACTTTCGAAGTTCTGTTGTATTAGTACCCAACTGGGGTATTCCTTCTTTTTTTGTGCTTGACCGGTAGGTTGTAGGTGGGGACCCCTGTAACCTAGTAGATTCTTGAAGTACCCTTAACCGATAAGAATACTAGAGATTTAATCATGTCGAATGGTTTCGAACCCTCTCTAAGGTTCAAATACACCCTTCTTCCAGGGCCTCCTCTTCCGGGTGATTAAGTCTTTTAATAGCCCTTTGATTTTTACTATCCCGGGAAGGCCTTTGCTCACCTTCCCGTTCAAGTCTTCCCTGAGAAGGGGGAATTCGAACCGGTCGGAATAGGATGCATCACGGTGGACGATCCCCTTCTCTTTCTTTAATGGGCATCTTTTAGTCCCCAATTAGTTTGACAGTTTCGGCTGATTCCCCGATACCGGTCAAAACCTCATGGGCCCGTGTAAGTACGGTTCGAACCTTCTTCTAGGTCCAGCCTTCTTGCAGGCATACCCTTTATCCGGGGCCCCTCTTCCGGGTTTTGTTTTTTTTAATATTGAGCAAGACCGGTGTAGTAACCAGCGTGCCAGGTCCGGACCTGTGTCTTAGTTGGCTTATCCGAGTGGATTCGATCCACCCGGGAAGCCCTCCTTGGATAGGTTCGACTCATCATTTCTGCTGCTACCAGGTATAGTAATGGAATTCATCATTTGATAATAAGAATAGGCCTTGTCTAGTATTACAATCATTTGTAGAATTTTCTCAGATGATAAGAATTCCAAGTTCTTTCTACCGGTAGACCCTCTAGAGTTTCTAACCGGTAGGTTCCCGGGCGAATAATAGCTCTCACCCGGTATGGGCCTTCCCAATTCTTTGACAGCTTTCCTCCGTCACCCGGTCGGCTAGCTTTCCTTCTTCGCAAGACTTCATCACCAACTTGGAAGTAACGTGGTCCCACTTTGTTGTCGTGGTACTTTTTTACGACTTGTTGGAAAGTGCTCATTTTGATTTCCGCAACCATCCTCCGCTCCTCAACCAAGTTGAGCTCGGTCAGGTGATCTTCTTCGTTTTGTTGGGGTTGGTAGTTTGTTTCCCTAAATGTTGGAAACTCTGCTTCGATGGGTAACCTTGCTTCACACCCATAGGTTATGGAGAATGGAGTTTCCCCATGAGCCCTCCTGGGTGTTACCCGAAATGCCCATATGATGTGTGGGAGCTCTTCTAACCACTTATTCCCTGCTTCTCCCAGCCGCTTCTTTAAATCATCCACAATAGTTCGATTGGCGTTTTCCACTTGGCCATTTCCTTGGGGGTATGCCACCGAAGAACGATTGTGTTTAATCCCGAAGCCCTCCAAGTATTCAGTGAATCTCAGATTTCGGAATTGTGGGCCATTATCGGTGATGAGATTCATGGGAGCTCCGAATCTCGTGATGATGTTCTTTTAAATGAACTTCTTGCATTGCTGCGTTGTAATATTGGCTAATGCTTCGGCTTCAATCCATTTGGTGAAGTAATTGATGGCCACGATTACGAACTTTTTCCTTCCTTGAGTAATTGGAAAAGCTCCAATCATATCAACCCCGAATCTAGAAAATGGGATGACGTTCGAGACGGGGTGATAATAGGTCGCCGGTGTACCCGGGTACTTATAGAATACTTGGCAAGTCCAGCATTTCTAAACGTACCATTCACAATCCTGGACTATGGTTGGTCAGTAGTACCCCAGCAGTATGATCCGCTGGGATAGGGTGCGTGACATTTGATGGGCCGCACACACACCTTCGTGGACTTCCGCTATTACTCGCTCGGCTTCCCGGTTGGTTAGGCATCACAAGAGTGGTCCCCCGAATGACCTTTTGTATGACATCCCGTCAATAACTTGGAACTGGGGTGCCCTAAACTTCACTTTTCTCACCCGGTCTTCCTGTTCTGGTAAGCTCCAGTCTACCAGGCATTTCAGAAGATCATAGATCCAATGGTCGTCTGCTCCTACCGTATTGGAGGTTGACCGGTTAGGTTGTCCCTCGATCGTGGAAACTTCAAGTTTTTCGATGCTAGCATGGTCAAGGATTTCCACCCGGGCAAGTTTGCATCAATTTGGAGAGAAGATTTGCGTCTGCGTTTTCTGCCCGAGGAATCTGGGCGATCTTGAATTCTGCAAAGCCTTTCAACAAGGCCAGCACCAGATCCTTGTATTGCGCCATTCGTCCCTCCCTTGCCTCCATGTTGCCTGTTACTTGCCCAACAATCAAACTAGAGTCAGATTTAATACTAACCCGGTTGATTTTAAGAGTTTGAGCAAGTCTGAACCCTCTAGCTAGAGCTTCATATTCTGCTTCATTGTTCATCAGTCTGAAGTTGAAGACGAGCGCATGGTAGATCTTGAATCCTTCTGGGGTGGTAAACACTATACCACCCCCGTACCCCCTAGGACCAGATGCCCCATCTATGGCCATCTCCCACCATTGCTCGGTAGGTTGACTGACCGGTAGGTCTGGAGTTAGACCGGTCATCTCTACTAGGAAATCTGCAAGGGCTTGTCCTTTGATTGCTGATCTTGGCCGGTACTCGATGTTAAATTGAGTTAACATCATTGCCCATTTCACCATCCTCCCAGAGGATGTTGAATTTCGCAACACTGCACCCAATGGTTGGTCGGTCAAGACTTCGACCGGGTGAGCTTAAAGTATGACGTTAACTTTTTCACGGAGATGAAAAGCGTGTAGACTGTCTTTTCCATCGCCGTATATCTACTTTCCGCTCCATTTAGTGCTTTGCTCACATAATAAATGGGCTTTTGTGCCCCATCATCTCTTATTAAAACGGAGCTTACAGCATTTGGGGAAATTCCTAGGTATAGATACAGAGTTTCACCCGGTTCGAGTTTTGACAATACAATATCCGACACTGGGTACTCTAATTCTTCAGACGCCTTTTGGCAGTCTTTATCCCAAGTAAACGTGTTGGCCTTCTTCAAGACTTTGAAGAAAGGCAGGGACCTCTCCGCTGACCGGGAGAGAAATCTGCTGAGGGCTGCCAGGCGCCCGACTAGTTTTTGCACGTCCCTAACCGAGGTAGGGGCTTGCATCTCGGTGATAGCCCGAATTGTTTCTAGGTTGGGCTCTATGCCCCTCTTGGTCACCATGAATCCCAAGAACTTCCCGATACGAACCGCAAAGACGCATTTCTTGGGATTTAACCGGAGGTTATATCTTGCCATAATATCGAATGTCGCACGCATGTCAGCCGGGTGGTTGAGAGATACCTGGCTTTTGATCAGCATGTCGTCGACGTATGCCTCCATGGTCTTCCCAGGCAGTGGCTTGAAAAGCTTGTTTACCATGCGCTGGTAAGTGGCTCCTGAGTTCATCAAGCCGAACGCCATCACCCGGTAACAGTATGTTCCTTCGGGTGTGAGGAATGACGTTTTCTCCTCATCTTCCTTGGCCATGTAGATTCGGTGGTAGCCCTTGAAGGCATCCATGAAACTTAGGAGTTCGCACCCCGCAGTTTTTGTCCTCCACTATTTGATCAGGGCTAGGCAAGGGGTATGAATCCATCGGACAAGCCTTGTTTAAGTCCGTGTAATCCACACACATCCTCCACGTGTCACCCTTGGGGGCAAGGACCACGTTGGCCAACCAATCCGGATATTTAACCTCCTGAATGTGACCAACTCTGAGGAGATCCTTCACCTCCTTCCGAACGAAATCTCGACGGTCGCTGGCCAGATACCTTTTCTTCTGGCGTACCGGTCGACTTCCTTCTCTTACCGCCAACCGGTGGCAAATGACGGAGCGGTCAATCCCAGGCATATCTGCTACGCTCCATGCGAATATGCCTGCATATTCTGGGAGGACCCAGGTTATCTCCATCTTGAGGTCCTCTGGGAGATTTGCTCCAATTCTGACCATCCTTGAAGGATCACCCGGGTGGAGTTCGATCTCCACTGTCTCAGCCTCGGGCTCCAGTTTCTCCCGGGTCTCTCCCTTTGTGATTTCCTTGGAGATGACGTTGACCCCCTTCGTAATCTTTTTCACAGCCCGGGCATAGCACTCACGGGCATTCCTCTGGTCGCCCCGAACTTCTCCCACACCACCCGGTGTGTGGAATTTCATGCATAGGTGGGGCATGGAAATTACCGCCCAGACTTTGTTAATGCCCGGTCTTCCCAGAATTGCGTTATGGACGCATTTGATCTCCACAATGATGAACTGCATCTTTTTCCATACGATCTTGTCTCCCGATCCTAGTTCGACCGGTAAGACTATTGAACCTTCAACTTCCATGGTGTCTCATGTGAAACCTGAAAGAGGAGTTTTCAGGGGTTCAAGTTGTGTCTGACACAACCTGAGTTTTTGAAAAGTCTCCAGGTATAGAATGTTAACACTACTGCCGGTGTGAACTAGTACCCGGGCGACATCCACCCCATTAATGTCCATGGTGATGACCAAAGGATCATTATTGTCATCACCAGTAGCTAGAAGGTCCCAGTCAGTGAAGACGATCGGTTTCCTTCTCGTTTGTTTTTGCCTTACTAGGTCAGCACTTACCTCTCCGACGTAAATGCTACGGACCCAGTTCTTCCGCTGTGCGGCCGAATCTCCACCTTCAGGTCTGCCAAAGATCATTCCAATGTGTTCTTTGTCAGGGGCAGGCTGCTCTCTCTGCCGGTTATTCCTCCGCCTGTCATTGTCCCGCTCGTTCCCCTGGGCTGCTAGCCTAATCCATTTGTGATTCTTCTCCTGGGCTTTTTGCAAATAATCCTTGCCCAGTTCTCCATTGTCAATCATCTGCCGGACGATTCCTTTAACACTTTTGCATTCTGAAGTGTATGGGAATATGACCTATGGTACGAACAATATGTGTCCGACCATTGTCGTCGTGGTTGTCCGGTAGGATTTACCAGAGGATTGACCGGTGCTTTCTTTATTTCCTGACATTCTTCTGTATTGACCACACAAACGACCGGGTCATAGTGGTGCCTTGGCCGGCTAGGTCCCGGTGCTACTTCCTTCTTCACTTGCACAGGCTTGGGCTTGAAGCCATGCTCAGCTTCTTTCTTTTCCCGGAGCTGGGTTTCAGCCTCCGCAAATTCCCACGCCGTATGGTAGGCTTACTGATACGTGGCCAGGGGTTTCCGGCAGAACTCGTTGTATAGTTCCCCGGCACGTAAGCCATTCAAGAGGAGAGACAAGACTGTCTTGTCATGCATCTCTTCAACCTTGTCCACCTCTTCTTTCCACCGGGTAAGGAATTGAGTGAGGTTCTCGGATTCCCTCTGCCCGGCTGTACCAAGATATGTGAACTTCTTCCTCTTAGTACAATTCTCCTGGAACTTGGCCTTGCATTTTGAGGCCAAGTCCCCGAACGAATCAATGCTTATTGGGCGAAGCTTGTTGAACCATTCAGTAGCTCAATTCCGCAAGGTTTGGAAGAAAAGGAGGCACTTTTCTTCGTTTGTGCACCCGTTCATGGTTGCACTCTGATTGAAGGAATCCAGGTAGATTTCTAGATCCTCCTTCCCGGTAAACCTTGGGGCGTCTATCTTGACCTTTTGCAGGAAAGGTGTCAGATGGACCCTTGTAGTGAACGGGGACCCGGCTAGGGGTTTATCCCGGTCACTCTTCTCCCCAACTTTTTTCTCCAACCTCTCCAGTTTCGCCTCCATCCGCTGGACGCGATCACCTGGTATGGTTAGCCAATTAACCACCGGTCCCCGGGGTTGGCTCTCTACTTCCTCTTCTTGGCGTGAAGCCCTTGTTTTCGCAGGCTCTTGCCGGTTCGACCGGGAGCGCTGGGTACGGGCAGGCTCGGCCTCCCTCCCCTCTCCCTGCCGGGCAAAAGCACTAACATGGGCAACGCTCTACCCCAATCTTAGCTTAGCCGACTTCCTTTGACCTTCTTCCCTATCCCCAAGCCTTTCGAAGGCGGAGTTTCGGGAAGTTGCTGGCCGGATGGTTTTTCCTCTCTTCTTTTTGTGGGTTCTGGGGATGTCCCACTCATCGTCACAACTCTCAACTGAGACGCAATGACCGTCGGGAGTAATCTGGGGATTTGCACCCTGTAGAGGACGTGACGGCCCAGCGGTGCTAAGCACACTGGTCAAGTTGACGGGGGGCACAGTACTGACCAGCTGCGGTTGGAAAGGTGATGGTTGTGGTACCGGCGTCTGGAATGGCGACACTACCATTGGAGTTTGAAGGGGCATCGTTCCAGCGCTTGGAAGGGCGAATGGAAACATGCCTGGGAGAAATGGCATCCCCCCATTCTGCTGACACATTGCCATGACCTGGCCAAAGCCTTGAATGGCTTGTAGGTTGGCCGGGTTATTCATGAACTGGGTCATGCTCAGTGGGAATGTGACCCTCGGTCCAGCAGAAGGGATGGGGATTGTGAACGGGGTGACCACGCTTGGTGTTGGGATTGAACTTAAACCCAATGGCACCACTGGAGCAGAAATAGCCAGTTGGGTAGCAACCATGGGGATGGTAGCCCCCTCAGCGGTGGTCTGCACCTGAGAAAAAGTAGCGTTGATTTGCTGGCTTGAAGACATTTTGAGTGGTGTTTTTGTGAGTAGGTTTGTGTTTAAATGAAAAGAAACCTTACCGATCCCACGGTCGGTGCAAAAAATGATGGTGTAAATTACCTAACCGGGTAAACTATATTAGACCGGGTCTAGGATCGTTTACTTGATTCGATAAGTGAAAAGGTAAAAACACGCAAAGTGACCGGGAGGAAAGTAGGTGGAAACACCTGTAGCCCAATTGATATTATTAATATAAGAGAATACACGAGAGCTTTTACAAGAGAGTTTAGAGAGAATGAATTCTGATCCCTTCCTTTGAAGGTTACAACAGTATTTATACTAAGCTCAAAGGGGACAAACCGCCGCTTTGCCACGTTGAGGCACGTCCCTGGGTGGTGGGAGGGGATGGCTTTCGTCCTTTAGCTGCTTTGTCGCCTTGTGAGGAAGATTGCTCCCTTTTCGTGTAGCATTTTGGATGAAGTGTTCGAGCATCTCCAGCGATCTCCCATTGAACTTGGTCGCTACGGTCCAAGCCTCTTTGGACTCTTCTCTGCCGACACTCTCCGACCCCAAGAATCACACCAGGTAATTTCTGAAGGTTAGGTTAACTGAAATTTGGGAATGAATTAGGCGATAAAAAGGTTTGACCGGTATACTATCTGAAGTATACCAGTCAACTTTCTGGTCAACCTAGCTTCCCTCTTACTGACGATTGAAGTCTCTCTTTCAAGTAACAACCAACTTGACCGGTCAAACACTTGGTCATTACTTTTGACCGGTTTTGGGTGGAATACACCCATCAAGTAGCGTAGAGCTAAAATTCCTTCAAAGTCAAATTGATTCAACAAAAACAACCAAATCAAAGATTTAATCTTTTTTTATCAAATAAGTCGGCCTAAGAGGGTTTTATAATTCCAGAGACAATAAAAAATCAATAAATCATATTTGAAGAATTCAACATCAACACACAAACAATTCAACACTTATAATATGACTTAAACATTTAACACAAAATTGAAATTAAAAACTAAAAATATTTAATAATGGATAATTGGATATTCAAATTGATTAACTTTGAAATTAAACAAAGTGAAACCCTAATTAAAAGAAACAAAAGAAATGAAGTAAAATAAACAAAGTACTCCCCTTGATTTGTTCTTCCTTGTTCGTAGATGGCGGCCAAGCTTTTCCAGGAGTCCAGCTTCTAAATTCTGCACCGTGTTGAGCCATGCCACTGTTGTATCGTCCATCATCCACAGCCGGAGTTGTCATCGTCGGACCTAGGGTCGGAACCCTAGGCCGGCTCTGTTGCCGCCTGCTCCGATCTCCTCCGTGTCCCTCTCTCTCTGTTCTCCGTTATGCCCCCTTTCTTGTGGCTTTTTGTCTTCTTTTTATAATAAACGTTTTGTAGAGATTGTCTTCCGCTAGTCTTCTATTGTTGGAGAAGGAGTGGAGTTTGAGTTCCTCTTATGCACTAACTTACGTTTCTTTCTTTCCCTTTTTTGTTTTTTTATCATTAGTTTCTTTAGTAGTTGGGTCAAAAGAGTGATGGGCCCTCTTCCATTGGTTTTGAGCTCCAAAAGTCCATTTTCATTATTTCCTTCAACTTTTTATACTCCAAAATACATCTGAAAATTTGTGCCAAAGAAATAATATTCCAAAATAATTGTCAAATATAAATATGCTCAAAATCATGCATTTTATGTATAAAATGTAAACTCTAGCCTAAAATGCTAAATGTGAGAAAATATAATGATTTTGGCATAAAATACGTATAAAATATTATAAAAGTACTAAGAAATGCAGGAATAAAACATGACATTCTGTGCCTCAACAAGTTGCCAGAGGCTTTCTTCTTTTCGAGTGTGGGGCACTACAAGTTCCAATCAAAGGTTTCTTTCCCTTATTAATTGGTTGGATACTAGCATTGGATTGACCTTCAATATTTTGGTGAACGTTTTGGTTGTCAAGTTCTTTTCGGATAACAAGATTGAAATTCGATATTTCAATATGAACTGTTGTGTGTCCATTGTTTGGCACTTGGTTATCTTGTCCGTGAACAGTTTCTTGACTCATTCTACAATTAGTAGAAATTCTTTCATTAGGATTCTTTATTTGAATAGGTAAGTTAATTAAAAGACGTCACGAGGGTATACAACTGTAGCGACGATTGTAAACAATCAAGAGAGATTGGGAGAAACGATAGAGTTTATTAAATCTAAACGCTTGCATTTTGAGTCAGTGATCGGGTCGTGTTGAATCCACACGAGGATCTTCGATATCATCTTCACAGATGTTGTTCAACATAAATCGTTTCTTCAAAGTCATCTCACTTCCATGTGACTTTGCGATGCAGATCAGTTTCCTCATTCGCAATGCAATGTGTACGTTAATAACGTATCAGAGGATCATATATTTTTCATTCATTCTTTCGTCTCTTCACCGAGTACAAAAGTTCTACTAGAGTCTATGCTCGATACGATTTCAATTTTTATCTAATGAGAATTTAATATAGTCAATATTTATTAAATAAATTCTCATTACCTTTCCTGGAGCAGAGGGATGCGAGGGTCGTGGATGTGATTGACACATTTTTTTATATAGCCAAAATAAATAAATATATATATATATATATATATATATATATATATATATTGATGTACCCCGGGATGCTCCTACAAGAACGGAGGTTACACCACAAACCATAAAACAAATCAAAGGGTTAATATCTAAGTGTTATGATCCTTTTTGGGCTGAACTCATTAACCTTTCGTACCCTAAAACCCAAACCATAACCCTGCTCCTCCAAAGCTCTTCTTGATATCAAGCCTTTCCATATCCTTTCCAAATATCCAAAGTCTTTTATTCCCATTTAATAAACAAAATAAAGTCCTTTCTCTTCTTTTTAACCCTGAACGAGAATGAGGTCAGAAGGACAAGCCTTGTGTATTATTTCTACTTCTGCTGTTCCTTTTAATTAAAATAAAACCTCCCTTTCACTTCCCCACTTCAAACCCACGAATTTCCCAACTCTTTTACCCAAAAATCAGGCCACATTATGTTCCACAAAACAAAAACAAAATCAGAAAAAAGTTTTCCTTGATTAAATAGTGCTGATTTTGTCCTGTTGTTCAAAACCCAATCCCATTCATATCCTTCAGCATATGGCTGAATTTCCCACTCCAAATATCCATAAACACAACTCCATTTACCAAGGATAAAGATAAAAACATCAAGGAACCAAAATCAGTGATTGAATAGTGCAAACTTTGTCACATTATCCTTAATTGTCAAAGTTACAATTTTCCTTGATTTCCTTCTCACATGGCAGGAATTAATGAACCATACTAAGCCAAAATCCCAGCCTTTTAATCTCCTTTTCCTGGTCAATGAGTGCTGCCCACTAAGAATAATAACACATGGATATTAATCACATGATTTGTAAGAAAGTGAAGTGTAATTTCCCTTATTTTTGCATTATATATTTCGGCCATGAGGCCTTGTAAAAATCATCTCATTTTCATTATCAATATTACTCTTGAAGTAATCCTTGAATTGGTGTGAAGCTAGTTCAATCCATTTCCTAATGAAATATCTCTAAAGTTGGCTACTTTTGAGTGTGTGTTAGGAGTCTATTTAATACTTTAATAGTGATTATTATAGTATAAAATAGATAATAGCCCCAAATATATAAAGAGTGTGTTTATCTCTTACATATTATTTGGTTTATCCTTTATACAAAAACCACAAAACATTTCCCTTCTTTTCTTCTATTTCTGATCCTGAACCCATAAATAATCGATTATCATTGCTTGATAATCGACTATTGAAACCTTCTGATTCCTCTTCAAAAATCTGCAACATCACACAATCGATTATCTTGTAGTGTCAATCGACTAACTGGTTCCTCTGAACGTTTCCAGTTGAGCTACACCCTAATAATCGATTATCATTGTTTGATAATCGACTATTGAAGCCTTCTGATTCTTCTTCAAAATCTGCAACATCACACAATCGATTGTCTTGTAGTGTCAATCGATTATCTGGTTCCTCTGAACAATTCCAGTTGAGCTAATCCCTATTAATCGATTTATCAATTGTGTTAATCGATTATTCCTTAGCTCTGAACCTTGAAGTGAATCTGTTCCTGTTTATCTATCCTAAGTTTGGGTACAACATTTGGTATCAAAGCTTGTTGTTAACATCTCTAAAGGACCAAACACACGTTCCTCACCTTTTCCTAATCCTTTCTTGATCCCAAATACATCACACAAAGTCCACAAATCAGCCCAATCAAACACCATGTCAAATACCACTCAAAACATGACCCATGAAGAACTTGTAGCTTCAAATGCAGCCCTGCAAGCTCAAGTTGATTATCTAGCCAAGCAAATAGCCCAGCTCACTAAACAAAAGCTAGCTATGTTGCAATCCAGTGATGATGAAGAAGACGCTAGCTCCAGTGCCACCATAAGAACTAAAGCTCAAGATAAGTCCGGTTCTGATTTCAAAGTGGATATTCCCATTTTTGAAGGAAAGAATGACCCGGATGAGTTCCTAGAATGGCTGGAAACAGTAGAAAGAGTATTTGATTTCAAAGAAGTATCCGACGAGAAAAAGGTCAAGCTTGTAGCCTTGAAGTTTCGGAAATATGCATCTACCTGGTGGTCCAACATCAAAACCAAGAGGAGTCGAGATGAGAAACCCCCGGTTGATACCTGGCAAAAGATGAAGACTCTCTTGAAGAAGAAGTTCCTACCTACTGAGTACGTACGTGAGAATTTTGCTAGGCTTCAAACGCTTAGACAAGGTTCAAAATCTGTTGAGGATTACACCAGAGAATTTGAAGAACTCTTGCTAAGGTGCAATCTGCAGGAGAATGAAGAACAAACCTTCGTAAGGTATCTTTTTGGCTTTAATACTCAAATAGCCAACACGGTTGAATTACAAGGTTTCAACACTTTTGAAGAGCTCACTAAATTAGCTCTTAAAGTGGAATCTCAAATCAGGAAATCCAAAGCCATTTTCTCCCGAACCACTTCTTCTTACTCAAAACCAACTTATATTCCACCAAAATACACCTCTACTACCCAGGGTCTGCCCCAAAATTCCAAAACCACACCTCCTTCCAAATCATCTTCCACCCCCTTTACACCTAAAACATCCCCCTCAACCAACAAAAGAGCTCCCATTTGTTACCGTTGTCAGGGTACCGGTCACTATGCCAATGAGTGCCCGAACAAAAAGGTGATGGCCCTTGTTGAATATGATGATGAAGACTTTGACCACTCTTTGGTTGAAGAGGAGAAATCCGAAGAAGAAGAAGAATGTGTTGGCCCAGATGACGGCGAACTTTTGGTCATCCGAAGGACCTTAAGTGCCATTCCCTGCCCCGAAGAACAACTACAACGAGAGAACATATTTCACACTCGTTGTACAATCCAAAAGAAGGTATGCTCCCTAATCATTGATAGTGGGAGTTGTTCTAATGTTGCTGCCAAGACCATGGTGGAAAAGCTTAACTTAAGCTTGTTTCCTCATCCTAAACCTTACACGATTCAATGGTTGAATCAAGGTAAAGGTTTACGAGTTGATACACGCTGTTTAATTTCCTTGAGCATTGGCAAAACCTACAAGGATGATATTTGGTGTGATATCATTCCCATGGATGCATGCCATGTCCTTTTGGGACGTCCTTGGTTGTTTGATAACAAAGTGCAGCACGATGGTTATCTAAACACTTATTCATTTCTAATGAATAAGAAGAAGATCACCCTCACACCCTTACTTCCCTCCTCCTCTTCCACTGTCCAAAACAGCCAAGAAAATCATCCTACTCTCATTTCCACCATACTCCAATCGGAACACCATGAGTTCAATGAATTTAAAAACCTCATCCTCCTTGATCTTGAAGAAACTGAACCCAATATTGTTCCAAAACAGCCCCACCCTCTAGCCCAGCAAATCCTTGAAAAACATGCCCATGTATTTCCTAAAGACGTACCACACGGTCTTCCTCCCAAAAGAGACATCCAACACAAGATAGACCTTATTCCCGGAGCTGCTTTGCCCAACAAACCGGCATATAGAATGAATCCTGAAGAGACAAAAGAAATCCAGCGTCAAGTGGATGAGTTGCTAGAAAAGGGATTCATTAGGGAGAGCCTAAGTCCTTGTGTTGTCCCGGCCTTGTTAGTACCAAAGAAGAATGGTACATGGAGGATGTGCTGTGATAGCCGTGCCATCAACAAAATTACCATAAAGTATAGGTATCCCATACCTAGACTTGAAGATATGCTGGACGAGCTACACGGTTCTAAGGTCTTCTCAAAAATTGATCTTAGAAGTGGTTATCATCAAATCAGGATTTTTGAAGGAGATGAATGGAAAACTGCTTTCAAGACTAAGTTTGGTCTTTACGAGTGGTTGGTTATGCCTTTTGGTTTAACTAACGCCCCGAGCACGTTCATGAGATTGATGAACCAGGTCCTGAAGCCATTTATAGGTCATTTTGTCGTTGTCTATTTTGACGACATCTTGATTTATAGCAAAAATGAAGAAGAACATATCAATCACCTCACTTTGGTGATTAAGAAGCTTGATGAAGAACAATTGTATGGAAACCTGGAGAAAAGCCAATTCTTCTCTCAAGAAACTGAATTTTTGGGATATTTTATCTCAAATGAAGGGATCAAAGTTGATGAGAGAAAAACGCAGGCCATACGAGATTGGCCCATACCAACCACTATGCAACAGGTTAGGAGTTTTCATGGCCTTGCTTCTTTCTATAGGATATTTGTCAAGGATTTCAGTACTATCACAGCTCCTCTCACGGATTTAACCAAACATCAAAAGTTTGAGTGGAATCCAACTGCACAACAGGCCTTCGAAACTATCAAACTTAAACTAACACATGCACCGGTGTTAGCTTTGCCTAGTTTTGATAAATTGTTCGAAGTTGAATGCGACGCTTCCGGCGTTGGCATAGGAGCAGTATTATCCCAAGAAGGCCACCGTGTGTCATATTTTAGTGAGAAGTTGAACGACACCCGAAGGAGATATTCAACTTATGACAAAGAGTTTTACGCTCTTGTACGATCTCTTGAGCATTGGAGGCATTATTTGATTAGCAAGGAGTTTATACTCCATTCTGATCATGAAGCGCTGAAGTACATCCAAGGGCAACATAAACTCCGACCCCGTCATGCCAAATGGGTCGAATTCATCCAAACCTTCACCTTCTCCATAAAACACAAGAGCGGAACCCTGAACAAAGGCGCTGACGCCTTATCCCGGCGACATTTATTACTAACGGTACTTAGTACCAAACTTGTTGGCTTTGAAATGTTGCAGGGATTGTACAAAGATGATGAAGATTTCAACGAGGCATACCATAACTGTCTCATACGGCCCTCTGGTAACTTCCTCATTAAAAACGGTTTTCTGTTTTGTGGCAACCAACTATGTATCCCTAAATGTAGTTTGCGCGAAACAATAATCGAAGAAATTCATGGCGGTTCTTTAGCTGGTCATTTCGGGATGGATAAAACTTATATGGTGCTTCAAGAGCATTATTACTGGCCAAAGATGGAAAGAGACACCGAACATTTCATTCGGCGTTGTACTACTTGTCAACTCACCAAAAGCCACTCCAAAGCCGCACAAGGAATGCATATGCCGCTGCCCGTCCCACAAGCTCCCTGGGAAGACGTGAGTCTAGATTTCATCACCGGTTTACCACGAACGTAGCGAGGAAAGGATTCAATCATGGTGGTGGTTGATCAATTTTCAAAGATGGCACACTTTGTTCCATGCCTAACAACTCATGATGCTTCACAAATTGCAGATTTATACTTTAGGAATATTGTCAAACTTCATGGCATTCCCCGAAGCATGGTTTCCGATCGAGACAGCAAATTCTTAAGTCATTTTCGGATGACTTTGTGGAGAAAAATGGGTACTAAACTGTGGGAAGAATTTCTTAAGTTTAGTACATCAAGCCACCCGCAAACCGATGGCCAGACGGAAGTAACAAACCGAACACTTGGTACCATCCTTCGTGCCATCATCAAGAAGAACATCAAACAGTGGGAAGAATTGCTTCCTCATGCCGAATTTGCTTACAACCGCAGTCCAAGCAAAACAACAGGCGTTTCACCATTTGTTACTGTTTATGGTGTTAATCCCCTTACCCCACTTGATCTTAATCCAATTTTAACAGATACAAAGTACAGTTGGGAAGCGGAGAAAGGAGCACAGGAGATACAAGATATTCACAACAAGGTCTGTGCAAAAATTGAGAAAATGAATGAGCGTGTCAGTGAAAAGATCAACAAGCGACGCAAGAAGATGGATTTCCAGCCTGGAGATCTTGTGTGGATCCACCTTAGAAAAGAGCGTTTTCCCTAAAAACGCAAGTCCAAGTTACTGCCCCGAGGAGATGGTCCGTTCGAAGTTTTAGCTAAGGTCAACGACAACGCATACAAGATAGACCTACCTGGAGACTATGGAGTTTCAGCCACGTTCAATGTCACGGATCTCAGCCCGTACTTTGAACCCGAAGATATTCCGAGTTTGAGGTCAAACTCTTCTGAAGAAGGGGAGGATAATGTACCCCGGGATGCTCCTACTCGCACGGAGGTTACACCACAAACCATAAAACAAATCAAAGGGTTAATATCTAAGTGTTATGATCCTTTTTGGGCTGAACTCATTAACCTTTCGTACCCTAAAACCCAAACCATAACCCTGCTCCTCCAAAGCTCTTCTTGATATCAAGCCTTTCCATATCCTTTCCAAATATCCAAAGTCTTTTATTCCCATTTAATAAACAAAATAAAGTGCTTTCTCATCTTTTTAACCCTGAACGAGAATGAGGTCAGAAGGACAAGCCTTGTGTATTATTTCTACTTCTGCTGTTCCTTTTAATTAAAATAAAACCTCCCTTTCACTTCCCCACTTCAAACCCACGAATTTCCCAACTCTTTTACCCAAAAATCAGGCCACATTATGTTCCACAAAACAAAAACAAAATCAGAAAAAAGTTTTCCTTGATTGAATAGTGCTGATTTTGTCCTGTTGTTCAAAACCCAATCCCATTCATATCCTTCAGCATATGGGCGAATTTCCCACTCCAAATATCCATAAACACAACTCCATTTACCAAGGATAAAGATAAAAACATCAAGGAACCAAAATCAGTGATTGAATAGTGCAAACTTTGTCACATTATCCTTAATTGTCAAAGTTACAATTTTCCTTGATTTCCTTCTCACATGGCAGGAATTAATGAACCATACTAAGCCAAAATCCCAGCCTTTTAATCTCCTTTTCCTGGTCAATGAGTGCTGCCCACTAAGAATAATAACACATGGATATTAATCACATGATTTGTAAGAAAGTGAAGTGTAATTTCCCTTATTTTTGCATTACATATTTCGGCCATGAGGCCTTGTAAAAATCATCTCATTTTCATTATCAATATTACTCTTGAAGTAATCCCTGAATTGGTGTGAAGCTAGTTCAATCCATTTCCTAATGAAATATCTCTAAAGTTGGCTACTTTTGAGTGTGTGTTAGGAGTCTATTTAATACTTTAATAGTGATTATTATAGTATAAAATAGATAATAGCCCCAAATATATAAAGAGTGTGTTTATCTCTTACATATTATTTGGTTTATCCTTTATACAAAAACCACAAAACATTTCCCTTCTTTTCTTCTATTTCTGATCTTGAACCCATAAATAATCGATTATCATTGCTTGATAATCGACTATTGAAACCTTCTGATTCCTCTTCAAAAATCTGCAACATCACACAATCGATTATCTTGTAGTGTCAATCGACTAACTGGTTCCTCTGAACGTTTCCAGTTGAGCTACACCCTAATAATCGATTATCATTGTTTGATAATCGACTATTGAAGCCTTCTGATTCTTCTTCAAAATCTGCAACATCACACAATCGATTGTCTTGTAGTGTTAATTGATTATCTGGTTCCTCTGAACAATTCCAGTTGAGCTAATCCCTATTAATCGATTTATCAATTGTGTTGATCGATTATTCCTTAGCTCTGAACCTTGAAGTGAATCTGTTCTGTTTATCTATCCTAAGTTTGGGTACAACATATATATATATATATATATATATATATATATATATATATATATATATATATATATATATATATATATATATATATATATATATCCCTAATATTATGAGCGTCTAAGGGAGTTATCTTCGGCGTTTTTCTGTTTCTTTTCTTACGGATCCACTATTCATTGCCATCTCCTTCCGTCTCTGTGCACGACCGAGGAATCCAATTCGCTAACTTTGCCGCCCACCGCCCCACGACTTCTTCTTCACAGCGGACAGCGGATAATTCTAATTCCGTCTCTGTGCACGACCGATGAATCCGATTGGCTATCTTTGCCGCCCACCGCCCCACGACTTCTTCTTCACAGCAGACAGCGGAGTATTCCAATTTTATTATCTCCATACAATTTCTTCTTCCCGGTGCACGGTGGTTCTTTACCAGGTATTTCACTCTTTCTTGATACATCTTAATAAGAGTATTTTCAGAAACGCAGCTATGAAATTGCATTAGCAAAAGTTAGGAAATTCAACAATGGAATAATTGATGAAACCACGAACGAGGATGGAGTGAAGAAATTTTCCAAATGGATACAGAGAAGTTTATACCCCCTTTCCATTTCTCTGTTTTAAAGAAAAAAAATTGAAGACAGATTTTTATTATCTTCTTCTCCACTGGGGCTTCCAATACTTGCAAATTTTAATTTTTTTTCTTTTCA
The DNA here is from genome assembly GCA_003260385.1 of Cuscuta australis. Lineage (NCBI taxonomy): Eukaryota > Viridiplantae > Streptophyta > Magnoliopsida > Solanales > Convolvulaceae > Cuscuta > Cuscuta australis. The sequence continues at coordinate 295,625 of NQVE01000090.1, forward strand.
CTTGATTTTGGGTAATTGCGTTGCTTAAGCTCTGCATCAATTTTGTTCAATTTAGCTTTCGTAAATAACAATCTTTTTTCTTTTCACTTGATTTTGGGTAATTGTGTTGATGAAGCACTGGAGCAATTTTGTTCAAATTTTATTTCGAAAAAATACTGGCCCCCTGGGCATTCTTGAATTTATTTCCATCTGATTTTTTGGTTGAAGAAAACATATTAAATAATGGTTTTATTTGTTCCCTTATTCTGTCTGGTCTGAAGCTTAACTTCTGTACCTTTGATGACTTATTTGTTCCCTTATTTGTTCCCTTATTTGTTCCTTTATATTTTTCTAAAATTGAGACACTACACACTGTGTTTTTGATGATTATAAATTCATTTGACTTTTCTACCTTGTATATATGTATAGGTATATGATTATTTTTTTTTAAAGTCATTTCTCAAGCAAATCGTTTACACTATGTTTGGTTCAATCAATTTGAATGGGAAATGAAAAGAAAATGAAAAAGGCAACAATTTGTTGTTCTAATGTATATATATATCCCCAAAGTAGTGATGCAGAAGCTTACAACTGCACTTCTGTTATTACTTATTAGTATGTGAAGAATTGAAAATTTGGAATATGACTCACTAAGCTAGGAAACTTTTAAATTGATATGCAACAAGGAAAGACCGTATCTTTGAACCCGAACCACCAGCCTGTACAACAGATAGGTTGGATAAAGAGATAGTATCAGCTCTTGTTGAATTGATCTCAGATAATCCATACGCTTAGTTTTTTAAGAGTCTCAAAGATGTATGTAACGATGCGGAGTTTAGTATACAACTACACAACCATCCAGGCTTAGATCAACGAGTCTATAATACTCCTACTACGTCACAAATTGCTGCAATATGGGTAGAAGATAGGAACAACGGAACTCAGGAGTCCAAACACATTCGTGTTTATGGTCATACTGGAAAATCAAAGAACATACAATACTTCTACGGATGTTACGATCCTTTACAATATCCATTATTGTTTGCTCATGGGGAGGTAGGTTGGCATACCAGGATTGATAGGGTATTGTCAGAAGTGCAACGTCATTTAGCAAAAACCAAACAGATACCTTGTCTGATGTCGGATGTTAACCTTGCACACACTGCTGATGATGTAATTCGGATTGAAGAAAACAATATTCAAACAGGAAGGAAGAGAAAAACGGTTTCCTGTAGGGAATATTATGCTTATAAGCTCCAAATACGCCAGGATGACAACAGCTATTTGTTACATACAGGAAGGTTGCTACAACAATTTATTGTTGATGTCTATGTCAAAATTGAAACACAACGTTTGGATTATTATAGACTTAAACAACTTGATCTCAGATCTGAAACGTATCAAGGTGTTGTGGATAGCATGTATACAGGCATGGTATACGGTGACGATGTTGGCCAACGTGTCATTCTACCAGCGTCATTCATAGGCGGTCCTCGAGATATGCGTAAACGTTATCTTGATGTGATGACAATTGTTCAACAATATGGCAAACCAGATCTCTTTGTAACGATGACGTGTAATCCAAATTGGCCTGAAATCAAAGAGCACCTTCACCACCGAGATGAGGCACAGAATCGACCAGATCTTGTGTGTAGGGCTTTTCATGCACGACTACAGGAATTCAAGAATGATATCATCAAAAAGAGTTTCTTTGGTCAAGTTGCAGCATATATATATGTTATAGAATTTCAAAAGCGCGGGCTTCCTCATGCACATTTCCTTATAATCCTTAAGGTCGGAGCAAAAATACAGAATTCCCTTCTCTGCGACAAATTTGTTTCTGCGGAAATACCTGACCCAATACACCAACCACGTCTATACGCACTTGTCAAAAAACATATGATACATGGTCCTTGCGGCGCTCTTAACCGAAGTTGTCCGTGCATGACAAAAAAAGGGACAGTCCGCCGCCTCTTGTAGAAGCAAGTACCCAAGATCTTTGACTGATGAAACATCATTTGGAGAAGATTCCTTTCCTATTTACCGCAGAAGGAACCACAGAAACACTGTAGAAATAAGGCACTGTGCACTTGATAACTCCTGGGTAGTACCCTACAACCCCCACAGCTCTTATTAAAATATGACTGCCACATTAATGTTGAAATTTGTGCGTCGGTCAGATCTGTTAAATACATATATAAGTATGTTTACAAAGGGCATGACAGAATTTCTGTAGGAATCTCCACCGATAAAACCACTTCTGAACATGACGAGATAGCAGACTTTCAGAATGCAAGATGGGTTTCTGCACCAGAGGCAGCGTGGAGAATATTTGCTTTTCCAATTGCCGAAATGCATCCCCCAGTTTTGCAATTACAGGTGCATTTAGAAAACTTCCAGTATATCAACTTCTTTGGAAACCAAAGAATCACGAAGATTGTTAAAGACGATAATAAGTCGAGCACAATGCTGACTAAGTTCTTTGAAATGAACACATGTGACATCGTTGCGAAAGGACTTCAATTACTTTACATACAATTCCCTGAATATTTTGTTTGGTCAGACACAAACAAAATATGGACGCTACGTAAACGTAGAACTGTTATCGGACGACTTGTCAGCGTAAATCCAACAGAAGGAGAGAGATACTACCTCCGCATCTTGCTCCAACACGTCAAAGCTCCAACGTCATTTAATAGTTTGAGACTCGTCGATGGTCACATGTTTTCCACATTTCGAGAGAGTGCTGTCTTGAAGAGGCAATCACATATCAAATGCCCAGTAGCTTGAGGAGATTGTTTGCTTCGTTATTGGTCTTTTGCGAAGTTCCTAATCCAAGAGAACTATGGTCTAAATACAAACTTCACTTATATGAAGACTTCTCTCAGACAGGATTATACACTCCAATAGAAATGGAAATGATAGTACTCAAACTTATTGGAGACATAACTGAAAGTCTTGGAAAGAACATTGCTACATTCAATTTAATCGACTCTACCATGTCTTTAAGTACCACTGAATTTCAGGCACGCGAATTGAGCTCAGAGCGTAACATAAACGTCAGTGAACAGGACCTTCAGTGCGCTCATCTTCTCAACAAAGAACAAAAAACTGCTTTTGACTCCATTATGCAAAGCGTATTTTTAAACAAAAGCGCAGTTTTCTTCGTAAATGGTCCTGGTGGTACAGGAAAAACATTTCTATACAGAGCTTTGTTAGCAACAGTTCGGAGCAAAAAATGGATAGCTTTGGCTACTGCAACATTAGGTATTGCCGCTTCAATTCTTCCAGGGGGTCGCACTGCACATTCTAGATTTAAATTGCCGCTCGATGGAAACGACAGAAACACTTGTAACATAGGTAAGCAAAGTGCTACAGCTACATTACTAAGAGAGGCATGCATTATTATATGGGATGAGGTTACAATGGCTAACCGAGGTATTATCGAAGCATTGAATACAAGTCTCAAAGATATTATGTGCTCGGACGAAGTATTTGGAGGAAAAATTATTGTTTTCGGTGGAGATTTACGCCAAACTCTCCCTGTTGTTAGGCATGGAAACAAACAAGACTCTATTAATGCATGCATTGTTAAATCCTCCTATATTTGGGCAAAATTGAAGCGTCTCATTTTAGTACAGAATATACGAGCTCAAGCTGATCCGTTTTTTTGCGAATATCTAATGACGATAGGAAATGGAACAACACCGACTCTTGATGGTACAAACATTGAAATTCCAGAACATTTCCTTATTCATGTCGGTCATGCCTCAAACCCATTGTCGTCACTGATAGCAGTAGTTTACCCAGACCTGAGTCTTTTTCAACGAGATCCATACACATTGATGGGTAGAATAATTCTAACCACCACAAATGAGTACGTAGATCAAATAAACGCAATCCTCATTGGTACATTCCCTGGACAATCAAAAACGCTGCTAAGCTATGATGAAGCGCTCGATCCTAAGTACAAAAATTGCCAAGACTTCTTACACACATTGTCCTTTGCAGGTTTGCCTCCTCACACCTTAGTTTTAAAAATAAAAATTGCCCAATCATCCTACTTCGAAACCTGAATCCTGCTGAGGGCTTATGTAACGGAACCCGCTTAATATGTGATACTTTTCATGATAATCTCATAAGTTGTTCTATAGCATTTGGTGACTATAAGGGCAAACATGTATTCATACCAAGAATACCACTTGAAATCTCTAAAGACGAAAAGTGTACAATTCCGTTCAAGAGAACTCAATTTCCAATTAAGCTATGCTTTGCAATGACAATCAACAAATCACAAGGGCAGACCCTCGACTTCGCTGGAATCTATCTTAGACAACCAGTTTTCTCTCATGGCCAGTTGTACGTTGCGATGTCCCGTGCGAAAACTGCAGCATCCATGAAGATACTTATTCACAATGACAATCACATTTCCAAGACCACAAATGTCACAGCAAATATTGTGTACAAAGAAATCTTGGAATACCTTGCATAGTAAAAAAACAGGTCAGTTTTTTCCATCTATATGCCTATGTTTGAAACCCTTTTCTTTGTGTCTGCTTTTAGCATAGTAAAAAAATAGGTCAGTTTTTTCCATCTATATGCCTATGTTTGATTCCCTTTTCTTTGTGTTTGCTTTTGCTATCGCCAAGGAAATTGATGATTTAAAAGCAATGACGGGTTGTTCCACCCACGCTTCCTATCCATTTTAGCAACTCTAAAATTAAAAAAAATACTGTCCATTTTAGCGTACACTGTCTATTTAAGCAATAAGATATTGATAGTTTACTTTGAAACTGTGACATTACCTTTTAACTTCAATATTATTATCTTCATGCATTACTTATTAATTATTAAATTCTGAACTACAAGCCTATATTCTATGTTCTCATTTTTCTGACTTTAAATTTTCAGGAAAATGGATACCGAAGAACAAATCATAGACATAAAACCAAATTCCAGGTCTTGGAGCTGCAAAGTTCTGGTGCTTGAGAAGTTGAACGAACGCGAATCATTCAAAAAACCTGGACTAACATATAAACCAATAATCTTGCAAGACAATGCTGTAAAATTCTTGAACCACACTACTACAAACTACTTCTCTAATAAACTCTTAATGTCAAACCTCTAAAATCTTATTCATTTATAGGGACACAAGGTCAAAGCAATGACTTATGGACAAGATATCGCCATAATCGACAAACGCATCCAGCTGAATGGCACATATAAGGTATATGATGCAAGGGTTACGGAAGCAACGCATGGGTTTGCCGTCCCTGATGAAACTTATAGGTTCATTTGGACATTGAATAGAAGAACAATGATTCATGATGTCAGTCCCGATGATAAACTCGTACCTCAGCCAACTGCAAATGCTGATATTGAACCATTCTCAATGTTCTACAAATCCATGTGGAGTAAAAAAGATATGAGTAAGTATTAACACATTTCCTCTATTACACTACCTGCGCTAATGGAATGCCTATCATCTCATTATTCTTAATTGAAAAAATAATTTGAGAATAAAACAGCAAGTACAAAAATCAGTAGTAACCCCCAGTATAGACTGGTACGATTTAATTCCACAGTTTGTTCATTTGGGTTTGATTGTTGTGTCGTAGCTCTATAATTTGGATTCAATTTATTTAAACTTCTATCGTTGGATGAACTGTCTCGTAAGTAACGTGCTCCCGGTTGTTCAAGGATTTGATAACCAGCGCCATTCTTTGATAAATGATCACTATGAGTCAAACTCAATAGAACGCTTTTTTCTGTGGTTAATGAGGCTAGCTGAACCAAAAATTTGCTTTCTTCCTCATGAATCGAATTAGTGTTCGCGACCCAGGATTCAATTTGATCATCAATCCACTCCCAGTTCACGTTTTTTCTTTTTCTGAGCAAGGAATAGATATCTTTACTTGTATGACTTATATGACTTAGCTTTCTGACATTTATAGAAAAAGCAATTCGAGTACCATAACGAGAACAGAGTACCACAATCATCCTCTTAGGCAAATTGAGTTATAAACATCGGTGTACTCAGTTTCTTGTTTATTTGACCTAATGCACGACTGCCTGGTCAAATTTAAAATACACTTTGGCATGCTTATTTGTAAATTTCTCCTCACTAATGAATTCATTCATACTCATATAACAAATACTGTCTATGCCACACATACTGGAAGGACAAGGCCTCAGTCACCCACACAAAAAAAAATTCACAACGGTAAGTTAGTACGTAGCCAGAGAATACATTACGGTTTAAAATTTGTAAATCTGCATTCATTTCGGTTACTCTACATATACTCGTGGATGTAACAACCTATGTGGGTTATTAATTATGTGGGTTATATAACTAAATAAATTGCGTACTTCTTATAACACATCCTAGGTTAAACTCTTTTCCTCTTTGACATATGTCTAAAAAATTTAACTTCAACAAACATTCTTTATGCCATCACACCCCGTTGACATTTTCGTTATCATGCAGATGCAAGCCAATCTGTCTAACATTGTGGGAGGAATTCGCAACCACTCAGGGGATAGAAATCGAAAAGGCACTCGAATCAACGCAGATTCAGAGTGACAGCTGAAATACATGATGGCAGCCATGCTATACACGTGACCCTCTTCACCAAGGAGCTCCAGAAAATACTAAAGACACTTGAGTGGAATTCACCATTGGAAACGATCAACTCTGTGAATCTAAACAAGGCGCTTCTATCACTCACTGTCATTGCTGCAATCAAACCAAGTTCAGGCACATACGAAACAAATACATCAAACACGTACTCACTACAAACCCTATACACTCTCACTCCGAAGCAAAGCAGCGCACCAAGTCTTAAGAGAAAGATGAAAGTTGAAGAGGACGAACACAAAAAAAAACCTAGCTAATGTTTACGGACCTTGAAAACTTTTTGGACCCTAATCTCTATTCCTACTGTTCGTGTAAAATATAACTATCCCAACTCAGTAGGAGGCCTTATGTCAGTTTATTACATAGTAGAAATGATGAAGTGCAAGTGGTCACTTCAAATTTTGTAAAACAATCCCTATGTTAGAACTCTAAAGTTACCCAAATATCATAAATGAAGTGTGGGTGAGCACTTCAATTTTTGTAAAACACTCCCTATCTTTGTGATAATATAATATGGGTATGATATAGGCAGTATATTCAATCTTCTTTTGTGATAAATGCTGCCATGAGCAACTCGCAAGAGACTTATGCTTACTTCTAGCGACAAGCCCTATTCACAGTATTATTTGCACATTTATTACTGTGCACATTTTATCGTAGTTGTGTGAAGCAGTCAGCTATTAGCCATGTATGAACACGAATTCAGGGAAAAGAACTTCTGGTCATGTGGATTGGTATGATGCAAGTAAAGACTTCATGTGCAATTTTTGGGCTGCTTAATAACCTGTACTTAAGACTAGGAAATGCAATAAATTTGACATGAAAAATGGTTCTATAATTTAGTGATATTTCCAAATCCTTCAATTTTTGCATCTGCCTCCTCTTGCAGTTTCCTTATAGAAGGAAGAGGTCTAGGAACAATGCTTTTCTTCCACATTTTGACAGTAATAACTTGCAACAAATTCCACAGTAATAATGTACAACAAATTCCACTCAAGAATTTGGGCACTCACACTAATTCTTCTTTATTCCTACAAATAAATTGGGCACTCACACACAAAGTGTGTGCCTAGCTAGTATATATATATATATATATATCCAAATTTTGATCTGAAGATCGGGTTTAAAACCATTTGCTCTGATACCAAATTGTAACACCCTAATTCGTCCAGGTCTGCAGCCCCTTTTGGACTAAATAGCTTGGTAATCGTAAAAATTTAAAACTTTTCAAACACTTTTATTTATTAGAATAATAATTTTCATAACATAAACAATAAGGAGTATTTAACAATATTGTGGAAGCTAATTTAAATGTTGTCATATCACAATAAATTAATTCAAAATTTGTCACGTCCATCTTGACTATCTCGCCTCCGTCTGCCTCCATGATTATGTCACATCATTCTTTCTATTAACCTACGTGTAGCAAATAAAACACATTACACACTCAGTGGTGAAACTGAGTAAGCATATCTAAAGCATCGAACATCCACATAAATTGAATTTCAATTCATAATCAATAATTTGATATCATGCACACAATATATTATTCAAACATTCATGATATTCTCAATATTTTATTCCAAGTCATTTCATGATAAATACATTATCTAATATCTCAATAGTGCTCTTAAATTATTCTTAATCTAAGGCCAAATCATTTCATAACAAGCTCTTAGCTATTCCTAGTATAAGGTAATATTTCTCATTAGGCTCTTAAACTATAAATAGTCTAAGGTAGAACACAAGAATCGATAATCCACCCTATGAGTCGTGTGGATTACGTACCAACCGAACAGTGATCTGTCGGGTGGATGATATCCGTTCTGGATCCCATACGTACATTTTAACCCCGAATTATGAATTGGTCAAGAAGGTATATCTTAGAGTTCTTCTAGATATCCTTAACAATATACACCATTTTCTTGACCACCAATATATTCATTTTTTAATCATGATTTAATCAACAATAGTCATTCTAATCAGTAGGTTTAGCATTCATAATTATCCATAATATTTAATCATCATAATGATCAATCAACATAACATTTGATAGCAAATAGCAGCCTAATCTCGAGTGTTAACATTGGAACTTACCTTCATGCATCACATAACATTTTTAAAAACATCATTTTTATTGTGAAAAATCATTTTTGTAATGATCATAATCAATTGGTATCAAAAAAAGGATTTTAGAGCTCAAAAATATCATTTTCGGACAAATTTTCGTATCAGAATATCGGGGGATCGATCCAGAGGACTAGATCGATCCAAACTAGAAGAAACACTCCTAGTGGATCGATCCAGGCAGTGAGTTTTGGGTCACTGTTCATCTTCTTCAACCTTCGGTCCATTTTTTTAGAAATACCATTTTTAGTCACTGAACTTCAACGAAACTATATAGAGATGTTCTCCAAGGTTCATAGTTTATTTTGGAATCATTAATTCATATTTTTAACATCAAATTCAAGGTTTATGATTCTTAGTTCTTCAAACATGTCAAACACAAAACTCAACCAAATGACCATTTATGAACGTAGAAACGCCCTATATGAACATTCTAGTCATTAGATATATCTATGGGCTTACCTCGAATCGTAATGGAGGTTTTGACGATTTTCCAGCAAAATTTCCGGCGAGGTTTGTGGAGATCTGGCGACCTCCAACTCTCTGGACAGCACCACTCTACTCTCCACACTCTCAGGGACGAAATGGAAGAAGAAATAGAGAGAATGGTGAAGAAATAGGAGAATTGGGTTCTTTATATAGAAGAGGAGAAGAGAAGAAGACAGGGAAGATGAGCTGCTGCTGCGTAGGATTCCCAATTCACATTTTTAATTCGGCGGAGATGTGATTTTTAGGTGATTCAGCACGTTACTTCCCTGATTGGGACTAATTTGGTTCCAGTCAGGGTACACTTTTTGGTCCAACTTTCTCCGAATCAAATTTCGTTTGCACCGTTGCAATCGGATAATTAATTTCTATCCAACGATATAATTTTTATATTTATTCATTATACTTTTTTCTGACATCATATTTTGGGTGTTTGACTTTGACAGAGTCAAAATTGGTTAGTTTCACCTTACTCACAAAAAGGTTTTCACATTTAATTCATATTGTCTATCTCATGATTTATTTCAATAAACCATTTCAAAGTTCACATCATAAGTAATTTCTTCATTTATTATTGATTTGGGTCTTTACTTACGTTTCCTCCATTAATGGAGTTTTGGGAAGAAAACTCTAGGTAAGTGAGTATGTTATATTCTAATCGTTATTATACTCATTTTAATGCTCTTCTCACGCCATACACCTCTGTAATATAAAGGTTCGAAGAGAAGACCTCAAGACAAGGAAAGCTAGAAGTAGATAGTGACGGTCGTTCGTTGAACGTACGTGAGGTGTAGGATCATTGTTTCCCCTACGAACTCTAAGGTCTGTATCCCAGAATCGTTCCGATGTTAGATTCCTTATAATCATTCATAATACATGATTTCATATACCTATATATCATTTTATGTTAGTCATTTCGATAGTCTCGATAAAACGCTCAACTTGATACCCATGAATCGTCGATGACGGAGAATGCCCGAAATTGTGCCTAAAATGTTCCTACACAACTTAGAGATTCAAATTAGAATATATGTATTCAATATATAGAATTGTGGAACCATTTCGTAGTTTAAAACGAACCCAAAAACGCATAGGAATCGTCAGTGGATCGATCCCCGGAGCTGGATCGATCACCCGACGATGGAAAAGAGCCCCAGAACCCGTTTTTAAGGCTCGGGGGATCGATCCAAGCCTCTGGATCGATCCTCTGGGCTAAACTTTACTAAAACGCAGATTTTTAAGATTTGGGGGATCGATCACCCCTTCTAGGATCGATCACACGACGTTTCAACTCGAATTTGAACCGTTTTTCGATGTCGTATGGATGATAAATATTTGGTATTTGTTTGATTGATTTATAACCATATTTTAACTTCCAAAAAACACTAAAAATGGATGTTTTTAACTAGAATAAATCTAATAGCAAGAATTGATTCGATCACCCCTTCGGAGATCGATCACCTGACGTTCCAACTCAAATTTAAGTCGTTTTCAATATTGTATGGATGATAAAAGTTTGGTATTGGTTTGATTTACTTATAACCATATTTTAACTTCTAAAAATACTAAAAATGAATGTTATGGACTATAAGAACTCCATGTCAAATCATGTTTTTCTAATAAGTGTTATCAACCAAACGACATTATCGAACGGGTTGGACTAGAAGAATTAGAATACTATATTATGTGGTTTAAACTTGAGTTCCTCACATGATCCAATCCATGAACATGATTGAATGATTTATAATGATTAAAAGAGATATTTTGGATGATATTGTGTTGGAGACTTTATGGTAACACTTTATATACTCAAATTTGTAAAAGTGATGATTTTGATGGCGACGTTAATAACCAAAAAGGTATTTTTGGTTAGTTTAAATCTAGATTATTTCTAGTGGTAAATAGTATGGATTTGAGTGTATAGATGTGGGCGATATTAGGAGTTGAGTATGTACGTACATAAGGTCCTAGAACCGGTCAGGCGCCCGGGGATCACTCAACCCGTGTGTCCGGAACCAGAAGAGTATTTATACCCAGACTGTGAAAGGCCACGGAACAAATTCTGAACCTGAAGAGAAGGGCACTCGGACCCAGACTCAGACAGGGGAAGTTTTATCGAGTCTACCTCTATGGAAAACGACTCAGTATGGCGTGAGGATAAAATAATAATGGTTGAAAATAAGGGATGTCACTATTATTGTATAGTGATTGGTTAAATTAAGGATATTGGGTTATTATTAGATATGGATTTGTTTCTATATGAAATGATGGAAAAATAACGGTTTGTCAATTGCGGAATAAAGTGTATTTGGAAATAATACCCTTGTTTTTAATGAGTACTTTGGATACGTATTATTAAACGAAGAGATGTTTCTACACCTTGTCATAAAATGAAGAATGTCAGAATTTTATAATTAAAGGTTTCACAAAATAATAAATAAAGTGGATTTTCTTAAATAAAAGGATTTAAAAAGGGTATTGATTCCCATGTATATATGTGAATGTGTTTTATGAATTATTCTATGAAATCTACGTTATGGTACCACTCAGCGGTTTCGTTGAGCGCACAGTTTTCTTTATTGTGTGACTGTGCGTAGGTAATAAGCTATGACGTCCATCCGGAAAATGCAGAGGTAGGAGAGTTGGTAGAAGGATGCGGGAACTGTTTTTAAGAATTTAAAGTATTTTGGGACTTGGACCCATATATGTAAATATGTTGAATCTTGTTTTGCTTCCGCAACGATTAAATTAAATTACTCCGAAAATTATAATATTTTGAGGAATCTATGTTTTAAATGTTTTTTTATTACTGTTACTATTATTTCTAAAAGATTATGGATTGTTACTTTACCAAATTGCTAGCGCTTTGGTCCGCTAACCCGCGTGAACCGGGTTATGCAAACCGGGGTGTTACAATTTATTTTAATCAAAACAAATTTGATTAATTGAATAATTATCTATTAAAAATTTTAGGGTATGTTTTGGGGCGTTACATATATGGTCACGATTGACACTATGAATGTATTTTAAATGATATTTTGGAAATAAAAACATAGAACTCCTATTTTGGTATATTTTTATTATTCTACTCCTATTTTAGTCTTTTCTTCATAAATTTTACCATGAATGAATATCGAATTGTTAATAAATTATCTAACAAATGATAATGTTTGGCTTTGACTTTCATTAATAGTCATAGGGAAACATAAACTGTCGGAAATTATTTTTTTTTAAACTTCAACAATAATCCTCGATCGAATAATACTAAACTTTGACATGTTTGGAAACTTGAATTTAGATTTTAAATTTTTATTTGGCTCAAATTTCATGTTTGTGAACGTTAACATTTTAGATTTGATTTTAGACTATTTCTTCTAGTTCATAACAAAGCTCAATTATAAATCTATATACATTCGCTTGTCTTAGTATGCTTGTTGAACACTCTATATGCCTTACTACGAAGAGAATAACCTAAGAAAATTCCTTCATCCGACTTAGCGTCAAATTTTCCCAACTTATCTTTTCCGTTATTATGAATAAAAACTTTACATCCAAAGACATGAAAATAGGAAAGGTTAGGCTTTCTTCCTTTGTAAAGTTCATAGGGCGTTTTCTTGAGTATCGGTCTAATGACGGCTCGGTTTAACATGTAGCACGCGGTACTCACGGCATCCGCCCAAAAATATTTAGGAAGGTTTGCCTCATTGAGCATAGTTCTACCCATCTCTTCAAGAGATCTATTTTTCCGTTCAACCACTCCATTTTGTTGTGGTGTACGGGGGGCCGAGAAGTTATGCTCAATGCCTAATTCGTCACAAACGACATCAAAGCCGTCTTGATCAAATTCTCCCCCATGATCACTTCTAATGGATGCAATGTGAGAATCTTTTTCATTTTGAACCAATTTAATGAATTTCTTAAAAGCATTAAGTGCATCATACTTATGAGCTAGAAAGAGTGTCCATGTAAATCTCCAATAGTCATCAATGATAACAAATCCAAAGTAATTACCTCCTAAACTCATAGTTCTTGAAGGTCCAAAAATGTCCATGTGCAAAAGTTGTAATGGCCTAGTCATAGAAACAACGTTCTTTGACTTAAACGAGGCCTTTACTTGTTCCCCTTTTGACATGCATCACAAATTAGATTCTTCTCAAACTTAAGTTTAGGAAAACCAATTACTAAGTCTTTAGAAACCAACTTATTAAGATGGTCCATATTAACGTGAGCTATTCGACGATGCCATAGCCACATTTCTTCCTCTCTGGTAATGAGGCACTTAGCTAAGGTAGACAGGGAATTTTCAAGGTCAAACATGTAAATGTTATCTACTCTACTACCACAAAGAATAATCTTATTGTCACACAAGCGTTCTACAATGCATTTACTAGAATCAAAGATGACACGGTTACCTCTATCGCACAATTGGCTAATGCTAAGAAGATTGTGCTTGAGGCCCTCAACAAGAAGAACGTTCTCAACGGTTGTAGCATTGTCTCTCCCAACGGTGCCACTTCCAATGATCCTTCCTTTGTTGTTGTCGCCAAAAACGACATTGCCACCTTTGAAATATTCTAAACTCCTAAATTTGGATGCGTCTCCGGTCATGTGCTTGGAGCATCCGCTATCGAGATACCAAGAGGTACTCGAAGCCTTCAAGCACACCTACAAAAAGATATCAAGGAGACGGTTTAGGTACACATGTATTGTTGCGTCCTTTTTGGTTAGCATATGTGCGATGTGTGTGCGTTTGTTGGAAATGCCTAAGTTTGGTGCAGCACACGGGTTCAATGTCACCTATCTTGTTGCAATAATGACAAATGACATCTAGGTTGTTCATCCTATACAGTTGCGTGAAATGCGTTCTAGGTTTGCTAGGAGGTGCTCTTCTATTTTGATTATTAGTCCTAGCCATTTTATTTCCTTTAGGCTTAACAAAAGTTGTTTTTCTAGGTGTGTTTTTCTTATATCCAAGTCCTTCACCATTAGTAACTTTTTGCCTAAGTATTTTATCTAAGGTGTTTGAAGCATTATTAAACTTTCCCAATTTGTTCTCTAAACTAGCAACTTTAGCTTTTAATGATGTACAACTAGAGCATGTAGTAGATGAAGTAGATGAAGGTTCTTGTGGCCTTTTTCCAAAAGAGATAATTTCTTGTTTAAGTTTATCATTTATATTTTTGAGTTCTTTGACATCATTCTCAAAAATCAGGATTTTTTGCTTTACTTCATTATTTTCTTTGGAAGCCTTTTTGAACATTCCTACTAATTCCTTTACAATACAAACTACATCATTAAGAGTTCAAGGATCATTGGGAGAAGGTTCTTGATCACTTACCTCTTTTAATGTTTCTCCATCTTCAATGGCCATGAGACATAAGTTAGCCACTTCCTCCATTTCCGAGTCTTCACTCCCGGAGCCGTCGTTCTCCCAACAAATGTAGGCACGTTGCTTCTTCGGTGCCCTCTTGTCCTTCTCGTTCTTGAGCTTCATACACATTGGTTTGATGTATCCAATTTCACCACACCCATAGCACTTGGGTGGAGTGTTCTCCTTGGCTCCCTTCTTGAGCATCATCTTCTTGAATTTTCGGACAAAGAGTTCGAGGTTGGAGTTGTCGCTGTCATCATCTTCATCATCAACGTTGTTGTGGGTTGATGTTGTTGCAGTGTAGAGCAATAAACCACTTGCTCTTCTCTTCAACCACCTTTGAGAGTTGGGTGGTTTTGTAGGTAATAAGATTACCTCGAAGAGCATCATAGGTCGTTGTTTGGAAGTCACGACCTTCTTTGATTGCGTCCACCTTTGAATGCCATTTGGGGGATAGGCTTCGCAGCACCTTTCTCACAAGCTCTCGGTTGGTGTATGTTTTCCCGAGAAGATTGAGAGGATTTATGATGTTAGAGAACTTCTCAAACATTTCCTCAATCTTCTCATTTTCCTTCATTGAGAAGAGTTCATACTCGTGAGTGAGGTGGTCAATTTTAGGCTCCCGAACCTGCGCGGTTCCTTCGTAGGTGACCTCCAATTTTTCCCACATTTGTTTTGCGGTTTCACACCGCGAGATTTTGCGGTAGTCATCTGCATTAACACCGTAATAAATCATGTTTATTGTCTTTGCATTGAGCTCCATCTTTTTGCAATCTTTGTCAGTGAACTCCTCTTCGGTTTTGGGGACGTTGACCTCACCGACTTTCTTCATCGGGACTCCACACCCGTTCTTGACTATCAACCACAGTTTGTAGTCGTTGGATTGGATGAAAATCCTCATCCTTTCCTTCCATTAGGAATAGTTGGTTTCGTCGAACAACGGTGGCCTCGTGGTTGATTGTCCCTCGCTAACTCCTGCGTTGAACATTCTAGATGCCATTGATCTTTGAGTTCGTGAAAATTAAGAAGTATTCGAAGAACTTCCTGCTCCGATACCAATTGTTAGACAAAAGTGCAACTCTATAGGGGGGGTGAACAGAGTTGTTTGCTAGAATGTGCGTAAATCACGTGTGTGATAATAAAGAAAAATTGCAAGAAAAATGTAAAGCGCAAGGGAAAGGAGTACACCGTGATTTATACTGGTTCACCACCTCGTGGCTAATCCAATCCTCCGAGAGACTCTCTCAAATGTTCTACTAAACTTCAAGCTTCAACATGTGCTTGAAAAACCGATACAACTCGAGAACTTGAATCACACAAGCCTCAACTTCTTACAACAAGACTTGAGTCACACAAGCCTTAACAACAACATGACTTGAATCACACAAGTCTTAGCAACACTCAAATAGATTGAGTTTACAATACAAGAATGAAAGCTCACACAATTGAGCAAGGAGTGTTGAAATATGAAAGCTCTATGGATGACAAAATCTTTAGCACTCAATAAAAATATTTCTAACTCTCAAAATAATATATTTGATGAGGAAGATGGAAGCAAGAATTGAATATATATCAATGGAGGTTTTGGAGTGCAAGATATGTGTTTTTAATGGAGGAGGATGAAGGTTTTTATAGGGGTAAAAGAAATAAATCCATTGGAAGTAGGATCGATCACCTGGAGTAAACTTCCGAAAAAATAATTTTGTTAAAGCCACGGGGGATCAATCCAAGGCAAGGGATTGATCCTCTGCAACCAAAAACAGAAAAAGAAATTTTCACAAAGTATCGGGGGATCGATCCAAGGAGGATGACCGATCCTCTAAAGAAATTTCCGAAATTTAAGTTGATCGATCTAAAGAAATGGATCAATCCAACTCCCTGAATACTCACACGGTGATCGATCCATTGAAAACGATTGATCCACTGACAGACAATAGCCCAAACAAGAGGACCCAAAGCATGTGTGCGAGTTGAATGTACATTTGGAGCTTATTGCTTTGTTTTAGACAAGTTTTTAGGATGATGAGGATCCCAAAAACAAACAAATCAAATGGGTTGAAAAGATTTAATTCAAATTCAAAATTTGAATTAAATAATGAATTTTGGTGCAGAAATTGAGTCCCAAAAATATTGTGTGTCAAAAGATGTATCCTTACCACAAAAAATTTGCGTATCCTTAAAAAGTATTTTAAGAAATTTTGACACGCTATTTTGAAACTGACTCAAAAGATTATTTTTGACAGAGAAAAAATGATTTTTCAACTACTCAGAAAATAATAAATTTTATCCCTCACAATTAATTTATGTATGCAGAAATTATTGTCATCCTTACAAAAAATCCTAGACTCAATAAAAAATAAAAAGTCTTCGGAGTCTCACTTCACTTCAAAAATCTGCATAGGGGTGAGCGTTAATTTTTATCGCCGTTAATTTCTTGAAATGCCTCTTTGCTTTTCTCGATACGAAAAATAAATTTTCTATTTTCGTTTGAATTAAATCATCTAGTTTGTCATTCATCAAAAAAAATATTCTAGAAAAATAATAAAGGGGTTTGAACTCATGTCGAACAGAAGCTTCTTTTGATTCCTTCGCGTGGTTTGCTTGCGGTTGAGAGGAGGATGATCCGACAAAAACAAAAGTGGCCTGCGACTTTGGGAAGAATAAGGGCCAAGATGAAAATCTGCTAATGGATCTAAGTTGAGCCCATCCTACTTCTTTTCCATCTTCAAAAATTGGGTAGCCCAATCAATGTCTTTTGATCTCTTCAACCACTTTAAGCTCCAAGAATGTATCTAATAACCTTTGTCAAGGAGAATTTGGACCCACAAAATTAATATTCAAAAATAAACTGAAAAGTGTGCATTATGAACATACTTAATAAATAATGCCTAGAATGCAAGTATGATCATTTAAGTGTAAAAATTGTTATGTAAAAATGTCTTTTGATTTTCTCCATGTCCTTTGCTTTTCCCCTTTGTAAGCCTATATATAGAGGCTCCATATGTAGAAATGGAACATCCTTCTCTTTAGTCTCTTATTGCATTTCTTCTCCTTTAATTCTCCATTGCACTTTGATCTTTCATTTGTGTTATCAACGTATATCTCTATCATTCGTTCATAACAATACTCGTATTATCTTTATTTCTAACACCTTATCAGCACGATAGCAAAAAATTCTAATTTTTTAGAAATTACTCCTCTTCATCGCTTGTCCTTGTTCATATTCATGTTATAGATATATACATATACATATACACTTATTTATTTTAGTTTTTTTAGTGTACTTGTAGATATATTGAATCTAAAGCTCCTAAATATATTAGATAATTGGCATGTGAAGCCTACATTATGTGTTAAAGTTGAAGGTTATATGATAAAACTCAACCTGAAGTTTGAGTACATATTATAATTTTTTTTCTTTAGTTTTTTTCTCTTTTGGCTAGTGAACTTGAAGTTCATATTCTGATTTCATATGCTCGAAGCATTAACAGTGAAACTCAAACCTGAAGATTTGAGTATGCCACATGAATATATAGGTGACATTATTATTTACTATGCAACAAAGAAATAATAATAATAATGTTAATATTATAGACTTATCATTTGTGATTATGTAATGTGCTCTAATTTATCATTATGTCCATAGTTTTTCTCTAATTGTAACCTCCGCTATATTAATAATAATAATTATAATGCATAATAAATAATAATAATTGAGACCCTTCAAGTACCTAAGACGTTATTTATTAAAAAAACCTATTATTCAATCAATACACATTAATTTATTTATTTTTCACAATAATAAAAAAAACTTAATATACTAATATGATATATGTGTATATGTGTGTTTTAAAAAAATGGACAATTAGAATTATTTGATAAATAAATTTGTCTTGTCTGGTGCAATTTACATATACATTTGTTTTTTTTCAACTAGTAGATTCTGGTAATGAATTGCAAAATAAAAAAATGTCAACATGAAATATATGACTAAAGGTTAGGATCAACGAGTCCACATGGTTCTAAATAATAATAATTTATAATTTATTTTCAGTTATGGGTAACCTCCCCAAGCTTGAATTTGGTGCCCTTGACATTTCTAGAAAGAACTATTTGACATGGGTTCTTGATGTTGAGATTCATTTGAATGCAATGAACCTTGGAAATACTATTAAGGAAAATGGTGAGGCTAACAAACAAGAAAAAGCAAAGGCAATGATTTTCATACGTCATCATCTTCATGAAGGCCTGAAGTCCAAATATACTAGGGTCAAAGACCCTGCGACTCTTTGGAGTGACTTGGAAGAGAGATACAACCATTTAAAAAGTGTGATACTTCTAAAGGCTTGTTATGATTGGATGCAACTGAGGTTGCAAGATTTCAAAATGGTAAACGAGTATAATTCTGCCATGTTTAGGATTGTATATCAATTAAGATTGTGTGGAGACACCGTCACTGATGCTGATATGTTGGAGAAAACATTTACTACTTTTCACGCCTCTAACATGCTCTTGCAGTAGCAGTATCGAGAAAAAGGATTTACTAAGTATTACCAACTTATCTCTTGTCTCCTTGTTGCTGAACAAAATAATGATCTTCTCATGAAAATCATAACTCTCGCCCTACTCGCTCTCAACCATTCCCTGTAGCGAATGCAATTAATTCATTCCTAGAAGCAAATGCTAATTTCCGTAGACGAAGGCGTGCTTGTGGTCGCGGTTGTGGCCGTGGTTTTGGTCGTGGTTATGGGCGAGGTCGGGGTGGATTCAACAACAATTTTTTTAGTAAGAAATATATACCAAAACACTCGAAGTGGGAAAATAATGACCAAAAACAATAAAAGGGGAAGATCATTAAAGGGGATGCTTCAAAACAAAGGGATGAAATTTGTTACCGATGTGGAGTGAAAGGTTATTGGTCTCGTACTTGTTGTACACCAAAGCACCTTGTTGATCTCTATCTAGCATCTACCAAAGGAAAGGGAAAAGGAAAGGAGATAAATTTTGTTGATTTTGACAACGACTTTGATACTACAATTGAGCCGATGGAAGCAACTCATTTTGATGTGGATGATTTTCTGATTGAGCCAAGTCGTGATATTAATGGGGCTGAATTTTATGGTGGTGATGCTTTAGTTAGCCAAAATAAGATTAAGGATGAGTGATTTTGAGTCAAGTTTAATTTGTGTTACAAAATAATATGTATTTCCAATTTCAAGTCTTGTTTTTGTGTCCTTTTCAGTCAAGTTTAGTTTATGTTACAAAATAATATGTATTTCCAAATTCAAGTTTTGAGTCATCATGAATAATAATGTTTTATTAATAAAAAAATCATGTCCTCTTATTTTTCTTTTTTTTATTTATGTATTTTATCAAGATGGAAAAACAAAAGGCATGAACAACTTAAAAGATGAAGATGTTTGCTTGGTTGATAGTGGGACAACACACACAGTTCTTAAAGATCAAAAGTATTTTTCAGATCTGCAGTTAGCAAAAGCAAATATTAGTACAATTTCTGGTCCTACGGAGTTAATTGAGGGCTATGGAAGAGCAAATATAATTTTATCTGGGGGAACCAATATTATTGAAAAAGAGGCATTATACTACTCTAAGTCAAAAAGAAACTTATTAACTTTAAAAGATATGCGACTTAATGGGTTTCATGTTGAAACTATGAATGAAGGAGGTACGGAATACCTTTGTATCACATATAAAAATCATTGCCAAAAGCAAGTAAAAGAAAAACTTCCAGTTTTCTCATCTGGATTGTATTATACCACCATTAGTTCCATCGAATCAAATCTTATCGTGAACAAGAAGTTCAATGATCCTAAACAATTTATGCTTTGGCATGATCGACTTGGTCACCCTGGATCGACCATGATGCGTCGTGTACTAGAGCACGCGAATGGGAATCCTTTAAAGAACCATAAGATCCCTTTGCCTAATGACATTTTTGTATAGCATGTTCACAAGATAAATTAATTACAAGGCCATCCCTGATGAAAGTTGGCAATGAGTGTCCAACATTCTTACAGCATATTCAAGGAGACATTTGTGGTCTTATTGACCCACCTTCTGGACCATTTTGTTACTTCATGGTCTTACTAGATGCCTCATCAAGATGGTCTCATGTATGTTTGTTGTCATCAGGTACACCTGTTGTAACGCCCCGAATTTAGGCCTAAAAGAATTAATTAATTTAAATATTAATTAATGACTGAGACACACCCGAACACTGAAAAATAAAAGTTTTCAAAAAAATATTTTAATTGTATCAAAATTTTATTTTTGACAGTCTGATATTCCAAAAACGCAATCTGTTTTCAATTTGGAACAGTTTGGGCGAAAAAGCGCGTAGCATTTTAGCCAGTTTATCAGTTACAGAGTAGGAGAATATTTTAATTCTCCAAATTTTCTTCAATTACGCACCCATATCCCCAAGTGTATCAATTAGCCACCCTAAGAACATGCCTAGGAAACCCACTAACCTAATAGTTCCAACTTCTCCCTATAATACTCCAAACTTCTCCAACTTTGTCAAACCTACACCTCACAATATTCTCAAACTCTCTCTTCACTCTCTCTCTCTCTGTCGGCCAGCCTCAAGGAAGAAGAAAGAAGACTCCATCTCCATTGTTGATCTAGGAAAGAAGAATGAGAAACAAGAAGAAGTATCAAGGTTTCCGAAATCCTGAGTCCAAAACGCAGCAGCAACTTCTTCGTAAATTCTGTACTTTTCTATCCATTTTCTCGAAATTCTTATTATACCAATATTGTAGCCCCGGACGTTACAAATCCAACCCAACGGTTTGTGATTTCGTTAAGTAACGAAAGAGATATGGCCAAAATACGGGGACTGCGCCAGTGGTGGTGAGCTCCTCGGGTTCGCTAAGTTTCTTCATCATATTCATATCGTTTCTTTCCAAACGCTTACCCTCAACTCTCTCGTGGTTATTAGGAACCCCCGAAGGTTATTATCCAGAAGGTTTGACGTCGGAACCTCGAAGTTGATAGGGGTGACCGTTTGTTGAATGTTCGTTGAGGCGTATTATTATCTTTCTATCATTTCCAACCTCTACGATATCAAGGCGAGTACATTGCACCCTAGTAACGCAGTCATTGGTTGAGTATCAATCTAGATATATCATTAGGATTGATTGTCATATTATAAGTCATCTATGTTTTAAGATCAAACTCATCAAACTCATGATGCTAAAATATGAATTTCTTGATATTCTCCCATACACGGATATATAATTGTTAGAAATACTTCAAATATATAGATATGTTAATAATAGGTGTTAAAATGACTTAAAAAAAGTATTTTAGACACCCAAAAAAATATCAAAATAAGATTTACAAACCCGAACGGTCGACGTAAACGGTCGACCGTCGCGTTAAACTTCGAAACGGACCATGACTGCCAGACAAACGGTCGACTGCCGCCTGTCCAGCCGAGGGCCGCCACATCCAGCCAGTCAACAACGGTCGACCGTCACGGTAATCTTGCAATCCGACGAAATGAAGATCACGGTCGACTGCCGTGCCAAACGGTCGACCGTTCCGTGCCCCGTAGCTTATTTAAATGATATTTTTAATCATGTTTCACCCAAACAAATTAATGTATGAATACATATTCATGTTGTTTACAAATTGTTCATATCATATGATTCATTTCATCATCCATATTGAAGTATATCACATCATATGCATGTGTAAGAGATCATGCCTCGTGCGTCTCTTATAGCGTGATTGTGCGGGACTTACTAGTCCGACATCACACGTTTGGGCTTGGTGTACGTACATGGTATTCAGGCTTTCGAGTACCACCCCCATTTTTCTAGTCTCACCAATGAGACTAAGGTGGCGTGAGTTCTTCGTATCAAATGGGCGAATCTCATAGCGCAAAGGTCGTCCTTGCACGTTAGAATCATACAGCATGAAATCATCATCAAGAACAATCATAATGATTATGTATGACATCAATTACATATCATCATCATCTTGAGCATATATGCTATAGTATGCCATATCATGAATAATCATATGTTTACTTGTTATTCAACTTGGAATTGTTGTATTAGCGTATTCCTCAACTGACTCTCAGCGTGTAGTTTGTTTTACTTGCTACACGAAGGTAACAATACTGATCATGGAGCCCATCCCGGAGGTCAATGAGAGTGACGAGATGCATGGACTCGTGGACCACAATTTCTATGTTTTATTTAAATAAATACCTTTTCGGGCGAGTTTCTAGAAAATGTAATATGACTTGACTTTATTTTCTCAATTCAGCTTCTGCACTGTTTTACACATTACTCCGAAGTTTAATATTTGAATTTATCATTTATATTAATGTTTAATTGGTTTTAAATTATTCCTCAAATTATCATCCGTAAGTACCATCATGGTAACTACTCCGGCTCAAATAATCTAGGTAATCGGGTTATTCGAGTTGGGGTGTTACATTTATGTATCGGAGCATTTGGTTTAAAAAAATGATTTTTGAAATCAAATGAAAAGAATTTCAAACACAAGTCCGCATCTCTCCACATCTCTACCTGGGAAGGTAAACAATTAGTTTATTTATGACTAATTACATTCTCAATTAATTATAGAATGAGTCAAGACTCGACTCACAATCAGGCAAATCCTCACGAGGAACCTGAGCATGTTAGTGTGCATACTATGCACACCGAAGCATCCAGCTACGTACCTCAGCAACAACACCCTCTGGCGGAACCTCAGCAAGTTCTAGAGCAGTTCGCGGGTCAGAACCCGAATATGGCCATCCCGATGTTCCAGCCACAAATGGTTGCAAACATGTTTTAGTTCTTTCAGCAGATGGCTGGAGCACATGTACCTCCACCACCACCTCCTGCACCCATCATCTCGATTGAGAAACTCAAGAGGAATGGGGCATAGGAATTATGCGGCGACCAGATAGCGAATCCCCTGATAGCCAAGCGTTGGTAAGAACGCACTGTGAGAGTACTTGAAAATTTGAAGGTACCTCTCGACGATTGGGGACAGCACGCCATATCATTATTGCAGGATGCCGCCTATGATTGGTGGAAGCGAATAGGAATCAACATTCCCGTGCCAGTACCATGGGCTAACTTCGATCCACTTTTCAGAGCAGAGTATGTGCCCGATCATTACGTCAAGGCCAAATATGAAGAACTCTCCAAATTTACTCATGAGAAACTAACTCTCCTAGAGTACCGTCAACAGTTTGACGGGTTGGCCGAGTTTGGTAAAGACTTGGTCAACACCATGGAGAAGCGCTGCAAGAGGTTCATCAAGGGGATGATACCGGATCTTTCGGCATCACTCATATTAGTTCCCCGAGATGAGATTAACGATTTTTACAAGAAAGCACTTGATCAGAATGAGGAGCTCATACGGAAAGCGGCTTATTAGAAAGCATTGTTGGCAGAAAACCAGACCGTCCAGTCGGGTCCAAAGATGGGGCCTAATTACAAAAGAAGCTTCTCCACACCAAACAGCTCTCATCATGATAAGCGAGCAAAATCTTTTCCCTCTACATCTGTTGTTGTCACTAGTAAGAGTGGGAAAGAGAAAGTGACATGTCGTAATCCCGTATGTTCACTCTGTGGTCGCAGACATCTTGGTGAGTGTTGGTTCACACTAGGTCTTTGCCTTGGATGTGGTCAGGCAGGTCACTTTCGGAAGGACTGCCCGACGAACCCAGGTGAGGTCTTCTCCATGGCACCAGGCACGCCGACTGCTCCTACTGTTCGATGAACCGAGCCTGCCCAGAGTCATCATTCCACGGCTACGTCTAATCAGCCGAAGAGGCCAGCATCCAGTCAGCAGCAAGGACGAGCACCAGCTCGAACATATGCCATGCAAGGGCGTACAGATCCGCAGGCTAATGATGTCATCATGGGTATGTTCACTTTATTTGATATCACTGTATCTGCATTAATTGACCCTAGATCTACCTTATCATACATATGTGTGCCCATGCCTGTTAAGTCTGACGTCATTAAGGAAACTCTTGAGCATCCAGTAGTTGTATCGAACCCGCTAGGACACAGTCTATGTCTCCAACATGTTTATAATCAGTGTCTGTTGATGGCTCAAGGAAAGGTATTCTTAGCCGAGAACGGGTTGTGAAACTTCGTTGAGTGCAAAAGAACGGGTGGACTAGTTAACAAAACACCAGGCTATTGTTGAGTGCAAAGAACGGGTGGTGAAACTTCGTACAGATGACGGTAACAAAGTGATCATTCGGGGTGAACTTCTGCCAAAAACCCCAGAATTCATCTCTTATATGCAAGCAAAACGGCTCATTCGTAGGAAATGCGAAGCATTCTTGTGCACCATTAAGGATATGCATAAGGAAACACCTAACCATAAGGACATAACTGTGTTTTATTATTTTCCCAACGTATTTCCTAAAGAAGTTCTTGGTCTACCTCCCCCAAGGGAAGTAGAATTCTCTAGTGATCTTGTACCTAGTACAGGACCCATCTCAACATCACCTTATCGAATGGCCCCTGCAGAAATGAAGGAGTTGAAAGCTCAACTGCAGGAGTTGTTAGATAAAGGCTTCATTCGTCCTAGTATTTCCCCGTGGGGAACACCTGTTCTCTTTGTTCGTAAGAAAGATGGATCGATGAGATTATGCATCGACTATCGTTAGCTCAACAAAGTGACGATCAAGAACCGTTATCCATTACCCCGTATTGATGATCTATTTGATCAATTACGAGGTGCAACCGTATTCTCCAAGATCGATCTCCGATCAGGTTACCATCAGATTCCTGTTAAATCAAAAGACATTCCAAAGACAGCATTCCATACACGTTACGGGCATTATGAATTTACCGTTATGCCCTTTGGCTTAACGAACGCACCTGCTGTATTCATGGATCTCATGAATAGCGTCTTTAGACAATATTTGGACCAATTCGTTTTGGTCTTCATCGACGATAATTTGGTGTACTCAAAAACACCAGAGGATCATGCTGAGCATTTGCGCATCGTGTTGAGTATTCTAAGAGAGCATAAGCTTTATGCCACCTTTCTAAATGTGAATTTTGGCTGAATGAGGACACTTTTCTCGGTCACGTGATTTCCGCTGAAGGAGTCAAAGTTGACCCATGCAAAATTTCAGCAATCACTAAATGGAAAACTCTACGCAATACACGTGAGGTACGAAGTTTTCTTGGACTCGCTGGTTATTATCGTCGCTTCGTGAAGGATTTCTATCGAATTGCTTCACCACTTCATAAATTGATGAAGAAGGATGTCAAATTTGTTTGGACAGAAGCTTGTCAGAAAACCTTCGAATAGTTGAAAGAATGTTTGACTCAAGCACCTGTGTTAATTCAACCGACACCTGGTATTGAATACACAATCTTCAGTGACGCATCACACAGGGACTTGGGTGTGTACTTGTAACACCCTAATCCGTCCAGGTCTGCAGCCCCTTTCGGACTAAAGTATTAACTTGGTAATCGTAAAAATTTAAAACATTTCAAACATTTTTATTTATAAATAATAATATTCCATACATAATTGTAGAAAATACGGAGTGTTTAATAATAATAATTCGGAAGCGACTTTCAAACATGTCTCATAACAACATAATTATTTATTTTGTTCAATGATCCACCACGACTGTCTCGCCCCTTCTGCTGCCAAGAACATGCCATTCACTCATTCTGTCTACCTGCGTGTAGCAAATAAAACATACTACACGCTCAGCGATGAAGCTAAGTAAGCATATCTAAAGCGTCGAACATCCAAATAAATTGAATCTCAATTCATAATCAACCATTTGATATCATGCACACAATATATGATTCAAACATTCATGATATTCTCAATATTTTATTCCAAGTCATTCGATATTCAATATCTCAACCATGCTCTTAAATTATTCTTAATCTAAGGCCAAATCATTTTATAACAAGCTCTTAGCTATTCCTAGTCTAAGGCAACATTTCTAACCAGGCCCTTAAACTATAAATAGTTTAATGCAGAACACAAGAATCGATAATCCACTCTCGGTGGATTACGTACCAACCGAACAATGATTTGTCGGGTGGGTGATATCCGGTCTGGATCCTGATGGCTATAAACCACCGAGAGTATGAAATAATATAAGTTTTAGAGAGAGAGAGAATGCAAAGTAGGAGTATATTGATTTCAAAAATCGGGTCCATTACAATGAGGGGTGACACCCCTTTTATAGGGGGTAAAATAAGCTAAGTCAAAGCTCTCTAATCGATGCCCGTCGTCTAGTGGACGTCACCTGTCCTTACGTCTTGTCCCTTTCATCCTATCGCTTTCACCAAGTCTTCGTTGAACGTCGCTTTCCGCACGTCGTTGTCGCGGGGTTCGGGCTCGGCTTGGATGGCCGAGCCGAGCAGGACGGACGAGCGGAGCGCAGAGCCGGGCAGGAAGGACGAGCGGAGCTCTGGGCCGGGTAGGAACGTCCAAGTCCGACACTTAGGAAATTTATGCTGATGTCAGCCCTAGGCTGGTGTGGGGTTATTCCCCATCAGAAGCCCCCCACTCTCCGGGTTCCTTGGCAGCTGGCAATGGAACGCGCGAGAGTAGAAACACTGTGGATGGGGTGGCGGATGGGCCCGTGTGTTGATCGGTGGACAAGTGGTGACGTTTCGCCTTCCCAAGCAAGGTGGCGGCCCATCATCCAAGCCATCAACCCAACGAAGACCCAGGCTCGCCTTGCATCGGCGAGTCCACCGGCCATTCCTTCATCGGTGGAGCTGCTTCACCTTCTTCCTACCCTCCGTCGTGCCCATGCAACTACTAGTGGAATTGCGGCAAGCGGTACTAAGATTATGCGTTTCTATGTTTTAACTCTTGTAAGGCGTGTGCGCCATGTATTTCCCCTTTTCCTCTTGAGGAGGACAGAGCCGAGCGCGAGTGTTGACCTTCATCCAGGAAGAAAATCCAGGTATAGCCTATGCTCGTCCATCCTTTTGAGGAGGCCAGAGCCGAGCGCGAGCATTGACCTTCACCCGAGAAGAACATCTGGGTATGTCTATGCTCGTCCATCCTCTTGAGGAGGACGAAGCCGAGCGCGAGTGTTGACCTTCATCCGGGAAGAACATCCGGGTATGGCCTACGCTCGTCCATCCTCTTGAGGAGTACGGAGCCGAGCGCGAGTGTTTGACCTTCATCCGGGAAGAACATCCGGGTATGGCCTGCCCTCGGCTTCCCTCCCCGAGGAGGAGCGCCGAGCACGAGTGTTTGACCTTCATCCGGGAAGAACATCCGGGTATGGCATGCGCTCAGCTTCCCTCCCCGAGGAGGAGCGCCGAGCGCGAGTGTCTGACCTTCATCCGGGAAGAACATCTGAGTATGGCCTGCACTCGGCTTCCCTCTCAGGGAGGAGTGTCGAGCGCGAATGTTTGACCTTCATCCGGGAAGAACATCCGGGTATGGCCTGCGCTTGACTTCCCTCCCCAAAGAGGAGCGCCAAGCGCGAGTGTTTGACCTCCATCCGGGAAGAACATCCGGGTATGGTCTGCGTTCGACCTTCCTCCTGAGGAGGAGCGCCGAGCACGAGTGTTTGACCTTCGTCCCGGAAGAACATCCGGGTATGGTCTGCACTCGGCTTCCCTCTCAGGGAGGAGCGTCGAGCGCGAATGTTTGACCTTCATCCGGGAAGAACATCCGGGTATGGCCTGCGCTTGACTTCCCTCCCCAAAGAGGAGCGCCGAGCGCGAGTGTTTGACCTCCATCCGGGAAGAACATCCGGGTATGGCCTGCGCTTGACTTCCCTCCCCAAGGAGGAGCGCCGAGCGCGAGTGTTCGACCTCCATCCGGGAAGAACATCCGGGCATGGTCTGCGCTCGGCCTTCCTCCTGAGGAGGAGCGCTAAGCGCGAGTGTCTGACCTTCATCCGGGAAGAACATCCGGGTATGGTCTGCGCTCGGCCTTCCTCCCAAGGAGGAGTGCCAAACGCGAGTGTCTGACCTTCATCCGGGAAGAACATCCGAGTATGGCCTGCACTTGGCTTCCCTCTCAGGGAGGAGCGCCGAGCGCGAATGTTTTACCTTCATCCGGGAAGAACATCCGGGTATGGCCTGCGCTTGACTTCCCTCCCCAAAGAGGAGCGCCGAGTGCGAGTGTTTGACCTCCATCCGGGAAGAACATCCGGGTATGGCTTGCGCTTGACTTCCCTCCCCAAGGAGGAGTGCCAAACGCGAGTGTCTGACCTTCATCCGGGAAGAACATCCAGGTATGGTCTGCGCTCGACTTTCCTCCTCAAAAGGAGCGCCGAGCACGAGTGTTTGACCTTCGTCCGGGAAGAACATCCGGGTATGGTCTGCGCTCGGCCTTCCTCCCGAGGAGGAGTGCCAAGCACGAGTGTTTGACCTTCGTCCGGGAAGAACATCCGGGTATGGTCTGCGCTCGGCCTTCCTCCCGAGGAGGAGTGCCAAACGCGAGTGTCTGGCCTTCATCCGGGAAGCATCCGGGTATGGTCCGCGCTTGGCCTTCCTCTAGAAGAGGAGCGCCGAGCACGAGTGTTTGACCTTCGTCCGGGAAGAACATCCGGGTATGGTCTGCGCTCGACCTTCCTCCTGAGGAGGAGCGCCGAGCACGAGTGTTTGACCTTCATCCAGGAAGAACATCCGGGTATGGTCTGCGCTCGACCTTCCTCCTGAGGAGGAGCGCCGAGTACGAGTGTTTGACCTTCGTCCGGGAAGAACATCCGGGTATGGTCTGCGCTCGGCCTTCCTCCTGAGGAGGAGCACTGAGCACAAGTGATTGACCTTCATCCGGGAAGAACATCCGGGTATGGTCTGCGCTTGACCCTCCTCCTGAGTAGGAGCGCCGAGCACGAGTGTTCAAGCAGGCTCTTTTCGCAAAAACTTCATTCCATTGAGTTCAACCGAAAAGATGTACGCTCGCTTGTATAGTTTCCGCCCTCCAAAGTGTATCCGGGTGCCCTAGTCCGGACCAGCTTGGCCTTTTTTTTATCATCCGGGAGGGCGGAAGGCGACTATATCGTACATCCAATCTCTTGGACGAGCGACAGATCATTGCCACAGTGGAGGCATGGATGCTCGGCTCGGACAACTCTTCCACGTTCGCCATTCGCCTGATATGCTCGGGCGTGTCCAAGCTCAGCTTCGACAAGAGCGCTTCATATTCCACTTCATTGTTTGATGCCTTGAAATCAAATCGAATTGAGTAGTATGCTCTGAAGCCTTCGGGAGCGATGACTACCACTCCACCCCCCGAGTTTTTGGCGGCGGAGGAGCCGTCGGTAAAAACTATCCACCAGTCATCGGCTTCCGGCTCTTCCGGGCTCGGCTCCTCCCAAGCGGTGCACTCTACCATGAAGTCAGCTAGCGCTTGGACCTTGATCGCCGGCCTTGGCTTTTATTCGATCTGGAAAGCTCCAAGGAACACCGCCCACTTGGACATGCGCGAGGGCGCGTTCGGGCTCCTGAGCAGCGCACCAATGGGCTGTTGGGAGAGAACTTCAACCGGGTGAGCTTGGAAGTAGGGTGTTAGACGCTGCACGGTTGAAACCACGGCGAGGATTGTCTTTTCGGCTACTGAGTATCTGAGCTCAGCACCCCTCAACGTCTTCGCCGTATAATACACCGGGTGCTCAGCTCCACCTTCGTCTCGGACTAGGACCGAGCTCAAAGCTTTGGGTGAAACACCCAAGTATAAGTACAACGTCTCCCCCGCTTCGGGCTTCGCGAGAACCGGAGGAGAGAGGAGGTAGGACTTGAGGGATTCAAAGGATTGTTGGCATTCTTTCGTCCACACGAACCCTCGGGACTTCTTCACAGCTCGGAAGAACGGAGCGGTTCGGTCCGCTACCTTGGAAAGGAAGCGACTGAGCGCAGCCAACTTACCGGTCAAGCGCTGCACCTCCTTGACATTTCGTGGATCTTCCATGTCAAGGATGGCGCGCACCTTCTCAGGGTTGGGCTCAATACTGCGCCTGCTCACCATATGTCCCAAGAATTTGCCGCCTTGAACTCCGAACGTGCACTTCTTCGGATTCAGCCGAAGGTTGTACTTCTCCATAATCTTGAAAACTCCCTCTAAGTCTTCCACATGGGTGGTCGCCTGCTTGCTCTTCACAATCATGTCGTCGATGTACGCTTCCATGCTCTTCCCGAGGACGGGCGCAAAGAGCTTGCTCCGAGGGTCGAGCAGCACCTCCTCGACCTCCTCAGCGGGCTTGGCCTTCGGTCGTGCTTCCAGCTTCTGCATTTCTTCTTGTGCGTGCACGACCAACGTCTCATCCCTCGGCAACTTCTTTGTGATTCGGACATAGCACGATCGAGCTAAATTTTGGTCTCCCCTCGCCACCCTGATTCCCGAAGGAGTGGGGAACTTCATGCACAAGTAGTATGGGGAGATCACACATTCCAAGTCCTCGAGGCCGGGCCGTCCTAGGATCATGTTGTGCGCGCAGCTGATGCTCACGACCATGAACTCCATCTTCAACTTGGCCTTGTGCGCACCATCCCCTACTATCACGGGCACGGTGATGACTCCTTCGACCTCGATGGAGTCCCCTGTGAACCCGGAGAGAGGAGTGCGCACGGGCGTTAAGTCCTTGCGGTCCAAGCCGAGGTCTTGAAAAGTCTTCTCATACATTATGTTGACCGAGCTTCCCGTGTCCACCAAGGTGCGGTGCACTATAGCGTTGTTGATTTCTATCCTCACGACTAAGGCATCCCGGTGGGGGCTCGGCGTGTTCGGAAGATCCTTCTCTGTGAATTGGATTTGCTCTCGTCTTCCGAGCTTGGGCGCCGGCGCCTGTTGGACCTTGGCGACGAAGGCCATGTGCTTCCACTTCTTCCTTTGAGCGGCGGAATCCCCGCCGATTTTTCCTCCATGGATGAACCCCACCGGATATCCTTGGGCTTCGTCCTCGTCTAGATCATCACACTCTCGCCCAATGTGCCTCTTCTCGGGGTTCCTCGCTTGCGTGGCCACCGCGACCGGCTCGGTCGGCTTCCTCCACGTTCTCCCTTCCGGTGGGCCCCGGGAAGGGGCTGCTCCATTGTCTCGCGGAGCCGGGCCTCGGGCGATGAGTCGCTGCATCTCCTTCTGAAGAGTGAAGCATTCCTTAGGGGCTGTTTGTTTCAGCCTCTTAATGGTTCAAATGTCTGAATGATTCAGCACTTAATGGTTCAGACTGTTTGTTTCAGCCTCTTAATGGTTCAGATGTCTGAATGGTTAAGAGATTTGCCTCTGAATGGTTAAGTA
Source organism: Cuscuta australis (assembly GCA_003260385.1). NCBI lineage: Eukaryota > Viridiplantae > Streptophyta > Magnoliopsida > Solanales > Convolvulaceae > Cuscuta > Cuscuta australis. Next base: position 327,481 of record NQVE01000090.1, read on the forward strand.
TTATACAGAGTCTGAATGGTTAAGAGCTGTTATCTGAATTGATCAGACATTTGCCTCTGAATAGTTAAGCAATATACTAGCTCTTAATGGTTCAGACCTCTTACTGGTTCAACACTTAATGATTCAGACCTCTTACTGGTTCAGCACTTACCCATTCAGAAGTTGCCAAACAGCCCCTTAGTGTTATGAGTGTTGTTGCGATGATACTCGCAATACTTGGCGCCGCTGGACACCGCATAGGTCTGTACGTGCGGGAGCGGGGAGAGGGCCAGCTCTCGACCCGTCCCTACGGACGCACCCACGGAATACACACCCGCCGAGGGCGTCCTCAGGCCCACAGTGTAGCCTTTCTTCTTCTTCCTCTTCTTCGCTATCTCCTCTGAATCTGTGGGGGCTCGCTTGGCCGGCACAGCCTCGGAGTCGGGGGCATCATCGAATTCCTCCGAGGCCAAGAACTTAGCGCGCGCCAAGGTTTCTTGGTACGTGGGGGGAGGATTCTTGCGGAGCTCCTTCCTCACCTCCCCGCGGGGAAGGGCTGCTTGGAACATGGCCACCAAAGCTTGGTCATCCGCCCCGTGCACGTCTCCGGCTTCCTTCTCCCACCGGGTTATGAAGTCGCGGATCTTCTCTCCTTTACGGATGCAGATGTTGAGCAGGTGGGAGTAAGGTAGCCTCTGCCTTCGGTTGGCTGCGAAATGCGTCAAGAACTTCTCCGCTAGCGTATCCCAATCGTCAATGGTTCCCTTTGGGAGCCGGTTGAACCAATCGCACGCGGAGCCCTCTAGCGTCGCGAGAAAGCATCGGCACTTGACCTCGTCCGGGGCTGCCGCCGCTACCATGGAAGCATAGAACTTAGACAAATGATCTTGGGGGTCCGTCATTCCGTTGTAGGCCTTGATCTGCCACGGCCGAAAGTTTGCCGGCATCGGAACCGACATTACCCTCGGAGTGAACGGGGTTACCGTCCGCAAGATGGGCTGGCTGTAGGGAGCCCTGGTCTCCACTCGGCGCTTGAGCTCGGAAATCTCACGAGCGAGCCGAGATACCCCTTGGTCAGAGGCCTTTGTCTTCTCAGTTCTTGTTGGACTATGGCGACGCTGGGTGCGCTCGTCCCGCCTTTCTCTGCTCCGCTCGGGCCTCGCCGAGCGAGCATCTGACGTCGCGGACTCCTCAGCATGCCTCCGCCTGCCTTCGGTTATTTGTCGGTGGAGGTCACCCGGGCGGACTTCCGGTCCGCGGTCGAGCCTGTCGAAGGCCGACACCCGGGTCTCTTCACCTCCTAAGCGCCTGAAGGCCGACACTCGGCACTCGCTGGACTCATCGTCTCCCCCTTCGGGAACGTCCTCCACTATCACCTCCTCGAACACCTGGGCTTTGCCGAGCCTCCTTATACTCCTCCGGGTCTTCTTCCCCTTGTGTTAGGAAGTGGCAGCGTGTTCGGCATGGAGACCGGGCAGAGCTTTGCCAACTCCGGCGCCGGGCACGTTCCCACCCACGGCGGAAAGTGCCGCAACGGCTGCCTGGAGCTGCTCCGCGGTCACCCCCAAGCCGAACAGCGCCTGGACCGCGTCCGGAGTCGAGCCGATGCCGCCCGTACCGTTGCCGCTGCCCGGCGCGTTCTCTTCGCCAACGACGTGGCTGGTGGTGGGGACGTTGCTCCTTGTTTGCACCATTCTCGCGTTTGGGAGTTAACCTACGAGTATGTTCCTCTGCTCTCAATGAAAGCACCAATTTGATGGCTATAAACCACCGAGATTATGAAATAATATAAGTTTTAGAGAGAGAGAGGATGCAAAGTAGGAGTATATTGATTTCAAAAATCGGGTCCATTACAATGAGGGGTGACACCCCTTTTATAGGGGGTAAAATAAGCTAAGTCAAAGCTCTCTAATCGATGCCCGTCGTCTAGCGGACGTCACCTGTCCTTACGTCTTGTCCCTTTCATCCTATCGCTTTCACCAAGTCTTCGTTGAACGTCGCTTTCCGCACGTCGTTGTCGCGGGGTTCGGGCTCGGCTTGGATGGCCGAGCCGAGCAGGACGGACGAGCGGAGCGCAGAGCCGAGCAGGACGGACGAGCGGAGCGCAGAGCCGGGCAGGAAGGACGAGCGGAGCTCTGGGCCGGGCAGGAACGTCCAAGCCCGACACTTAGGAAATTTATGCTGATGTCAGCCCTAGGCTGGTGTGGGGTTATTCCCCATCAGATCCCGTACGTACGTTTTAACCCCGAAATATGAATTGGTAAAGGAGGTATATCTTAGAGTTCTTCTAGATATCCTTAATAATCATCATCATTATACAAGTGGGTATATCTTAGAGTTCTTCTAGATATCCTTAACAATATACATCATTTTCATAATCATCATTATATCCATTTTTAATTATGATTTAATCAATAATCATACCAATCAGTAGGTTAATCATTCATAATTGGCCACAATAATAGTTCATCATAATAATCATTTAACATAACATTTAATAACAATTAGCGGCCTAGTCTCGAGTGTTAACACCCGAACTTACCGTCATGCATCACATAATGTTTTAATTTGTTAAAAACATCATTTTTGTTATGAAAAATCATTTTTATAATAATCATAATCAATTGGTATCAAAAATAGGATTTTAGAGCTCAAAAATAGTAATTTCAGACAAATTTTCGGACCAGAGTTTCGGAAGATCGATCCAGCCCTCTGGATCGATCCAACTAGAAGAAAAACTCCCAGAGGATCGATCCAATGAAGGGGATCGATCCACTCTGTGGATTTTCAGCCACTGTTCATTCGTCTTCAACCTCGGTCCATTTTTCGGGAAAACCATTTTTAGTCACCGAACTTCAATTAAACTATATAGAGATGTTCTCCAAGGTTCATAGATCATATTAGAATTATTAAAACATATTTTTAACATCAAATTCAAGGTTTATGATTCTTGGTTCTTCAAACATGTCAAACACAAAACTCAACCAAATGACCATTTATGAACGTAGAAACGACCTATATGAACATTCTAGTCATTAGATATATCTAGGGGCTTACCTCAAAGCGTAAGGGAGGTTTTGACGATTTTCCGGCGAAACTTCTGGCGACTCTATCTTACTGCTCCGGCGACCTCACACAAAGATGACAGCACCACTGCACTCTACTCTCAGCAAGGAACAATATAGGAGGAAGAATGAATGTTTTTGGTGAGGAATTGAGGGAGTTGAGTTGTGCTTAAATAGGCCAGTGGAGAAGAAGAAGACACAGGCTTGGTTGCTTCCGTGATTGTGCGGCGATTTGGAATCGGCGTAATTGAACAAGGCGCCGTTTGGTGTGTAGTCCTTGATTGAGACTAATATTTGGTCCCAGTCGGGGTATACTTTTTGGTCCAACTTTCTCCAAATTGAAATCCGATTGAACCGTTGGGGTCAGACAGTCAAACTCTACACATTGATATAATTTTCATTATTTATTGACAAACTTTAGAATTTACTTATTTTTGGGTCCTTCTCAGTAATTAATTAATTATAAATTAATTAACTCTGATAGGCCTATTTTTGGGGCATTACAGTACTGATGCAGGAAGGCAAGGTCATAGCTTATGCATTATGACAATTGAAACCTCATGAATGCAATTATCCAACTCATGATTTGGAGTTAGCAGCTATTGTTCTGGCATTGAAAATTTGGAGACATTATTTATACAGCGAAACGACTCGCATATTCACTGATCACAAGAGTTTACAGTATTTGATGAGCCAGAAGGAGTTAAACCTTCAATAGAGAAGGTGACTAGAGTTTATTAAGGACTATGACTGTCATATCGCTTATCATCCTGGTAAAGCGAATGTGGTAGCCGATGCTCTTAGTCGTAAGACTCTTGCTGAACTTCACGTACGACCCACATTCGATAAAGGTATCATTTTAGCACAGCATCAGGATACCTTTTGTCTCGAGACACGTGAGCTTGTTTCCAAGGGAGAGAAACAGGATTTTGTTATTCGAGATAATGGTACTTTATACTATCGAGACCGTTTGGTTGTACCATCAGGTGATGTGAGAGATCGCTTATTGTGTGAAGCTCACGGAACCGTGTATACCATGCATCCCGGTAGTAACAAAATGTTTCAAGATCTGAAGAAACATTATTGGTGGTCAGCCATGAAAAGGGAGATTACTGAATTCACATCGAGGTGTATGACTTGTCAGCAAGTCAAAGCCGAACATCAGGTACCATCAGAACTTTTATAGCAGATCATCATCCCTAAGTGGAAATGGGACCGCATTACGATGGATTTCGTGGTTGGATTACCATTGTCTCCAAAGAAGAATGATGCAGTATGGGTTATTGTTGATTGTTTGACAAAATCGGCGCATTTCTTACCAATTCGGTGAGATTTTACACTACAGCATCTGGCTGAGTTGTATATCCGCGAGATTATCAGACTACATAGAGTACCATCATCCATCATTTCTGTTGGTCATGTGTGCAACAATTGTCCCGTGGCGGAGGCTATGTGGGCCAAGTCACAATCGAATGTCATGGGTGCTTGTGTGTTGAATGCACTATAAGGCTAGGGTATGCGCCTCTTCTAACACCAATTGGTTTTAGAAGAGTTTGTAGCGCCTGAGTTCCTACAAGTGGTATCGGAGCCCAGGTCACGAGTTCGATTCCCAGCAGGAGCAATTGCTGAGGGGGAGATTGTTGGTCATGTGTGCAACAATTGTCCCGTGGCGGGGGCTATGTGGGCCAAGTCACAATCGAATGTCGTGGGCGCTTGTGTGTTGAATGCACTATAAGGCTAGGGTATGCGCCTCTTCTAACACCAATTGGTTTTAGAAGAGTTGGTAGCGCCTGAGTTCCTACAATTTCAGACCGCGATCCTCGTTTTACTTCCCAATTTTGGAAAAGTTTACAAAAAGCTCTTGGTTCCAAACTACATTTCAGCACAGCTTTTCATCCTCAGACTGACGGATAGTCTGAGAGGGTTATTCAGATTCTTGAAGATATGATGCGTGCGTGCGTTATTGATTTTGGAAGCAATTGGGAAAAATATCTACCTCTGATGGAATTTTCCTATAACAATAGTTATCAGGAAAGTATCGAAATGGCTCCGCATGAGACACTGTACGGAAGGAAATGTCAAACACCAGTTTGTTGGACCGAATTGAGTGAGAGAAAACTCAAAGGTCCAGAACTAGTGCGCGAAACAGAGGAAAAAGTTCAGTTGATTAGGGAACGACTTCAGTTGGCAGTAGACACACACAAATCATATGCAGACCTTAAGCGACGCGATATTGAATATGCCGTTGGCGACAGGGTATTCTTGAAAGTTTCTCCTTGGAAGAAAGTTTTACGCTTTGGCAAAAAGGGGAAACTCAGTCCAAGGTTTATAGGCCCATACAAAGTTACAGAACGTGTGGGACCTGTAGCCTACAGGTTGGAATTTCCACTAGAGCTAAAAAAGATTCACGATGTTTTTCATGTGTCAATGTTGAGAAGATACAGATCAGATCCATCTAACGTTATTCCAACAGAGATAGTCACTTTGGATGAGAATCTTTCCTATGAAGAGGAACCTGTAGAGATACTTGCACGAGAAGTTTGAGTATTGAGGAACAAAACTATACCCTTAGTTAAGGTTCTTTGGAGAAGTCACTCTGTCGAAGAAGCAACATGGGAAACTGAGGAGTCCATGCGATCTCAATATCTACAACTTCTCAGTGACCAGTGATCAGGTAATTTTAAGGACAAAATTATTTTAAGGCGGAGATAAATGTAACGCCCCGAATTTAGGCCTAAAACAATTAATTAATTTAAATATTAATTAATGACTGAGACACACCCGAACACTGGAAAATAAAAGTTTTCAGAAAAATAATTTAATTATATCAAAATTTTAGTTTTGACAGTTTGATTCAAAAAACGCGATCCGTTTTCAATTTGGAACACTTTGGGGGGGAAAGCGCGTACCGTTTTAGCCAGTTTATCAGTTACGTAGTAGGAGAATATTTTAATTCTCCAAATTTTCTTCAATTACGCAGCCATATCTCCAAGTGTATCAATTAGCCACCCTAAGAACATGCCTAGGAAACCCACTAACCTAATAGTTCCAACTTCTCCCTATAATACTCCAAACTTCTCCAACTTTGTCAAACCTACACCTCACAATATTCTCAAACTCTCTCTTCACTCACTCACTCTCTCTCTCTCTCTCTCTCTCTGTCTCTCTCTCTCTCTCTCTCTCTCTCTCTCTCGGCCAGCCTCAAGGAAGAAGAAAGAAGACTCCATCTCCATTGTTGAGCTAGGAAAGAAGAAGGAGAAACAAGAAGAAGTATCAAGGTTTCCGAAATCCTGAGTCCAAAACGCAGCAACAACTTCTTCGTAAATTCTGTACTTTTCTATCCATTTTCTCAAAATGCTTATTATACCAATATTGTAGCCCCGGTCGTTACGAATCCAACCCAACAAACGGTTCGTGATTTCGTTAAGTAACGAAGGAGATATGGCCAAAATACTGGGACTGCGTCAGTGGTGGCGAGCTCCTCGGGTTGGCTATGTTTCTTCATCATATTCATATCGTTTCTTTCCAAACGCTTACCATCAACTCTCTTGTGGTTATTACGAACCCCCGAAGGTTATTATCCAAAAGGTTTGACGTCCGAAGCTCGAAGTTGATAGGGGTGACCGTACGTTAAACGTTCGTTGAGGGGTATTATTATCTTTCTATCATTTCTAACCTCTACGATATCAAGGCGAGTACATTGCACCATAGTAACGCAGTCATTGGTTGAATATCAATCTAGATATATCGTTAGGATTTATTGTCATATTATAAGTCATCTATGTTTTAAGATCAAACTCATGAAGCTAAAATATGAATTTCTTGATATTCTCCCATACATGGATATATAATTGTTAGAAATACTTCAAAACTAGTCCAGCCGAGGGTTAAACTTACTTAAAAAAAGTATTTTAGACACCCAAAAAAAATATCAAAATAAGATTTGCAGACCCAAATGGTAGACGTAAACGATCGACTGTCGCGTAAAACTTCGAAACGAACCACGACTGTGAGACAAACGGTCGACCACCGCTAGTCCAGCCGAGGGCCGCCACATCCAGCCAGTCAACAACGGTCGACCGTCACGGTAATCCAGCAATCCGACGAAATGAAGATCACGGTCGACAGCCGTGCCAAATGGTCGACCGTTTCGAGCTCCGTAGCTTATTTAAATGATATTTTTAAAGCATATCACATCATATGCATGCGTAAGAGATCATGCCTCGTGCGTCTCTTATAGCGTGATTATGCGGGACTTACTAGTCCGACATCACACGTTTGGGCTTGGTGTACGTACATGGTATTCAGGCTTTCGAGTACCACCCCCATTTTTCTAGTCTCACCAGTGAGACTAAGGTGGCGTGAGTTCGTCGTATCAAATGAGCGAATCTCATAGCGCAAGGGTCGTCCTTGCACATTAGAATCATACAGCATGAAATCATCATCAAGAACAATCATAATGACTATGTATGACATAAATTACATATCATCATCATCTTGAGCATATATGCTATAGTATGCCATATCATGAATAATCATATGTTTACTTGCTATTCAACTTGGAATTGTTGTATTAGCGTATTCCTCAACTGACGCTGAGCGTGTAGTTTGTTTTACTTGCTACACGCAGGTAACAATACAGATCATGGAGCCCATCGAGATGTATGGACTGGTGGACCACAATTTCTATGTTTTATTTAAATAATTACCTTTTCGGGTGATTTCCCAGAAAATGTAATATGATTTGACTTTATTTTCTCAATTCAGCTTCCGCACTGTTTCAGACATTACTCCGAAGTTTAATATTTGAATTTATCATTTATAATAAAGTCTAATTGGTTCTAAATTATTCATCAAATTATCATCCGTAATTACCATCATGGTAACTACTCTGGCTCAAATAATCTAGGTAATTGGGTTATTCGAGTTGGGGTGTTTCAACTGCTTTTGCTAAACTCCTTGCTCAGAAAATCAAATTGAGAGCACACTTTCCTGATTATCCAATCAAGACCACCCGTCCTGGTAATGCTGGTGAGTTCACATCTCAATCTTTTAATGATTATTGCATGTCAATTGGAATTGATGTCGAGCATTTAGTTGCACATGTTCATACCCAAAATGGCCTGGCAGAGTCATTCATTAAGAGATTACAATTTATTGCTAGACCTTTGCTTTTAAGGTCAAATTTGCCTACATCTTGTTGGGGGCATGCCATATTACATGCTGCATCATTGGTGCGTATAAGACCAAGTTCTTACCATTCGTACTCACCATTGCAGTTGACTTCTGGTCAGCAGCCAGATCTCTCCACTTAAAAATATTTGGTTGTGCAGTGTATGTTCCTATCTCTCCACCTCAACGGACAAAGATGGGCTCACAGAGATGACTTGGAATTTACATTGGTTTTGATTCCCCATCTATCATTAGATATATTGAACCATTGACAGGCGACTTGTTTAAAGCAAGGTTTGCTGATTGTCATTTTGATGAGACAGTTTTTCCACGGTTAGGGGGAGATAAAACCCTAATTCCTATAGAACAATGTGAAATTACTTGGAATGTATCATCTTTGTCTCACTTGGACCCACGCACAAATCAATGTGAACAGGAGGTGAGACGAATAATACATTTGCAAAATATTGCAAATTAGTGAAGAAATCTCATATACCAGTTATTAACACACCTGCACGTGTGAACATCTCATACGAACAAAATAATGAAACACTAAAACCACGCATGAAGCGTGGACGTCCCCTTGGAGGGAAAGATAAGAACCCTCGAAAGAAAAGGGTACAAGAGATGAAGATCTCAAATGATAATAATATTTCAAATCAAGAAAACGCTATACAAAATATGACTGATCGGTCTGAAATTGTTAAAGAAAAGACCTATGAAGAGGTACATACCCCTAAAGAGGAATGTCTAGAAGGTTTTAGATCTGAAGAGATATCCCTAAACTATTTGAGTAGAAAAGAGAGTTGGGATAGAAAAAAGGTGATCATCGATGACATTTTTGCTTATAGTGTTGCATTAAATATTACAAATGAGGATCCTGAACCAAAATCTGTAGAGGAATGTCGACATAGAAATGATTGGCCGAAATGGAAAGAAGCAATGCAAGATGAGTTAAAAGCGCTAGAAAATCGTAAAGTTTTTGGACCTATAGTTCAAACACCTGAAGGTGTAAAGCCCGTTGGGTTCAAATGGGTCTTCGTGCGGAAATGCAATGAGAAAAATGAAGTTTTCATATATAAGGCTAGACTTGTTGCCCAAGGTTTTTCACAGCGGCCTAGAGTCAATTATGATGAGACATATTCACCTGTGGTAGATGCAATTACATTGCATTATTTGATTAGTTTAGTCGTCACAGAAAGACTTGACATGCGTCTTATGGATGTTGTTACAGCATATCTGTACGGATCTTTAGATAATGAGATTTACATGAAAATCTCCGAAGGATTCAAAATTCCTGAAGCATGCAAACAGAAAGCTCGTGAGTCATTCTCAGTCAAGTTACAGAGATCATTATACGGATTAAAACAATCTGGTAGAATGTGGTATAACCGTACTAGTGAATACCTTGTTAGAGAAGGCTACATAAATGATCCAATTTGTCCATGTGTTTTCATCAAGAGATCTGAAGTTGGATTTGCTATCATAGCAGTATATGTAGATGACCTAAACCTTGTTGGAACACCAGAAGAGTTAATAAAGACTGCAAACTATTTACTGAAAGAGGTTGGAATGAAAGATCTTTGGGAAAACCAAGTTTTGTCTCGAACTACAGATCGAGCATGTATCGAATGGGATTTTTATCCATCAATCAACATATACGGAAAAGGTCCTAAAATGATTTTATAGGGATAAGGCACACCCATTGAGCAGTCCCGTGGTTGTTCGATCATTGGATGTAAAAAAAGATCCTTTTCGTCCTCGAGAAGATAATGAAGAACTTTTAGGTGCAGATGTACCTTATTTAAGTGATATAGGGGCGCTAATGTATCTTGCAAATTGTACAAGACCTGATATTACCTTTTCGGTTAATTTGTTGGCAAGATATAGCTCAGCACCAACATGACGACATTGGAATGATGTTAAACATATATTACATGATCTTCGTGGAACAACCGATATGGGCTTGTTTTATTTGAAAGGTTTGGAACCACAAGTTGTTGGTTACGCAGATGCTGGCTATATTTCTAACCCACATAAGGGTAAATCACAAAGTGGATATGTTTTTACTTGTGGTGGTGCTGCAATATCATGGATATCAGTAAAGCAAACACTAGTTGCAACTTCGTCAAACAACTCAGAGATAATGGTGCTATATGAAGCAAGTCGAGAATGCATATGGTTAAGGTCAATGGTTCATCACATTCGAAAACTTGTGGATTATCTTTGAATAAGGCTCCATCATTACTCTATGAAGATAATGCTGCTTGTATTGCACAAATTAAAAGTGGCTACATCAAAAGCGACAAGACAAAGCACATATCACCAAAATTCTTCTATCCGCACAAGCTTCAGAAAAGTGGAGACATTGAGGTTCGTCAGATACAGTCATGCAATAACCTTGCAGATTTGTTCACAAAGGCATTGCCAATAACGACATTTAGGAAGATGATCAATGGTATTGGAATGCGTCAACTCAAGGATCTTTTTCCATGTTCAGGGGGAGCATTATAAGCACTGTACTCTTTTTCCTTCGTCCAAGTTTTTGTCCCATTGGGTTTTCTTGGCCAGGTTTTAACGAGGCAGTGTCTAAAGCTCAAGTCTACCTAAATGGTGAACATTCAAAATCCAAGGGGGAGTGTTATGTACAAATGTCTTTTGATGTTCTCCATGTCCTTTGCTTTTCCCCTTTGTAAGCCTATATATAGAGGCTCCATACGTAGAAATGGAACATCCTTCTCTTTAGTCTCTCATTGCATTTCTTCTCTTTTAATTCTCCATTGCACTTTGATCTTTCATTTGTGTTATCAAGGTATATCTCTATCATTTGTTCATAACAATATTCGTATTATCTTTATTTCTAACAAAAATGAACTTTTTAATGCCCAAAAATACTGATTTAATAAAGAATAATTAGAGAATATTTTGGACTTAACAAGATCTACTTTGGCATCCTTCACTTGAGATGTTCTTTCGTAAGTAACTTCTAGTTTGGTCCACAACTCATGTGGGGATTTGCATCGGGAAATCTTCTAGTAGTCATCTGGATTAACGGCACAATAGAGATAGTTGATTGGCTTCGAGTTTTGTTGAACAATTTTGAATCATTCATCATTGTTACTCCATCAATGACGTGCATCAGAATTGTATCCCCTTGTAAGATCACACACCAGGAATTGAAGTCGTTAGACTTAACAAAAGTTTGCATCCTTTCCTTATAATAAGAATAGTCCATTCCATCAAACAACGAAGGACGTGTGGTAGATTGTTCTTCAGCAATACCGGTGTTGAAATATCATCCCGCATTTCTGGCCATTTTGATCTTTAGACTACAGGCTACAAAGCTTGTTACTAGTCACTGCTCTAATACCAATTGTTAGAATCAGTGCACACCTCTAGAGGAAGGGGGGTGAATTGAGGTGTTTACCAATTTCGACAATCGTTTCGCGCAAGTGTAATAAATAAAAAACATAAACGCGATAGATAATGGTGAAATGTAAAAGATGCAAGAACACACAATATATACTAGTTCGGCCTAATGCCTACATCCAGTCCCCACGACACAACTGTGCCCGAGATTCCACTACCCAACCAAACTTAATGGTGTTTGGTAGATCTTACAACTCGAGAAATTGATCTACACAAGCCTCTTAACAACCACTTAACGTAGTCCCAACGTCAAGATTTCACAAACCACTTGGTATAGTCCTAATACCAAGATTTTTACCTAATGTTTGATCATAAAAACAACGTTGCATTTTACCCAACCACTTAGCATAGTCCCAACGCTAAGAATTTCCTATATCCCTACACGAACGATATACTGACACAATGATGAAGAACTCCTTGATGCGTAGATTGCTGTCCCATTACAGAGCCTTATGGAGTATGGTGAAATTCTTTCTTTAAAAAAACTCAAGCAATGGATTTGTAGTATTTTTCTTGGACCAAAACGATGTATTTTCTTAATGAACGACCATGAACTCTTGATCGAAATCAAGCAATTAAGTATAAAGGTTTTCTTGAGGTTTTGAATGAATATCTTCGTGTACTAATTCCCATAACCAACAAAAAATGTTTAGAATGAGGGGTATTTATAGGCTAGAGTTGGTTGAGAAAAATCTTATCCATTTTTCAAATTCTTGTGAAACATTTTAATGTTGAGAATATAACATTGGAATGTTTGACAGTTTTCAGCGGTTGCTTTATAATGAATACTACATCACACTCGAATGTTTTAATTGGTACATTCGAATGTATTGTGGTTATTCCTTAAAATGGATAGCGTTGAAAAACTAACAACATTGGAATGTTTTTATCAAACATTTGAATGTTATCGTAGGGAAGTTACAAAAAGTGTTTTGGATAAGAATGAGGGAAATGATTTAACTTACAATGATTATATTTGAAAAATATTTCAAAATAAATAATAAAAAATATATTTGTGTATAAAAACACTAAAGTTATACGTATATAAAAATAATTTTTTTATATTCAGAAGAATAAACAAAAATTGATTTGAATAAATATATATGAGATGTGTAACAAATATTATTTTATATATATAAAAATATTTACTAATTACAGAAAATATTATTTTATGTATAAAAAATAATTTACTTGTTACTAAAAATGTTTAGAAAAATATTTTGAGTAAGAGAAGTAGAAATTGCCATACTCCTACAAATAAATCTAAGAATCCTAAAAGGCAAATACAAAACTTATGTCTTCAAGTCTTGAGGCCTTGATCAACTCCTTGACACAAATGTCTTCTTGAACATAGATAGAGCATTGTAGTCCCATTGACTTTCTCTATAAAGAATAAGGTGTTTGTCATTTATTAACACACAAGGGTCAACAGAATGGAGAGAGTTTTTGTGTCATTTGTTGCTTCAAAATCGAGTTGGTGCTGGAATAGGAGCTTATCGCGTCAGGCGGTACGCAGTACCACCAAGTGGGCATCATGCTACCGCCACAAGCTATTCAACTTTGCTGTTACCTGCGCCCAAACGGTAGGTTGGTACTGGCCGACGGTACCAAGGTACAGCCTGGCGGTACTGGGGTACCATAACAGGTACCGTGTCAAAACCCTCTCAACCATTTCTTTTCTTGTTTTTTCCGATTCAAGTCACGGATTGACTCCGAGACCTTATTTTTTGCATGACAATAAGTGGAAGGTGTTTACACCCAGCACTAGGCTGCTATTTGTATTATATGATGATTATGTGATCATTGTTATCTCTCTTATTATATTTTGAATGTAATTTGGATATGCCTTGAACTAATATAGTAAACTAAAATTGTTGTTAGAATAAATCTAAAAATGAACACTTGTTATATATAAATGGTTAGGCTGCTTAGAGGAACTCTAAGACCGCTCTAGTGTGATTGTGAGTGTAAATGTCAATAGGTAGAATCAGCTTTGCGAATTTGATATCTGATAGCTGCGAGTTAAAACGTACGTACGAGATCCACAAATTTTTGTTCTGAAGGGGACAGGATACCACCCACCCAACGGAGAACGTTTTCATTGACAAGGTCATGTTGTATTGTAATGTGTTAACTAAAGTAGGCGTGAATCATGGCCGCATGTAGTGACTTTAAGTCCTAAGATAAGGTTGTGAATAAGGATGTGTTGGCCTTAGCCAAAACATAAGTTATGAGCAACTAATAAGGATGAACTAGGATAACAGTTTGAGAATTATGAGCTCACTTGATGATTGTTATGTGATATTGTTAATGTTTTACTTGTGTGCAAATATTGTATGAATTTATGAGCAAGTGAGTTCATTTATATGCATAGTTGAACATTAGATATTTCTCACTTAGCAGCAATGCTGATCGTGTGATGTTTGTTCTCTTGCTACACGTAGGTAACATGAATGACAAATAAGGAAATAATTTTGGACGACATCAAGGACGATGAGATGGATGGATGCTGGCTGAAGGAGTTTATTTAATTTAATATTAATATGTTTTTAGCAAACAACCCAAAAGTTGTGTCTGAATTAAGTACTGAAAGTTTTCGCACTGTTTTGTTCACTCCAATGATTTTTAAATAATGTTTTGAATTACAAGAACAACCCAGTAGAATCCCACAAAAACAAGGTCTAGGGAGGGTGTGTGTATGCAGACCTTACCCCGTTAAAAGTAGAGAGGCTTTTTTGAATTACATGTTTTGAAAGTTATTGTGTTTGTACGCCAATATAGTGACAACCCGATCTACTAGATTGTGTATTCGGATCGCCCTAGTCAGTGTGTTATATATGAAACATTATACATTGGTATATTTGTCATTATACATTGCCATGTGTGGAATTATACATTGTTATGTTTAGCATTATCTCTTTATTTAACATTATGCATTCACATGTGTGCCTATACGTTAACATGATTGTCATTATGCGATTACTTGTGGCATCAAACTAGTGTGGTGTTATTTGACAGTGTATGGACATTTGGAATAAAGGAATCGCCACTTCCCTTGGGGACAAGAAAGTATAACATTGTAATTTCCAAATAAGTAGTAAAAATATATGAAAAGGTACAAATTTTTTCATATAAACCAGGTTCTTGATTTTGCAGAGCATGAAGGCACTCAAACACATACAAAGAGATATGTGTCACTGTGCATTTTTCCTTTTACTTTCTTGTTGTAAACTACTAAGTAGCAGCATAGGCAGCAGTAATTCAATGACATCACAAGAGGCAGCAAGGGGCGACGAGCTATAGTCTCCCATGCAGAGGAACAACCTGTCCCCTATGTCGTACTCGCTTTTGACGGATTCACAAGAGGAGGATCAAATATGGTGAGGGATAAATGCGGCTTTGAATGATTATGCCGCCAAGGTGCGTGTTAGGAGGGATAAAGACTTCACTCCTATATATCTATTGATGCTGAAATTTGGATCGTCCATCTCTGAAAATCAATCTCGAACCTCTAAATGATAGATGAGACCAATTCATTATTATAGTTCAGTAGCTTTTTCTATTGTAAATTAGAAGGCAAGTGAAGTTGATGATAGCTTGTATCTGCAGCCATGAGTTTTTTCATCTATAATGAATTGAATGATTTGAATTTCTTGAACTTGTTTGATCTTCGTGTTGCAGATGTAATACCCCGTATCAAGATGGGAATGAGAAGAGCTCAAAAGGATCGATAGTACTACTCATACTAACAAGGTGCATCTTCTTTTCAGGAGCTCATCACCTACAAACTCCAAAGTTAAGCGTGCTTGACCTGGAGCAATTTTAGGATGGGTGACCCCCTAGGAAATTCCTTAGGCCCTCACAAGTGAGGATAAAGTGCGCGGGAAAGACTTGTGTTGGTTTGTGGGGCCAGTCTACAATCCTATGAGTGAACACTTACGGCCAGGGTGGGGGCGGGGGTGTTACAGCAGAAGTGGCAAGGGGTGACAATGGCGGCAATCGCGACGGCCATCAATGGAGGCGGCAATTCAAGGAAATTAATGGAGGCAGCATTGGGCGATGGCAGTAGTGGCATGGGGTGAAGGAGGTGGCGAAGATAGCGGTAGAGGCGTCGAAAAATCAATACAATAATTTTATACAATGGAGCACATAGAAGGGAGATGGAACAATGATATTATGTCTTGTACGTATGATGAGGGAAAGATGGACAGGAAGGGGGAGTGTGTGAGAAAATTAGATTAGCAAAGTTAATTACTCATGTTTAGGAGAGTTTAAATTTCTACTTTTATTCTGGGATATTAGATATGCTTTACTTGTAATTTGCTACTTTTCCCTTTTTACAAATTGGTACGGAGTAAATCATAAAAAATACAAATTATATTATTCAAAATTGCATCTAAAATTTTACAAATCAAGATGATAATCTAATCAAATTATTAATAAAAATATGCAAAAATAAGTTATCATGATAATGGTTACTTAGAAATTTATTATTTGAGGGAGGTACTATTTTGAGATACGGTAAAACTCATTTGGTAAAACTCATTTCTAGACTATGGCTGGGATCAGCAGCATCGGAGTTGTGGGCGCAGGCCAAATGGGCGCCGGAATCGCCCAACTCGCTGCCGTGCACGGCGTTGACGTATACCTATACGATGCCGACTTCGAAGCTCTCAAACGAGCCCATAAATCCATCTCCAGTAACATACAACGCCTCGTCTCAAAAGGTCAGCTCTGTCAGGTGAGCTTTAAGATATTTTACAATGGTTTTCTAGTGCAATTCCTAGTATTTAGAGTGATATAGAGTCAGATAGATCAAATTATGTGTATTGCAGTAGAGAGACGCGCAATTTATACAAAGTAACAAGCGGAAGCCGTTCTAACAACTTTCTAACAGTTTTTTTTTTAATTCTCTTACCTACCCTGAATAATAAAATTAAAAGTCAATTACTATGAATTCCTATTCCCGGTGCCCTGAAGATTTTTGAGTCCGTAAATAGTTAATCTTGATGTACCATGTTTGCATACATCAGATGTATGCATACTTACAATTAAGAAAATACTCATTTCCCACATTAATTTTTTAACATAAAACATACACATTATAAAGTATACCCAGAGTATATATGTACATTTGATAATTATTACATAATGCTCATAACTTAATACAAGAACATGCATCCAACATACACATTTATGAGAAACACAATACTTATTTCATATGTTTATTTTATGAAATATGCCCATTATAAAATATATGTACGCACGTTAGAAAACAAAATTCTTTATTAAAATATTATTAATATTAAAATAAATATGTAAATTATTAACTAATATTAGAAATATGAAAAAAAATATAGATTTTAAGTGAAAATATCAGTGAAAGCAATGTGCGGCCTCCTTCCAAATTTAGTTGTACACTTTCCAAAAATGTGTGTTTAATTTTTTTGTACATACTCAGAGTGCGTACATTATGAATATGTTGTATGTATATTTACAAGTTACACAATGCTCATTTGACTTAGAAGAAAGTAAGTACATATGGATATACGGTATAATATGCAAAAAAAAATTTATAGCAAAAAGTTCCAATCTTTTTCATCTTTTTGAATCCTCTTTGTTATTGTTATTTGTTTATAATGTTAGTGAAATTTTATTTCTTCAAATGCCTTAAACCATTGCAAACCTTAAATTAGGAAAGAGGTGAGGATGCTATCAAACGTCTAAAAGGCTCACAAGATTTGGAAGGTTTGCAATCTGTGGATATAGTTATTGAGGCTATTGTTGAATCTGAGGATGTAAAGAAAAAGATGTTTGTGGATTTAGACAAGATTGTAAAGAGCTCTGCAATCTTGGCTTCTAACACTAGCTCTATTTCCATCACTCGTTTGGCATCAGCAACTAGCCGACCAAGACAGGTAGGCTGTAGATGTGAAGTGCACAATTTACAATATCTCTAATTTGGCCTATCTCTATGCATAATTATGGTGTTTGAGAAGTTTGGCTAAATTATTTTTTGTTTCCTATATATTACCCCCTTTGTCTCAAAAAAAGGTTCCACATTTCCATTTTGTTTGTCCCAAAATAAGGTTCCACTTCCCTTTTAAACAAATGATTATATGATTTACGTCATTTCTCTTCCTATGCATAACTTTCAACTACTCAATTTTACCCTTCTTGAGAATCGTGCCGGTGAAATGTATAACCTTAATCTAGGATAGTGGGAGTGTAAGATTGATTATGTCAATTTTTTGGATAATTAATATAATGAACTAAATTCCATTTATAAAGTTAATATTATCACAAGAAATTAATCAAAATTGTGAAACTATGTGCAGGGGAGCATTTCACTATGTGAAACTAAGCGACTAAATGACTTGACAGGTCAACTAGCGTTAGTCCCTCTCCGAGCGACTAAATGAGTTTTACTATGTGAAACGAATCTCTGTACCTTTGCGCAAGCTAGAGATCCGTTTCACATAGTTTAACTCATTCAGATACTTCGTTCCTCGAAGAACAAGAAACGGCATAGCTAGCGCATCAGCCGCACATCCGTTTTCTTGCGGAATGCACCCTTATGAATGCTCTGCAGTAATAGTTACACTCATTATTGAAACGAATTCCTACCGACTGGCTACAGGATAGAATAAAGTTTGTTCCTTTGGCTATAAAAAGAGGGAGAGAGAGATCCCATCAGGGAGTAGGTTAGGTTGCCGAATTCCCTTTTGGACTGATAGCTTGATAGGAGTCCCTGGAGAATCTTCGTATTCTGTCTACAGACTAGATGAACAAAAGATTTAAATTACATTACAATCAGACCATCAGACCTTAAAAAATTGAAATAGGAACCAATTAGATGAGGCAAAGAGAACAGAGCTTAGAGAGGGAATCTGGTCTAAACACCTCACCCTTCAAACGAAACATCAAGGGGCAGTTTGCAACCTTCTAATTACATAAGATCTATTTGTGCTAATTTTAAAATGACATGGTCATTTCTAGTTAATTACCTATGCCATGGGTGTTTTCCAGCTATTACGGAGTAACTCATATTCTACATAAGGACAAAAAAGTAATTTCACAAAGGAAAAAAATCATATTCACACTTTGTAGAGTATGCATATTATATATCCATGTCACCCGATGTACCTTTAGCATTCTTTATCTTACATATGAATATGAGCATTCTTTAGAAGCAAAATGAGCATTCCTCACACGTCACAACAAAAAGTGAGTAGAATTAAAAACAAAAGACACAACAACAATGCCAAGTGAAATCTTACAAGTGGATTCGGAGAGGGTAGAATGTATGCAAACCTTATCCCTACCCCAAGAAGGTAGAAAGGTTGCTTCAAGAAAGACACTGAGCTCAAGAGCAACAAAACACAAGTAGATTGATAGCAAATAATAGGAAACAAGTATGGAAAATGTTACAACCAAGAGGAAGGGAAATAGTAAAGATCACATAAAGAGCAGAAAAAAGCAAAACCATAATTACAAGTAAAAAAGGCTACCCATATCTATCTATCCTAATCTTTGACCTCAAAAGCTTTCTATCTAATATTCTAATGTCACCCCCTTGGCAAGATGTCGTTGTCCCATTAAGGTTGTAAACAAATCAAATAATAACCATTATTATTCATATCCGGATTTTTAGATAGGTATTCGTAATCAAATTCGTATTTGGTTCAATTTTTTTTATATTTGTATTTGATTCGATTAAGATCTGATCTGATTTGATCTAAATGTAATTATATTTAAAGCTATTTCTGATCCGATCTCTGATCTGATCTGATCTCATTCCTCATAACCTCTTCAAAATTCTTCTTTGATCTACTTCATTGCACACCTACTTCATCTAGTCTCTCACATCTCCTGAATGGGGCACCCACGTTTCTCCTCTTCACGAGTCCTTACCATCTCAATCTCGCTTCTCACTTCTTGTCTGCCACAAGGGCCACTCCTACTATGTCTCCTATATCCTCATATCTGAAAATAAAAACACAAAACAAAAAGGCTAAATTAGATAAGCATTATTGAGTGTTATAATGAACATTTTGTCCAATAAATTACAAAAGTGCCATGGATGTGCATACATCAGGATGTATAATTTATAATATACTCCGTAATTGTTTGTGTGTGTGGAGTATAACAACCAGGTGCAATTGTTTTTGTTCATTATTTCTTATCATGAGGTTTATACTGCAAATTTTTGAACTACATGGGTTAATTGGCTAATTCGAGTTAACACAGGCTATTGTATGCCTTTCATCCTAACATTTGAAGATCAATAGGTAAAGACTATTTTATCATGCAGTATAATTTTTGTACCATTCCTGTAAACAATATCCAGCAAAGAGTTCAGTTTTAATGTTAATCATGATATACTCCTCAGTCCTCGCAGCCCGTCCTTTGTTTGATAGATACATAGTTTCTATAGTTAAAAACTTGCCTCTTTAGTGGTTACATTTGATATGCAGGTGATTGGCATGCATTTTATGAATCCTCCACCAATTATGAAACTGGTGGAGATTATCAGGGGCACAGATACATCGGATGACACATACAATATAACTAAGTGCTTGGCAGAAAGGTAACTTAGAGCATTTGATTTTATTAAGGTCTAATCTTGTCTGATTTGATTCAAGCTATATTTAACGATGTTCCTTATCTAATCTGTCCAAACAGTATAAATTTTTCTCATGAATTCAAGTTTGCTTCGTCTTAAGTTTAATACGAGTATATTGCATTAAATGTTCAATGGTTTTTGTGACTTGTCAAGAGGGGACTGCTTGTTCTTAAAGCTCATAGATACACATAATTGGTCATCTCACTTTCATGTGGATTGGCCAAATTGGCTCAAGTTTTAGTGATCTTTTGTGGAATTATAAAACCACTAGTATTTACTGAAGGCCCGATCACCGTTGGGGCTAGTTTACAGGTTTTGGTTTTATGATATTTACACCTTGTTTGGTTCAAGGAATTTGAAAGGGAAAAGAAAAGAAAATGAAGTGGAAAGCATTTTTTCTTGTTTGGTTAGAGAGGAAAAAAAGGAAAATGGAAGGAAAAGAAAATGAGAACGCAAAATTTACTAAGTGGATGAAAAATCAAACAAGAGAAAATTGTTTTCTTTTCTTTTCCTTCCAATTTCCTTGTACCTGACATAGTATTAATGTTATACTACCCCCATCCAAAAAAACAGTCATGTTTGATTAATTACTCGATGCACAACTTTTAAAATTTTAGGGCTTGTTCTTTTGATTTGGAAAAGTTAACTTCCAATGTTCTCCAACTCCTAGTTTCTTCCAACCCCTTTTAATGTTTTCTAACTCCTTCTAGCTTTTTCCAGCTCTTTCCAGTTTCTTCTAACAATGGCTTAAAGAACTTATTTACATGAGAGTAATTTACAATAACATCATATATCCAAATTTATATTTTACCACCTCAAACACGAACAACGATGAATTCTTTTCAATCCAAATTTAGTTTTCTTACATATTTATTTGGGTGATCAATTAATTGAGTGACTTTTTTTCACTTTTCATATTTTCAACATTTTCCAACTCCTTCCAGTTTCTTCCAACACCTTCCAATTTCTTCCAACATCCAACTTAAGAATTCCAACCGAAAAGAACAGACCCTTAATGTTGTACAACTATTGTATACTCTTATGAATTATACTTATATACTCCCTCCATCCTAAAATTATCTTCATGTTTGCTTTTTCTTGGTCAAAAGATGAAATGAACTTAATATCAATAGATTCTTTTTGAAATAAAGTTTAAAAATATCATTTTTATAGTATAAAATTATATATAAATAGATATATTAATGATCAAAGTAGTGCACAGGAGACCGTGAAAAAGCAAACAGGAAGAAAATTATAGGATGGAGGGAGTATATAGATTTGTTTTTTGGTATTGTAACAAAAAATATCATGTATTTGGCTATTGTTACGTGGGACTATTTTTTGAGACAAATGTTTGGAGAAAAACTATTTGTGTTATGGAAGGATTCAGGGTTCTGTGCGATAAGAAGATTTTAGCAAGGATGAAAGGTAAGTTCTATCCGTCGGTAGTTCGACCTACTATGCTTTATGGAGCACAGTGTTGGGAGGTTAAGAAAGCTCATGTTCGTCAACAACATTCGGCAGAGATACGGATGCTGCGATGGATGTGTCGGCTGACAAGGTTGGATAGGATTTGGAATGAGGTTATCCGGAGACAAGTTGGAGTCACATTTGTGGAGGATGAGCTACGAGAGGCTAGGTTGAGATGGTTTAGTCAGTGGTCACGTGAAGCAGCGTATAGTTGCCACCCTAGTGTGGAAATGCGAGTGGCTTGCGAGAGTTGGTGGGGGTGGGGGAAGGGGTAGGCCTTGGAAGGAGGTGATTAGACATGATTTAGTACTTTTGGCCCTTTCCCATGATATGACATTAGACAGGGGACTAGGGTTTTGGTTATTTGTTTGGTCTTGAGTCGTAGTTCTTGCTCCTGTCGTGTTTTTTTATGGGCTTGGGGTTTTGTTGCTTGCAAGTTGCAACTATTTGAGTGCCTTTGTCTCCTTGCACTTTTCTTACCTTTAGTTTGCTCTTTGTTATTTATCGTGCTATGTGCTTTCTGTGTTGCTCGAGCTGGGGTCTCCTGGAGACAGCCTCTTTAATTTTAAGTAGGGGTTGTACCCTCCCCAAACCCTACTTTAGTGGGTTCCTACTGGGTTTTAAATGTTTGAAAATCATTTTTTTTGGACTGGACTATAATATACAGTAAGTTCTATAAATAACTAAAAAGTAGTCATACTTATGTTGCCTCTCTACTTTTGAGTAAGGGCAAGGTCTGCGACTCTGAGTATATACACCCTCCTTATACTCTACTCTCGTGGGATCCAACTGGGTTGTTGTTGTCATACTTATGCTAGTCATGTTGATGAATTTAATTTGCTCGGATGGGAACATACTGGTTAGGTTGTTGGAATACATTGGGTAGGTTATTGTTGGATGGACCTTTGATCGCCCAAGTTTGAAGTCTAAGGCCATGTTCTTTTCGCATGGGCTGGAACTTTCGTGATATAGGAAACTAGAGCTTTCTATATCATTGTAATAACTGTAACTGAATTCTTCATGACTGGAACTGAAGTCACTGGAACTTCTGGAACACCTGTAAGTTTCTAGATCTTTTTGGAAGGATTGCATCTTTGTAGGCCTGTCCGAATTTTATGGCAATAATTTGAAAAGGACAGAGTGTAATAAGTTCATGGAGAAATTGTTGACTAAGAGAAAACAAACCGTGATATAAAAATTGTTGTCATGAGTCATGACTAACAAATAAATTCTTGTCAATTAATATCCTTAGGTAGGTGGTAGTATAGGCACCAGATGGGATGATATTGGGTTATATCCTTCATTGCGATCTCAACTCACCCACCATATGTATCACCGTTGAGACATGTGATATTGGCATCTTTTGGCCATTATTGACAAATAGGGACCCGGGGCCGGGGAATTGAAGATATCAAGTTATCATTCCAATATTCTCTAATCGAACCCAAATCTATTTTTCTCTCTTGGGCCTTTAGACTCTTCATTATCAATCCAACAAGGATTTACTTGCACAAGCCTCCACTTTGACCCATGGGTTCCCTTCCACGAGCCTCGCCAAGATTCTTGTGGTCCACTAATGGGGCTCCGTATGGTGCTGGCTTTGGGGTGTTATGCTCGTTTGACTTAAAAACAGCCTCGTGGGCCATCACGTTATCACTACCCTCTTTTTAGAGGCAAAGGGATACATTTGACTCGCCAACTTTAATATACCTTCGTTGCTTGAGTCGTGCACCATGCCATGCCACACTGCCATGGGCCACCTCTGTGCAACCTCGAGTCAACTTCAGATTTCACCCAACCAACTGATAGCCCTATTATCTCACCTCCGTTGCGAGTCTTTCCACCCCCCTATTAGTCCTTTGTCCGCGTAGAATGAGCACCAACAGTATTCTTCCATCCTCGAGACCATTTCGTGCCGTTCCAAAAGCCAGGGACGACATTGTGCTCTCCGGGGGCCAGTGTCAAGCCAAGGCCAACTGGACATGCCTTTATTTTCAAAGCCTTGCTAGCCACTTTTGTGCCTTATCAAGCTGTTTTATCTTAAGTCACCCAGCAACCAACCTTGCACCCTCGTTACCAAGTCATTGCATCAACATGATCTTGTTACGACTTAGGTTACCATCAATGAAAGTTTGCCAACCCTTGCCAACAAACAACAACAACCAAGTTGGATCCCACGAGAGTGGGGTCTAGGAAGGGCGTGTGTACGCATACCTTGCCCCTTCCCAAAAGTAGAGAGGCTGTTTCCATGAGACCCCTGGCTCAAGCTGCATATAAAAAGATCACAATAGATACTCAAAACAAGGAAAGCACAACTACAACGCAATAAAGCACCAAGCACACAGAATTAGAACTACACTATCTTAAATAAAGTTACGAATTACGAAACGAGAGTGTTGCAAGCAAATAGAAAAAAGCACGAAGCATAAAAGGCCTACAAAGCACACAACAACACCCCCAAACGCAAGGCACCTATCCAGCTACTCTAATCCTATCTCTCTAAATGTTCTTATCTGAGTCCATATCCTGAGTAAGAGCAAGAAGTCCTAAGTTGTGTCTTATCATCTCCTTCCAACTCTTTCTTGGTCTACCCCTTCCCTGACATCCTCGTACCAACGTAAGCGTCTCGCATCTCCGCATAGAAGCGTCAGCATTCCGTCGTCTCACATGACCGAACCACCTCAACCTTGCTTCCCGAATTTATCTTCCCTTGAAGCCATGCCTAACCGACCTCGAAGAACTTCGTTCGGAATCCTATCCAGTCTCGTCCTCCAACTCATCTACTGCATCATCTGGCCACACATCTACCGCATCATCCGCATATCTATCGCATGCAGACACTGCACGTGATTCTTAACTCTGCCCTATAGAGCATTGCTCCCTGTAGAACATGCCTTTCATTCTAGGCAAAATCTTCTTATCGCACAACACTCCTGAAGCCAACCTCCACAGCCCAAGCTGCTCCAACACAATGCACAACATCCCCGTCTAACTCCCCATCTGTCTAAATTACCAAGCCAAGATACCCAAACATGTCAACCTTGGGCACTAGATGAGAGTCAATCCTCACTTCCACCCTTATCCCCGTCTCCCAACCACTAAATCAACATTCCACGTATTCAGTCCTGGTCTTACTCCTACTGAGTCTGAACCCTTTGGTCCCCAGGGAAAGGCACCAAAGTTCTCTAACTTATTGTTTAGGCCCTCGCGTGTATTATCGATAAGCACAATATCATCCCAAAAAGCATGCACCATGATATTTCTTCTTGGACTCCCCGCATTAGGACGCCCATCCCCAAGACGAACAAGAAAGTCTAAGAGCGGACCCCTGGTGCAACCCCACCCCTACAGAAAACGGTTCTGAGTCGTCCCCGATGGTCTTTACCCAAGTTCTTGCCCCGTCGTACATATCCTTGATCGCACGTGTGAATGGAATTAGAACTCCTCTACCTTCAAGCCACAGGACCCTAGGCACCCTATTGTATGCCTTCTCAAGGTCAATAAACACCATATGAAGATCCTTCTTTGTAGCCCTATACTCTTCCATCAACCTCCACAAGAGATGAATGGCCTCTGTGGTCCATGAAACCAAATACACACCCTTTTTGCAGCCTATACTCGATGACTCGCTCCCTAACCTTCATGGTATGGCTAAGCAGTTGATACCTCTATAATTCTTGCAACTCTCCCTTACCTTTAAATAGAGGGACCAACACGCTCTCCCTCCACTCATCTGGCATCCTAGCTTCCTTACGTGCAATTTTATACTCCACTCTCAGAGCCGCTCTATCCTCCTCATTACAACAATCCATGTAACTCAAATACGCCACCTTCTTAGCTTCCACCTTACTCCAAACCGTATCATTCCACCACCAGTCACCTTTATGCCGACTCCCAGAACCACAACTCACACCCAACACTTCCATGGCAGCTTCCCTGATGCAGTTAGCAGTCTGCGTCCATATGTTAAGATTCTCACGCATCTTTCTCTTAAACATGAAAAATCAGCTCTGCAATTTTCTCCCCGCCCAAACTCCTCGACTGAATTCGTGTTGTGTCACCTGTAGCTCGTCTTTGCCTCACCCACCTAAACTCGACATCCATCACCAGCTGCTTTTGTTGGGTGGTAAGATTCTCACTCGGAATTACTTTAGCATCCTTACAAAGCACCCGATCACACTTGCGTAGGAGGGGGTAGTCAATCTGTGTCGTCCCCACTCTGCTAACAAATGTAGCCAAATGATCATCTAATTTAGGGAAATAAGAGTTAGCAACCACCGTATCACTCGCTCTGGCACACTCCAAGAGTGAAACTCTTGCCGGATTTCGACCGCCAAAGCCAAAACCACCATGCACGTCCTCGAAGCCCTCAGCCGAGCCTCCAATATGGCCATTGAAGTCTCCTCCAATGATGATTTTCTCCGTTTGCAGAAAACCACCTACCACCCCATCCAAGGAATCCCAAAACTCCCTATTAACTTCGTCCTCCAAGCCAACATGCGGGGCGTAGGCACTCACGACATTGGTTGCACACCCCCCAAGACCAACTTGATAGTCATCAGCCGATCAGTAATCCTCTTTACCTCCACCACAAACTCTCGTACCTCCAGTGCTACCAAAATACAAACTCCATTTCTTCCCCTAGCAAGTCCTGAATACCATAGTCTGAAACCATCCATCTCTCCCGCCTTGGTTCCCACCCATCTAGTTTCTTGCACACACGCAACCTGAATCCTTCTCCTCATGAGAACTTGCACCAGTTCAATCGACTTACCTGTTAGGGTCCATATGTTGCACTACCCGAACCACATATGAGTTGCTACTCTACCCCTCTGGGTACCTCCCTCTCCTGCCCCCACCCTAGGATATGACCTTAAATGTACATCGCTAACCAGCGCCACTACACCTACACAACAACACCAGAGGAAAACATACAAGAAGCTAGCAGCACAATAAAAGAAAAGCAGCTAAGGGCAACAGTAAAAAAATAAAACTTAAAATAACAACAAATAGTAAGCAATATGAACAACAATAGCACCAAAACCCACAGAAAAGGAGACATGTGAGGTAGGGCAGTTGCAGGGGCATTGGAGGATGGGGGTGGGTGATGGGCAGGGGGTGACAGACGAGTTGGGTAGAGCAGGAGTAGGAAGGTGAGGGTAGGGGATGGGCAGGGGGAGTGCTAGGGGGTCTGCTGGGGCACAAGTGGGGGTATTAGGGGGGAGTGGCGACTAAAGGTGAGTGATCAGGAGGCTGGGTTGTGAAGGTGAGAATGTGGGCATTGGTGGTGGACGGCGTCATGGGCTGATGGCCGGAAGGGGTGGTTTGGAGGTTGTGGGGTTGTGTCGTGTGGGTTGGGCGGTGGTTGCCGGTGTCAAGGGCTGGAGGGGGTTGTATCGTCTGGTTTTGGGCTAACATTATGTCAGAATTTAAGCCTTACAGATTAGGGTTGTAACACTGACACTAGGATTAAGCATGAAGATTTCTGATGGGGCCATGAACCCATAACCTAAACCCCGTATTCTAGAGCAAGGGAGAGCACTTCTTTAAAGTGGTGGTATTTGCCTGTATAGAAATTCCTCTACCTAAGCCTCTTTGAGTTTGTCTACCCTTTTCATGATCCCATTTACAAAAGTTTTGTTTACGTTTTCTAGCTAACATGGTATTGCGTATATCCCGTTTACTTCTGGGTTTGCCTAATCTTCTATGCAGTGCAGAATTTCTTGAAGCTGCAATTCTTGATTTGTTTTCCCATTTTATGTTAATAATTTTTTCCTTCGTTAACCTTAGTTTGCTTTTACCTTCTTATGTGTGCCCTGTGCTTGTTGTGTTATGTGTGTTACTTGAGTTGGGGGTTTATTGGAAATGGTCTCGCGTACACTTGCCCTCCCTAGGCCCTACTTGTGGGATTCAACTGAGTTGTTATTGTTGTGTGTTGTTTCAAACGCCAAATTGACACAAAATATGCTATTATGCTTTCATACAAAGGCCTTTGACAGGCCTTTGTAGGCTGGTTTATCGAGGAGATGGTGGTGCATCATGGCATCCATGCACTTCATGAGACTTAGGCTCCTTTCCGTTCAACTTATTTTTTCTGATCTGATCTGATTTTTTGTAGTTCTCTGATTTGATCTGATTGAATCTGATCTGATTGGATTTGATCTGATGTGGCCTGATCTGATCTGACTAATTATGATTTGATTTAAAATTTAAATCAATAATTTGATTTGACTTTATAATAAGTTTTGAAAATTATAATGATAATTCATATTATAATATAATCAATATTTTTTATTTTATGATTATTTTTTATGAAATAAGAATATTACTTTAATATTTTAATAATTAGTTCATATATACATTAGATTAAATATTTAATTCATATATACATTAAAAGGTAATTAAATTTAGATAATCAATATAGAGAAGAGATAGTATTTTTATTAAAATATCTCATCATTATAAAATATCAACGTATGCTTTGTACTATGAAACTTTTTTTTATGATTAATATAACACCATATATATAATAGTTATATCAGTTACACTAAAATATACTCCGTATATGAATATCAAATGTTAATTTATTTAAGTCATTATCAAAGTTCATCAACTCGATGTAGTAAAAGATCAAAACTTTAGAAACTCAAATTACAGCTAGCAATAAAAATGTATTTTAAAAGTATAATTTGATTGAAATTGTCAATGTATTTTAAAAATAATTCTTCCGACGTCTAATAATTAAGGATTACTTTCTCAGTTTTTTATTTAACTTTTTTCTAAAGTTTATTCTTTTTAATTTTTAATAAGAATAATAATAATAATAATAATAATAATAATTCTTGATCTGGTATCTGATCTAATCTGATTCGATCTGATCTGATTTTAATAAGAATAAGAAAAAAGCAGAAAAAATAAGTTGAACGGAACGGGGCCTTAGAGGGCTTCTCTATCATTATTCATTCCCCTTCTTGGTTATATCTTTGTGGGATGATGTTTCTAAGATCCATTGCTTTAGCCTCTCTTCTCCTGTTCTTCGTTGCCCCACACCATCAACTATGAGTACAGTAACTTTATGTGACTATGGTACAGTTTGATCCCGATCTTTGTAATCAGCATGTGCCATGCTATCTTTAGATAATTAGTTCCATAATGAGGGTCTTGTATTTTTGCTTCAGTTTGTAGCTCAGCATCAGAGAGTAAACGAGTGATTTTCCTTGAACCCTCTCATTATGTCCCCACTGGAAAAATTCTTGGTGCATGAACCATCCATGCATTTCTCACTACATATTCCTTGCATTCCGCGTTTATGAGGCTACGTAAGTTGTGCACTCCACTCTGAAATCCATCTATTCTTGGGCTTTGATGGTGGCTTGTACTTTTGAAGTGATATTAGTTATTACAACAACAAACTGAGTATAATCCATTAGGGACTGGGCGGTCAAGATGTATGCAACCTTACGGAGAGGATGCTTTTATTCGACCCTTAGTGCAATGATGTATGTACTCCCCAAAACATCATAGAAAGTTAAGGCAATGGAAGTAAATCCCTTGGAAATGGATAAAATTCAATCTTCTGCTTGATGTCATATTAGGTTAATAAATTGATAACTCTCCACGAAGATGATGGGTCCCTCAGGCTCAATTCCAAAGGCTGATCAGGGAGCACAGGCAGAGGGTGGGTCTGAAAATATGATGTTAGCGGTTTTTTAGTTTGCAGAATTGTCAACACACTTTTTTAGAGTGGTGTATCTCACCGTGGATCCCTGTAGGGATTAACTCATTTTCTACACTAAATTTCGAGTTTTCTTCCGCACAAGTACTGAGCTTACAACAAGGTGTGCCACACTGAAGTATAAATTCAAGCTCTCAAAATGCTTATTGACATTCCACTATCCACTCAAAATGGTTCCTCTTAATTCTTTCAAATAACAGAAGAGACAATCACGTGCCCCTTGAAAAGATGCATCCTAGTGCTGCCTTGCAGCATCATGCAGGTCCCTGGACTTCATGTTTCTTTTCGGCTCCATATCAATAAAATCTGAAGTTTATTTGAGGTGATTTCTATCCCATGCTTGCTTAATAATGTACCAGAAGAACTTCTCTCCTTGCATCCCAATTCCCAAAGGCACATATCTTTGGGTCAAGTTATACTTTGCCTTTATTGCAAAGCACCTTTTAAAGACCCCTCGCATGTCTTCAACACTTAATTTTTGCCAAGTGATCGTCCACAGAAACTTTCATTACTGTTCCGGGTACTTCCTTGAAAAATTTTGAGATCGTCCATGTGAAAGTTGGTCCAACAATTATAAATCCAAAAGCTGTGATGACGTAGTAATCTACTCCCTCTTGGATGATAAAGGCAGTGCATTTGGTGTGGTGCTTATTGAATTTCAACCTTTCTACCCTGCTGCTTTCTCTACAGGTTGATCCAATCGCGGAAGGGGAAAGGGGTCCATAGGGTGCCTTGATGAGATCTCTAAAGTCAACAATTTAGAAAGGCGGTGGAATTGGGGAGAGGAATATATTGGATGACCGGGTTAGGTATTGTAACTCTTTAATATGCCATACAGAAAACATCGAACTGACTTCAAACTTGATGAAATTTTTTCTCTCCGTCAGCAAGTACTTTTGTTTTATTATTGGCTTTGACTGTGTTTGATGTTGAGTCAGCGGCATAGAATCGAGGGGTTAATACTAGGCAACATCACTCGTCAATATCAATCGGATCCCATGCAAAGAGAACATTTTTGCCTTAGCACTTGTATTATCTCTTTGCACAGCCCCTTTTCAATGTCTATCCCCACATTGACCATGTTGTCATCATGCTCCGGACATACATAAATGCTTACCATCTCGAAGATGGGCTCTGCATGTTTTGTTTGGCTTGTTCCTAAATGGTAGTATTCTGATCTATCTGTCGGCCATCCCGACACCTTCCGGTATTCGGAACTATATGCTCAAATATTTTATGCAAAGGATCACCCAAGGACACATTCGATGCATGATTCCTTGAAATCCGTTTTATGCAAATTCAATGCCGACAACTACTCCGAGGATGTTCATAACAATGACATAAAGCTGAATAATGCCTTCCGGCTTGATAACATCCCCAGTGAATCGGAATGGGGAGTAGACTGCCGTGGAGTCCAAAGATTTTTTAGTTCAGACTTAATAATCTCGACCTTCTTTGAGGGCCCTCATGTAAATTATATTGACACCGCTCGCGTCCGCTAACAGCCTCACGTAAAATTTATGGACGACTGTTGGTCAAGAAAAGGAATTTATGGATGACCATAGAACATACAAATGAGGTCTGATGGGGACTAGGGACGACTGATAGATCTTCAATGGATAATTAATCGGCTCTCTCATCGTCTTCTGTCATGGTTCCTGTATTCATTGACCCTTGTGTAGAGTTAACAGGACTAGTTCTTCATCTTGAGGTGTTTCCCCACATTTTGGTACCTCACAGATGATTTGGATATCCGATACTTGTTTTGGATTTGTCCCGAGGTTCTGCAAGTCTTCTTTGTACATTTTGGCCCAAGTAAGACAAGGTGGGCCATGACCCCGTCACCCATTACTTTTGAAAAGGGACAACATATATGCAAATCACCTTTTGTAGTTCTCTCTATTGTTGGCGTTTTTTTAAAGAGAGTACAAAATGATGCTCAGCAACCCTTCATTTATATATTTGATGTATGTGACTTTGAAAAGTCAATCCTTCAGGGATGCATCTGGTTGTGCTTTTATATCAACAACATCAGGTTGCATAAAATAATCCCTGTGAACTTTTTTTCCTTATAGGAAAAAGATCATGTTAACATTTAACTACATATTTGTGGTATGATCGATCAATCGCTTTTGCAGGTTCGGCAAGACAATTGTTTGCTCCCAGGATTACGCTGGGTTTATTGTAAACCGAATCCTGATGCCAATGATAAATGAAGCATTTTATACACTTTACAATGGAGTTGCGACTAAAGAAGACATTGACACAGGGATGAAACTTGGAACTAAACATCCAATGGGCCCTCTGGAACTTGCAGATTTTATTGGGCTGGATGTTTGTTTGGCAATATTAAAAGTCCTGTTCACTGGCCTGGGGGACATGAAATATGCTCCGTGCCCCCTCCTCGTGCAATATGTTGACGCGGGCAGGCTTGGTAGAAAACGGGGCATTGGTGTGTATGAATACAGACTTGATCCAAGGGGCATAAAGGGATTGCCTCGACTCTGAGATAAATAGTACTCCTACGTAACATGGATACAAATGATGTGCCCTTCACAAAGGCAGCGTGCATAAACTTCTGTGTGTTCTTGAAGATTCTGGTTGAAGGGTTATTCAATAAAATACCCTTTCAGCAAGGTCCTTGTAAAGAGAAATGCATGCCTATATGCAAATTGCTTTGTTGGGTCATTTAAGAGTTGTTGATGCTGCTGCTGCTGCTACATCCGAGTGCTATTGTGTAAGGTTTTTATATCACTATTGAAAGCAGAAAATAGGAGTGGTATCACTGGTATCTAAGTATGTCATTTCTGATTCATGTTATGGTGAAATAATGGTTGAAGGTAGGCTTAGATACGGTGGGGTGAGGGTGTGTGGGTGGGGTGGGGGGTGAGTCAATTCCAGTTCTACCCCAGGTTTCAATTTTTTTTATTTATCAAAATGTAAAAATAATTATTGATGCTGTACCAAAATCGTAAAATATATATATGGTGAAGTAGTGTGGACTATTTGTCAGAACATCCCCTTGCATCGATTATAGCTTTCGTGAAGTGCAATTCAAGCGTAATTGTCATTTCACCTTGTTGATATTTTGCCAGCAACCAACTATGGTAGCAACCTAGTCTACTATCTACTATTCTACTATATATATATATAAAAGCTGAATGAAAATTCAGTACAATTGCATTCCTCAATTTTCCCGCCAGAAATGAGAATCTAATGTCTATAAACACTTTGGTACACATGGTAGCTATACATTGCATCTCATTCTGTAAACATATATACAATCACTTCTAAACAAAACATATACTAGTACATTTCATCTCAATATAATAAGTCCATCCAGGTACTACACGGATGAAAGCCCTCTCCCCTGCCCCAACATTCATTGCATCAATAAATCCAGCCACAGTGATTGTAAACATGTACAATCCGGACCTTGCAAACCGGGCCACAGTGATAACACCGATGATGACACAGCCCAAAACCATGCTCATTGAATCTTCAGAATATTCACAACAGACCCCAAACCATGTTCTTTGAAGGTGGCACGGTTCCAAACCATTGTATTCATTGTGATTCCCCAAACAATGTTCATTGAAAATGGCAGAGCCCATTGTATTCATTATGATTATGATTCCCCTCATTGGTGCAGTGGTTGCAGTTTTTTATCAAGTTCAAAAGCATTTGAGGATTCCATTATTGAAAGTAAAAAATCTGGATTCTAATCCAAAAATTACTCTGTAGAAACTCAAGTAATGCAACTCAACTGACTGAAGAAAAAATTGGTTAAAGAAAATTACTTAGCCAAAATTGAAAGAGTTTGAACTAATCACCTAATTTAAAATATCTTCAGTACCTCCATCAAAATTCGTAGTCATTCAATGTATCAACTTAGTCGGATTACATGACAAGATATGGCCTTGGATTTAGTCCATGGTATGTCTCATACATGAATAACCACTAACATACACTTCCAAGAATTATTTAATTATTACCAGTGGTGGACACCCTTGTTGTCTATTTCTATATTTGTATATTTATAAATATTAGATATATCCTAGCAATTGTGTTCTATTTAACTCCCATAAATCTTTCTTTCTTTTGTACCAGAGAGCCATAATATCTACACTGAGCAATCAAATGAAGAGTTCATCGTCCAATGGCAAAGACAGAGGGAAAAGAAAGAGATTCCATACGAACACAGGTACAAAGACAGAGGGAAAAGAAAGAGATTCCATACGAACACAGGTATACACACTTCAATTCACACTGTATATTATTCTACGTCTTTTATTTTACTAATCACATTTCATTAGGAATATATATTGATGTCTTTTACTCCCTCAATCCCTGAGTGTTTGTCCACTTTCATTTTTGCACACCATCCAATGCACTTCTTTAATCCATTTTATCTTGTAATTTGTATATTAAAAAATTATTAAAATTATATATTAATAATCTATATGTTAAGACGAATCAAACAAATTCACACATAACTATTGTTAGGCTTACACATTGAGGAAATTTGATGAGTTAAAGTGTTTAGATGAACAGTTCCAAAAGTCAAAAGTGGACAAACACTTAAGAACGGACCAAGGATTTATTATGCACAGTTCATTAGGTTTATATATTGAAAATATTAAGTTTAAAGAACTTACTTGCCTTCCTTAACCCTATTGCTTGGGATAAATCTGGAAAACATGAAATAGTACTAAGTAATTGTTACTTGACATATTAAGTTTTCAGATTATTTTCAAATTAATTAAACATAAGAAAATATACTTACACTCACTTGCATCACAAGCAGTTTCTTTAAAAAGGATCAAACCTGAAATATAAAGTACCCTGGAGTATAAGACGTTAGTGGTTAAAGCTAAGTATTTTATGATTTTAATCTAGCAAATTATATTTTTAAAAATGTTTTGAAGTGCATATGAAGTAACATACGAAGTACATGTTTTGCTTTACTTTATTTCAATAAAAATGCCCATGTAAAAAATAAGTATTATCTTTATGGTTACTTTATGGTACATTATCCCTTTGTGAACCATTGACTAAAAAATATATATCAAATTATGGAAGACATTTTATAAAAAAATTTTGGAAGAACGTTTTTAAATACTAGGTTTTCAAGTATAAACGTAGTTTCTGATCACATTAAAAATTTATAGAGCCATAATAATTAAAAAATCAGGGCACATATAGGATTCTTAGATTCCTGAATAATATTTTCACATATAGAAGGAATGGATACAATTTTAAAGTAGGAGACCATATAGAAATAAAAAATAAAAAACATAAGAAAAAAACCTAAAGTAGTAGACATAATATTAAAAAAATAAAATTTATCCCAGGATCTTTAATGCAATAGCATTAAAAAATAAAAAATATATCCCAGGTTCTTTAATGCAATAAAATTAACAAACAGAAAATCCCAAATCCTTAACACCCCCTGCAGTAGGAAAAATGTTCAGATTTGCATCTGATTTTAAAGAATTTAGAATTTCCTTCAATATTATACAAAAAATTAAAAAACTTACGAAAAAAATCCTCCACAATCACATTTCAGGTCTGTCATTGGAGACCTCCTTTGTAACAAATGACTATGAATCATGTTTTTGTTGTTCTAGGAAAAATTTCATTATGCATGGATCTGTAAACAAATGAACCATGATTCCAACTGAGGAAAATAAGATCCCTTCGGCCAGATCTACTGGAAAACATTGAGAGTCCGTTTGAGAGCCCGTTTGGTACACGGAATTGATGGAATTGGAATTAAAATTCTATGGGATTCAATTCCATAGAATTGAATTCACAAATTCCAATTCATTTTTTGCACTACTAATTCCAAATCCACATAATTTCTGTGCTACCAAACACGAGAATTAAAATTGAAGTCCTTAATTCCAATTCCATAGTTTGAATTCCTTGTACCAAACGGGCCTGAAGAATTGTACGAACCACAAAGCCCTCGAAAATCCTCAAGAAAAATTGAAAAATTAAAAGTATGCATGGCATATCTATTCCACTTTGTCAAGTAGATTTAGCTCTGAAAATTAAATACTTTATATGTTTCGAAAAAATGGATGAGATAGGATTTCAAATTTTTGTAAGAATATGGAAAACAAATTACGGGAAAAAAAATTAAATACATAACCAGGAAGAAAAACATACAAAAACAACGATCCAAAAAATTGGACATGAGAACATAATCCTTCCATTCCTGAGGCAGAAAGAGGATTAAAACCGGTGCAAGAAGATAAACATAACATAGAGAGAGAAGGTAAAGGAACAAATGGACAGAAATGCAGCGGCGCAGTGGATTGGGAGAACACATATTGGCAGTACATTAGGGGTTATTAGGTTAGATTTGGTCTGGGCCGGGTGATAAAATGAAACACGGGCCAAGTATTTTATATGGTGGATCATATTGGGCAATATTCTTTTTATTTTTAAAGCACCTCAATGGGTTATAAAAATTGTAAATTTCTTTAATAGTTGGTCATTAAATTTTTTTTATATTTGATCTTTTATAAAAAAAATGAATCTTTTACTAAATAATAATATTATTACAAGTACAGATGTACAAAATACGAACTTGTGTTCTTTTCAGATTCATGACCCGTTAACTTTATCACAAACACAAATATCTTCTCTTCAAATAAATTTCTTGAATGACATTACAAACGGTTAGTTCTTTACATTGTACTACATTCGTTCCTAATATTTATCCAGATTTAACTTTTTTTGGTAATTTTATTTAACCTTTGACGTATTTTTAAATATAATGTATATGTTATATTAAGAAAAGTAATATAATATTTTGAAAATAATTGACATAATAAATCTAATGCAAAAACATTTGTATAAAATTCTAATATTATTTTGAGTTTTTTGAGGTAAAAGTTTTCCGTTTAAAACTGAAAAACACAAAAACTGACAAATACTTGGAGACGGATGGAATATCTTTCATAAGTAGGAATAGTATTGAAGTTCATACATCTCTTTATCTAAAATACATTGTCCTAAACAAGAATGCCACCAGACTACCATGAATAATTTTCTGGAAGTGCCTCCATTATACAGTTGTGAGAAATTTAAAAGTTTTCTATAAGTAATTCTCCCCATGTATTTCATTACTTACCAAAGTTATCAATTTTTAAAATAACTTTGGTAAAATTAGTAAGACTTATATTCTGAGTTTTTCCTAAATAAATAAACAAAAGTCAGGGACAGTCTTTCTCTCATGTTAGTTTATTCTTGAAAAAACCTGTTTTTAGTCACGGCCAGCTGTATGTGGCCATGTCTAAGGTACGGTCTCGCTAGGAATTTAAAAATAATGATATGTAATTCTGATAATACTACATGTAATACTACAGTTAATGTAGTTTACAAGGAGGTTTTTGAAAATGTATGATTGATTTTAAACATACGTTGTTTACTTTACTTCATTTGAATATTAGATAATGATGATAGTCTACTTTTAATACACATCTTCATTTTAGTAGTTTTATTTAGAATTAAATAAACATTATAATTTGTGATTAACTTTATCTCTTTGTGCATTGCACGGGTGATGGAATAGTGTTTATTACTTATTTTTATTAAAATAAAATTATATCAATTCAAATTTAATCAGATCAATTAAAAAAATGTAGAAAAAAGTATTTCCTTCGTTCTAAATCAAATTGTTTGTCTATTATTCACAAGGTCAAATTTTATTCACTTTCTTTCCATATTTTTGTTACTCATTTGATAAAATAATATAATCATTTTACCATTAGTTTTGTAGATCTTTTGATTAGTTTTAAATATTTTTTTTATTTTATTTTTAAACTATTTTTCATATAAAATGATTTGAAAGTAACTTCAGTCAAACATCGTAAATTGAAACACGCGATTAGAATTGAACGGAGGGAGTATTATCCTATTATCTAGAGGGTTACTCCGATCCGTATTATCGGAGTATTAACTACAAAGAGCAATGTTAGGGGTACACCAAAAGGTATACTCCAAATGTACACCACCCCCTTTTCCACCATACATTTTTATTTGATTTTTATTTACTTATTTTTTAAAATTTTTTGCCTTTTTTAGTTGATGAGGGGGTGGGGGACGTATGGGGACCCTAGCATTTTTCTAACTACAAAAGGTATGGGTCTCGATAAAGTCCCTATATGTGGCCAGTTTGTTGAGCGTGTTGACCATGTCTTTGTAGTATCCCTTTGCGGATGCCGTTTGGAATATGGAGAACAGAAGGTGGGGGTGGGGGGGCAGAGTTGCGGGCGGCGCCCTTGTTCACAAGCTTGTCCGGACCTACCGCTCTCTTGCTTATTAGTGATGCCAGTCAGTTCTTTACTTCAAGGTTGGGAAGAATCTGCTGCTCACCAGAGACATTACACCATAGTGACGGGATAATTGGTCTTGGTTGACTTTTTCTCTTGCGAATCCTTTTTCTAGAAGTGTGCTTTGTGGATGCGACTATTTTTCCACAATCTAGTTTGGTGGTGTTTGGATGTGTACTTCAAGGAGCTGACCACTCCTTTCGGGCTACACTTAGGGGTTGTTTGTTTCAAGCTCTTAATGGTTCAAATATCTGATTGGTTCAGCACTTAATGGTTCAGACCGTTTGTTTCAGCCTCTTAATGGTTCAGACGTCTGAATGGTTAAGAGATTTGCCTCTGAATGGTTAAGTATTATACAGAGTCTAAATGGTTAAGACCTCTTATCTGAATTGATCAGACATTTGCCTCTGAATAGTTAAGCAATATACTAGCTCTTAATGGTTCAGACTTCTTACTGGTTCAGCACTTAATGGTTCAGACTTCTTACTGGTTCAGCACTTATTCATTCAGAAGTTGCCAAACAGCCCCTTAATGTACAGAAATCTACAATGTGTTCAAGATCAATTATTGGCAGGTGATCGCTTGTCGGGGGACTTTGTCGTGGTTGAAAAGTAGAAGGGTTCGCGCGGGCATTCTTTGTATGGATTACCTTCAGGTTTCTACGACCATTAAGCAGCGCGAGTTTGACACTATCATATCTTATTTTAGGTTTTTGATGAAAAATGTTCACATTTAGGGCATGTTCTTTAAGACGGCAAAAAAAGAGCGGGATGTTGGAAGAAACTGAAAAAAACTGGGAGGAGCTGGAAAAAACTGGAAAAAACTGGAAGGAACTGGAAAAACTGTAAGGAACTGTAAAAAACTAGAAGGAACTGGAAAAAACTTGGAAAAAACTGGAAGGAACTGGAAGAAATTGGAAAAAACTGGAAAAAACTAGAAGGAACTCGAAAAACTTCAAAAAATTGGAAAACCTAAAAAAACTTTAAAAATATTTATTTTAAATTCTTGTTGTTATAAATTATTATTATTATTATTATTATTATTATTATCATTATTATCATTATCATTATCATTATCATTATCATCATCATCATCATCATAATCATCATCATAATCATCGTCATCACGTTATCTTAGTGAATATCTTTAAGATATAAAAAAAGTATTGTTATTTTTTAAATACAAAAAACTAATTTTACAAAAAATAATTTAAATATAAATTTAGCATAAATATAAAAATATTAAATTTTAAAAAGGCTGCGTAGTTATATATATTGCACCTCAATTTATTTATGCAGTATTTATTGTAAATAATATATTTGTAATTATAATTTATATATTAAAATATTTTGTTTTAAATATCATACATGTCACATAATCAAACCTATTATTTCTTTTATAATTGACATTTTATTTTCATTGAATTCCAATTTTTGGAATAAAGACATAGAACTTTTTTGTGTACATTTTGTATGTTTTACTCATATTTTAGTCTTTTTCTCTAAGCTCTTTTGACTTACAATTTTTTTATAAAAATTTGAAAAATGAGCAATTTTTAAGTAATAAAGGGAAAACTGATATGTCTTATAAAAAGTTATACTCCGGGGTATTAATAAAACATTCAATGTAACTATTTTATCCATAATTTTTTTAGTATAATTTAACATATTGATGTTTTCCTATTTTATCATGTAGACTAATATACAAAAAAAATATCTTATTCATATTAAAAAGTTGAAGAAAAAAATAATAAGTGTGAATTGTAAAAATAGTGAGATGAAAAAAGTAATTTATAAACTATATTTATGAATATAACAGTTGTAATAATAATAATAATAATAATAATAATAATAATAATAATAATAATCACATTGAAATATATCATTTTTAGCGTAATTGTTTGAGGAGTAAAAAGAATTTGAAGAAAAGGAGAAAAGTTGGAAGAAACTGGAAGGAACTGGAAAACTGGAAGGAACTGGAAGAACTGGAAGAAACTGAAAGTTAAAAGTTCAAGCTCTAAAGAACAAGCTCTTAATGTTATCTTTTAATTGTGTTTCTGATCAATTTGTTCATAGGGCTGTTATTTTGGCGGCTCATATGTTAGCTAGAAGTAGGGGTGGGCACAGGTCGGTCTGAACCAAGATTTGTATAAACCGGACTCGGCTTGTTTTTATTAAAACGGTTCGGGCCGGAACGAGTTTTCAAAATTTTAAAATTGAAACCGGACCTAACCCGGCTTGTTTGAAACGGGTCGATTCCACGGGTCAACGGGTCCGAACCTATCATGATACTAACATTCTCCAAAACAAATAGAAATTATAGAATAATGCCTTCAAAGGGTAATTGGATGGTGGATTATGAGGAATTGAGGTGTGAATAATTGCAGGCCACACATCCACATACAAAAGTAACAAAACTACCCTCGGCTAACTCCTTCGTAACTGGTAAGGCTAAGGTGGCCAGTGACCCAGGGTATTTAGTATTTACTAAAAAGTAAAAAATAATATTGGGGTTTAAAATAAACGGGCCGGTCTGGGTCCAAAACATTTTTAAAATTAGGAACCGGATCGACCCTAAAATCTATACGGCCCGGA
This sequence comes from Cuscuta australis, assembly GCA_003260385.1. Taxonomy (NCBI): domain Eukaryota; kingdom Viridiplantae; phylum Streptophyta; class Magnoliopsida; order Solanales; family Convolvulaceae; genus Cuscuta; species Cuscuta australis. Next base: position 367,896 of record NQVE01000090.1, read on the forward strand.
CCGACTTGGATCGTTTTAAATTTTTGAAAAGAGGACCCGCACCTAACCCGGCCCGAACCTGGCGGTTCGGTTCCGACTCGCGGTTCCTTGACCCGTTTGCCCACCTCTAGCTAGAAGTGCTTCTTTAGTTCTTGGTTTGTGGGAGTCTACTCCCCATGTACTCATTTCAGTCTTGATTCAATAATGTAGTCGTTTTGTGTTCCAAAAAATATACTTATTCTATTAGAACGATTCATTTCACTATTAGTACGACATCTACCGTGACTAGCATGTTTTCTTCTTCTACATCTTCAATATGTTACTCAATTTATTTTTTATTTTGTACTCCCTCCGTCCCGGAAAACATGAGAGTTTTGATTTTGAAGAGGGATTTAAGGAGAGTGTATTTTGGTATTGAATTTCCAAAAATTTCCTTTGATGTGATGGGTAAAAGTATGATTTGATTGATAGATTATTAGTAAAAAGGTATGATGTGATCGGTGGAGTATGAAAAAGTAAGGGGTAAAAGTAACTTTTTAATAGAAATGATAAGTGTTTTTTGGGACGGATGAAAAAAGAAAGGAGAAAGGTTTTCAGGGACGGAGGAAGTATTTTAAACTGATAAATTAATAATTATATTATACATATGATCATCACAATATAAAAAGATATTAAAATTATTATTTAATTATAACTTTAATTTGAATTACATCATATTTGATCCATTTAGATTAGATCGAATCATAATAATCAGATCATATCAGATTCATTAGGCCCAGTCGGATTCAATATGATTAGATGATACTATACCCAATCAGATTCAATTGGACCAGATTATTAGATCAAAACGAATCTTTATAAAATTAGATCACAATAAATAAACTCAAACAAACGGAACCAGCCTAAGACCCACTTCTTTTATTTCATTGATTTGCTTAGTTTGTGATAAGTATTTTAAGGATAAAGCTATTTGTACCCCTAAGGGTTTGTACCCCATTTGTACACCGCAGGTGTGCACCAACATTTTTGTGTTGGTGTAATGTTAATTTTTGTAAACGCATCAAGACTTTGTGTCAGTATAAATTTTTGTTAACGCACTAACACTTTGTGTCAATGTGAACGATCAAAATGTTGATATATATCTTGGGTGTAAGTTTGGGGTACAATTTTTGATGTTAGTGTAGCATGGTCCGTATTTTAAACACCGTTTCCATCGAATGAGGTGGTTGGCTCATTGCCATGTGCGTTCAAAGTATTATTGTATGTAGACTCTATTTTTTGGTAGGTAAAAATATAGTTGATGATAGAGAAAATGGTTAGGAATTAGAAAGAAACTAGGAAAAGTTGAAAAAGAATATAAGAAAGTAAAAAAAGTCAGAAAAATGAAAGGTACTTAAGAAGACATTATAATTTTGAAATTTCATATTTTTATTTAAATAATTATATTACATTCATTTATGTTATATTTCTATTTTATGTGTTTCTACACCATATTTTTTCTGTTTCAAATTGTATTTAATAATATTCTTCTTAGCTCTTAATCACTAATACTTTTTCTTATGCTCTTTTACATCAATAAAATTTTTATCATTATTTGTTATGTGATTTGTTGATTCGTATCTTGGTGTAGCAACCCGAAAATTGGCACAGTGGTTGTAGCCATGGCAGTCTCATCTTTTTATTTCCCTCTAGAAAAATAATTCTGAGCCTCTTTATTTTGTATATATAACATTTAATTAAATTTGAATAAAATCTGGATTATATTTTCATATAAGGTACCCGTAAAACTAGTCGATAAAATATGTTATGCTAAATATCATTGAGCCTTTTAGTGGTGATAAAAAATCTAAGGATCAGATTTCACTTGTGAGGAATTTGGACAGGGGAGATATTCAGTGGTCATATATGAATTTGTGTAGGAAGTTCCAAGGAATTTTGGCAGTGGAACATTATGTGAGGATGGATTTGAAGTTGGGCAAGAGTGGATTATTGAGCTGACAGTAAATGTAGTTTCACTCCAAATGATACATCTGCTTTTTTGGCCATTTGTGAATTTAAATGTTGCTGGATACAGATTGCATGGATTACTGCTACGTGTACAAAAAATTTTATAACCCTAGGATTGTTAAATTTTGGATGGAAAATTGGAAAATTGAGTAGAAATTGGAAAAAGTTTTCACTTTTTACTTCTGTAGGAGTAAGCCACTGCACGCATGTAATTTTTCTCCTAATTTACACTTCACTTCAGATTTGCCTTCTTTATGAGGAGTAACTTTGAATTGTGGAAACGACAAAGAGGAAGGGAACTTATGGGTTGGGGATGGTTGTGGCGAATCAGGACGGAGGCAGTGGCTTGAGGCCGATATATTTAGGCATTTTAGACTGCGGGTGATCAGGATGGTAGATGTAAAGGATAATCTTTAGTCAATTAATATTTATTATTATTACCATCCTTATTCACGTAACCGTATATGTGATAGGCATGTCCTGCTCCTATTTCCTTGTATAGCTAACAGTTATGTACTGGTAGTGCTAATTCTTAGGCTGACTTTGAGCTTCCCACGTTTGGCTCCTACCATGCATGTATATATGTAATCTCCTTGTCAATGGAATATAATCAATCATCATTATCTTATATGGTATCAGAGACTTAGAAGGAATTTTTCTTCCGATCCATTCACGCACTGCCTGCCATTGCATTGTCTTCATGGCTCCAATCACCAAAACCACTTCAGTAATTCAACTTCATGCAAAGACCCATTTTCCAATCAAGTTGGTCTTTACCAATTTTACGATATGGCAACGGCAAGTTTGATCAACTCTCATCGGCTTAGATCTCCTTGGTTTTGTTGATGGTTCCATGGCTGCTCCGCCCATGGACGTTGACGGTGCTTCAAACCCGTGCAATTCCATTTGGTACCGACAAGATCAATCCATTGTCGGTGCACTTCTTGGTAGTTGTGATGATGTGGTTCAACCTATCATCTCCAATGCCGCCACGGCTCATGATGCTTGGAAGAGTCTTCACTCTGCCTTTGCTAGCACTAGCCGTGGTCGTGTGCTCTCGCTCAAATCTCAGCTTGGCAAGAATCCACGAGGGGACCGCTCCATTGCCGACTATCTGTTTGACATGCAGACCATCGCAAATGAATTAGCACTCATTCAAAATCCGATCTCTGAAGAAGATTTGGTGGTTCATGTTCTAAATCAAGTTGGTGAGGACTATGATGCTATTTCCTCTACTGCTCTACTTCGCCCCACCTCCATTCCGTTCACAGAACTTGGAGATATTCTGAAAGATCATGAGCGAAAACTAAAGGCCACTGATGACGCTAAATCTGTCATTGTTTCCACAGCAAATTACACTCAGCAGCAGCGTGGTCCTGGTAAGCTTCCGGGGGCATCTCGTGACCCTGTCTCCAACGTCAGCTCAAACGCTCTGCGGGGATGCCAAATTGGTAGCGGCGGTGCTCGTCCTTCTCGATCGCATGTTGGGTCTTGCCAATTCTGTGATATTCAGGGGTATGATGTGAAGGACTGTCGTAAACTTGGACGCTTCTTGCGTAACCATGGTATTACAGTACCCCCCGCTGTACACAACACTATGGCTTCCCCTCATAATGGTCCGCAATGGCTATTTGATAGCGGCGCTAGTCATCATACAACACCCACTACTCAGGCACTTCAATCCTTTTCTGACTATGGTGGTCCCGACGAGATTCGTTTGGGTAATGGTAAGGGTCTCCTGATCACTCACACTGGTCATACCTCTATCTTCACTCCCTCCCGTAATCTTTCCTTATCTAATGTTCTTTGTGTTCCTGCCCTTAATCGTAATCTTGTTTCTGTATCTCAACTCTGTCAGACTAACCATGTCTCTGTTGAATTCTTTCCCTTTTCATTTCATGTCAAGGATCTGAAAACGGGGGCGAAGCTTCTCACCGGGGATAACCTACACGGAGTTTACTATGCACGAAACCCAAATCATACGCCACAAGTGAATTTTCACGATGGGGGTTCCATTTCTGATTTCCATCATAGTCTTGGTCATCCTTCCAATAAAGTTTTACATGTTATGTTGCGCTTGTGTAATAAATCCTTTTCATTAAAGGATCAACAGTTTCATTGTGCTTCGTGTGCCATCAATAAAAGTCACAAACTTCCCTTTTATGAAAATTCCTTTGTTAGTAGCATGCCTCTTGAATTAATTTATTCTGATGTATGGGCTAGCAAAGAAAAATCTATTGATGGTTATTTCAATTATGTCATCTTTGTTGATCATTATACAAAGTATGTCTGGTTATATCCCATGTCTCGTAAATCTGAATTTTTTAAAATATTTCCTCAATTTAAAAATCTTGTGGAAATTCTTTTTAAACGGAAGATTGTTTCCATTTTTTCGGATAATGGGGGTGAGTTTCTTAAACTGCGTCCCTTGTTAAGCTCTTTTGGTATCTCACACTTTACCACACCTCCTCACACTCCAGAGCATAATGGCACATCGGAGAGACGCCATCGTCATATAGTTGAAACTGGCCTCTCCATGCTCCATCATGCTCACATGCCTCTCTCCTATTGGTCTTATGCCTTCCAAGTTGTTGTGTACCTTATTAACCAAATGCCAACCCAGGTATTACAGTCTCGTAGTCCATATCGAGTGTTGTTTAATGCTGAGCCCAATTATCTCAAACTTCAACCTTTTAGGTGTCTATGCTATCCATGGCTCCGTCCATACACTCGCCACAAGCTAGAACCTCGTTCCACTCCGTGTCTATTTGTTGGGTACTCTACCACACAGTCCACTTACAAATGTCTAGATCTTTCCACCAATCGTGTATATCTTTCCCGTCATGTCAAATTTGTGTCTCATGAGTATGCCTTTCTCAACTATGTTTCTCCCTCTCCTGGTAAACCCACCCCTCCTTATCCCCATTATTCACCTCCTTTCTCCACACCTACACCTGTCTCTATCCCAAACCCACCCACATCATCCACAATACCTTCATCCAGTGGGCCCCTCCCATCCTCTCCAAGTCTGGTTATTGCCACAGAGTCTTCATCCACATCGCTTCCTTCATCGGCAGTTCCGACCACAAGTTTTGCCTCAGTCCCAGCATCTCATCCAGTTCGTTCTCGCCATCCCAATCCTCGATATTTCAATTCAGATTTTATTTCCGATTCTCCCATTGTCAATACAACTACTAAACATCCTCCTCCTCTTACCCATGTACCCAAAACCATTACTCAAGCCCTCAAAGACACTCGTTGGCAGAAAGCAATGGATGAAGAGTATGAGGCTTTGCTTCACAATCAGACGTGGCAGCTTGTACCGCGTCCATCTCAGCGACCAATTGGGTGTAAGTGGGTGTTTTGGGTTAAACGAAAGGCAGACGGATCTATTGATCGCTAAAGGCACGGTTAGTTGCTAAGGGCTATCTCCAAGAGGCTGGTCGTGACTACTCTGAGACTTTCAGTCCTGTCATGAAACCTGTTACTATTCGTCTTGTTCTGAGCATTGCATTGGCTAACCACTGGCCACTTAGACAACTTGATATAAACAATGCCTTTTTAAATGGTCGATTAGACGAACATGTTTTTATGGAGCAACCTCCTGGGTATGTTCATCCTGATTTTCCGGGTCATGTTTTTCGACTCTCTAAGGCTTTATATGGACTTAAACAGGCCCCACGGGCATGGTATGAGGCGCTCTCTTGGTTTTTAATCACATCGGGTTTTGTGCCAGCCACTCCGATTCCTCTCTTTTCATTTATCACCGGGATGGTGTCCTTGCATATTTTTTAGTTTATGTGGATGACATTATTCTTACCAGGAAACGTGAATGAGTTTTTGGACTGCTTTGTTCATGCGTTGGCCGCTAAATTCTCGCTCAAAGACTTGGGACCCTTAAGTCACTTCTTGGGGGTTATGGTCATTCCCACTAAGACGGGTCTATTCTTGTCTCAATCTCAATATATTTTGGACATTCTTGACGATACATCTATGACAGGCGCTAAATACATTGCTACTCCCATGATTGTGGATACCTCTCATGTTTCTACAGCACAATCCAAAGAAGTGGACCTCTCGGCTTATCGTAGGGCAATTGGACGTTTGCAATATCTTTTTTTGACGAGGCCTGATGTGTCCTTTGCTGTGAATAAGCTTGCTCAGTACATGCATGCTCCAACTGATCAGCATTGGTTGGCTCTCAAACGTGTCCTACGCTATCTCAAAGGCACAATTTTTTATGGTCTTTTTCTCTCTAAGCAAGTGCCTATGTGCCTCACAGCTTTCTCTGATGCTGATTGGGGAGGTATTACAGAGGGTGGTCGTTCAACCACTGCTTATGTTCTTTATATTGGTCCGAACATTATCTCTTGGAAATCAATCCGACAGAAAAGTGTGTCTCGTTCTTCTACGGAGGCCGAGTATCGTGCTTTGGCCAATGCCGCGGCTGAGGTTCAGTGGGTTCAAAATTTGCTGCGGGAACTCCGTCTGTCCATCACTGCGCCACCCATGCTTTATTGTGACAATATGAGCGCTCTTCATGTTTGCAAAAACCCGGTTTTTAACTCTCGCATGAAACATATTGCTTTGGATTATTTCTTTGTCCGTGAGTTGGTAGCTGCAGATTGGTTAAGAGTGGCCCATGTTCGTTCTTCTGATCAATTGACATATATTCTCACCAAGCCTCTCTCTCGTCCCTTATTCTACAAGTTTCGGTCCAAGATTGGTGTCTCCGACGGATCCCCCATCTTGCGGGGGCGTGTAAAGGATAATCTTTAGTCAATTAATATTTATTATTATTACCATCCTTATTCATGTAACCGTAAATGTGATGGGCATGTGCTGCTCGTATTTCCTTATATAGCTAACAATTATGTACTGGTAGTGCTAATTCTTAGGCTGACTTTGAGCTTCCCACGTTTGGCTCCTACCATGCATGTATATATGTAATCTCCTTGTCAATGGAATATAATCAATCATCATTATCTTATAGTAGATTTGGACAACTAAGGATCGCATGTGTAATTGCATCGTCGAAGGTTCCCAGTGCGGGCCAAACGTTTAGTTTAGATCTTCCTCATCTGCCTTTGCCATCTCTTCTTTTCAATTTTGTGGTGGCGAGCTCGTTCGGAAACGGCAAAGGCTCTTCGGCGAGCATGGGCAAGCAACCGTGGGTGGCAACGATCTTCCATCTCCATTGTTGCGTGAAAACCGACAACGACCCTCCCTTTAGTAGTATTCAATCTCGATCTCCCCATCGGATCTCCCTCTTAACCGTTTTGATCATGTTTTTTTTGTTTCTCCTAGTTTTATACTCCGTAATTGTTACTCCCTTCGTCCTAAAACTAACTTCCCAGTTTGACTTTTGTAGTCAAACTTTTTAAACTTTGACCGTATATTACGGAAAAATACATTGAATTTTCATATAAATTTATCAGCAATAGATTCATTTTGAAACATAGTTTTGAAATATATAATTTTTATAAAATATATTTATATAAAAATTGAGATATTGGCGATCAAAGGGTCGCATTGGAGACCGTGAAAAGTCAAATGGGAAGTTAATTTTAGGACGGAGGGAGTAGTAAATAAAATAAGGGGAATTTACTTAAATAGCACTAAATAGCATCATATGTGTTTTTCTTTTGAATATAGTACTTTTAGGGGGTGTATTCAATCAGGATTCTGATGGATTTTTTTGGATTTTGAAAATCTATAGGTTTCAATTCAGATTTTAAAAAATCATTTAAAATCTGAATGTATTCAATTGAGATTTTTAAAAAATCCTTCTAAATATGATGGTATTCAAAAATTTGATAGACTTTTAAGGATTTTTAAAAATGTAAATTTTGATGGATTTTTAAGCATTGGGTATAAATATAAATCCATTCCCAAATCTCACCCAAAAGCCAAAGATTTTATAAACTTCTTCGTAAACTCCTCCGTCCTTCATCCGACCGTCTTCTTCCTCAGATCGTCTTCTTCGTCTCTCATTCATCCTCTCTAGTCATCTTCTTCATCTCTTCTTCATCGTCTCCTTGTTTCTTCTTTGTTCTTCTTCTTCCTTTCTTCTTCATCTTTTCTTTTTCTTCTATCCGTTTCTTTTCTGAAAGTATTATTCAGGGGAAGAAAAAAGAATAAGAAGAAGAGAGGTAGTGGCGGTGAATCTGGGTGGCGACGGCGGCGGCGGCGTGGGAGCTGAACCGGAAAACAAAAGAAACAAGAAAAATAAAAAAGAAGAATGGTAGTGGTGCGGCGGCTAGGGTTTGTGGGGGAAGAAGGGAAAAAGAAAAGAAAAAGAAAAAGGAAAAAGGAAAAGAGAAAAAGAAAAGGAAAGCTAGGACCGTGGGGGAAGAAGGGAAAAAGAAAAAAGGAAAAGGAAAAGGAATGGAAAAAATGGAAAAAAATGTTCAAATTTAAAAGAAAAGAAAAGAAAAAGAAAAAAATGTTTCTATATACGTAATTCATTGATTACAAATAATCTGTTAAAATCATAAAAAATCTTTCTAAAAAATAAATTAAAATCTATCTAAATCTACGTAGACTTAAAACAATCTATTGATTTTACAGAATCTATGAATTCTAAACAACGTATCAGAATATACTAAAATCTGGATTGAATACACCCCCCTTAGTCATTATGCATTAGTCATTATTCAAGTAAATATTCACCATCACGGGACATTATGGACATTATTAAGCGCTATTTAAGGAATAAAACAGTTTAAGTGCTATTTAGAGAAATGACTTAAGTTTTAGTGCTATTTAGTGCAATTATTTCATAAAATAATGCATAAGCATTGTGTTGTTTGGGTGGAAGCGTGGTGTCATTGTGACCGTGGTTGTTATAGTGCATTGGGAGTGAGAGCGGTATGTATGACAATATGGTCGGGAAAGTGATAGTGTGGCGGTGGCACTATGTGGTTGTAGTGTGATGGCAATGTGGTGATGAGGCTGATAGTGTGACGGTGGCATGTGACAATGGTGGTGTAGTGTGGTGGTGACTATTATAGTGTGGCAGTGGCTAGGGCTGTTCATCGGTCCAAACTGGACTGAACACTAAATTGAATAAAATCACGGATAGATGAGCGGACCTAAATCTATTCGGTTTTGGATCGGACCGAACCGAACCGGACCAGACCGATGGATCAAATAAAAATACATATTTTTTCATTATTTTGATCAATTAAATATATTTTAGGGTTTTTACTGTGTACCATGTAAATAAAAAATAGAAAATAGGCAACCTAAAAATAGATACACAATATTAACTACTTCTATGTAGAATCATAAAAACTAATGTGAAACATTTTTTAATTTTTTTTTATAAAAAACTTAATAATTTTTTTTAATTAAATAAATTAAGATATCTATTAAAATCGAGTATCAAAGTGTGATAAAGAATTTAAAAAGTAGAGTTTTAGAATTTAGGTCTTTTAGGTCCAGTAACATTTGGCTCAATCAGTCTGGACCTAAATCATTTCGGGTTTGGACCAGACCAGACCGAAACTTAAACACCTAAATGTTCTGGACCGAAGAGTGGCCTGAAATTCATTCGGTCCAGGTTCAGTCTGGACCAAACAGTCCGATTCGGTCGATTGTTTTAATCCAGACCTTAACGTGAACAAACCTTGTGACAATGCAGTGAAAGTACGATGACAATGTGACTATGTTGTGACAGTGTGATGGCAATGTGATGATGGCAAAGACGGTGTAATGACAGTGTGGCGTGGAGAGGATGTGGCTTATGTATTAACTTCGTATTTTTATTAAAAATAATTTTGTATCAAATTTATCACCCCAGCTCTCATCTTCTTTGCTTAGCTTTGTGATTTCGTATTTCTTTTAATTACGCAGAAAATACGAAATAAAAAAAAGTAGGAATTCACCTAAAAATTACTAAAATATAGCGACTTTCTCAATGTAGTACCATATATTTTTATATTTCCCAATGTAGTGCCACTGATCATTGTCCACTCGTCATTGTTTAAGTAAATGTCTACCGCCACTAGATATTTTTCAAATTAAATGTCCACCATCACTGGAAATTATTCCCGTCACTAGACATTATTCAAGTACTATTTAAGGAATAAAAAAGTTTAAGTACTATATTGGAAAATGACATATATTTTAGTACTATTTAGTACAAATTTTACTAAGAAAAATTGGGAAAGATTTGCCAGAGATTTAGGCCTACTCTCAACTGCCATGTGTCAATAGAAAATTTAGAATTTTAGACATTAATTACTCTTTTTTCATCATTAATACCAAAAAAACATTAATTACTCTTAATTTCATCATTTATGAACTCAATTCCTAATTTAGGTATTTCTAACCTCAAATACTTCCAAACCACGCTTTCTACCTAACCAATATTATAAATATATGATTGAGGGAATAATATGTTTTTGTTTTAGTGTATTATATTTGTTCAATTTTTTTCGAGTCAAGTTGGATAAGTTTTTCCATTGGTTAATATACTACCCCATGACCAGGATCAAGCTTGTGTGAAACTAAGTGGAGGTCCGAACCGACTGAATAGGGCATAACATGTGTTAGCCTTGGTTTCCTAAGCCTTGTGTTTTGATGTTAACAAACAATATAAGAGTTTAATTTTTGTTTAAGTGTTTCAGGTACAACAAGAATCCATTAAGATTCGGTTCCCAAGAATGAAGTCGAAACATTAAGCTAGCGTAGAATATAGGTAGAAATTGATGTAAGAATATGATTTTATATACCTATATTCACAAGCTCAAAAAAACTCACAAAATATGTTTAAAACCCTTTTATAATCATTTTCAAACATCCAAAAGGTTTTAAATAAAATTAGAAACGATTTGCACAAAAATGAAAAAATTGTCAAAATGGTCACTAGGTACCTAGGTACCGTAAGCACAGGACCCCCTACCGTAAGGAGTACCGTAAGAGGATAGGTAGCTCCAGAGAGTTTTGGCCTGAGAAGGTACCTAGCTACCGGAAGCACGGGACCCCCCTACCGTAAAGGGTACCGTTACCGTTGGAACACTATTCTTGATTGCTGATTTTTGAATTAATTCAACCCTAATCACCTCCTAACGGCTAATTTTAACATCTTCCACTATAAATATAGGCATAATACTTCATATTTCAACAAGAAACAAAGCTCCAAACATCCTCCCTTAATATTCTAAGTGTGTTCATTCTTTTATTCATTATTTTCAATATTTTGGCTATTTCAAAAGCCTTAAATTCCTGAATTTTATACACACACTTTGAGCTTGTGTTTCTAGTTATATACTCTCATATTCATAAGTATATATTGTATTTTTGAGAGACTATAATTTCCTTCTACACCGGCTAAGTTTTGTTCTTCATTTTTATATTCTAATCGTTCTGTAGAATCCTCTTTTGAGTTCTTGAAACACACATTGTTACGGTCGAGAATAGTCGTTAAATTCTCACATTGTAACGGTCAAGGATAGCCGTATAAATTGTTGGGTAAAGGTTCAAGGATAGCCTTTGAAAACCTTGGGGGAACGGTAGAAGATAGCCGTAAAATCTTCATTGTAAACGGTTCAAGATAGCCGTTGTGAAATCTCGGAGTGAATCCTATTAGAAAGGGTTGTTTGCCAAACTAGTGCGGTGCTTTGACGGAGTTCAAGAGACCAGAAATTAGTGGATTCGGAAATCCTTGAGGAGGAGCCTCGAGGTACTGGAGTATGGAGTTTCCGAACCAGTATAAAATCAGTGTGTCTTTTACTTAAATCTTTTATTTCTGCGTTTTATTTATTTCTTCTGCATTTGCCAACACCATTTTTATCATACTCCGAAAAGTTTTCAAACGCCTTATTCATCCCCCTTCTAAGGTGTGGGCACAACGACTATAACCGACTTACAATTGATATCGGAGCGGTTTCGTAGTTGAAAGTGCTTAACCGCATCTACGACAAAGATCCACTTGTTGTGTCCCTTTTTAAATTTGAAGTTTTAAAATCTCAAATTTTTATTATTTTCTTTAAATTCAAATTTATTGAAATATGGCCCAAATGGACTCTCAAAGCATCCACCGCCCTCCGTTTTTCAATGGCCAAAATATTCTTATTGGAAAATGCAGATGGAATATTTTATTCAATCAATTGATTTATGGTCACTAGGGACCTTGGACAAAAATGAAAAAATTGTCAAAATGGTCACTAGGTACCTAGGTACCGTAAGCATGGGACCCCCCTACCGTAAGGGGTACCGTAAGAGGATAGGTACCGCTAGAGAGTTTTGGCCTAAGAAGGTACCTAGCTACCGTAAGCACGGGACCCCCTACCGTCTGGTTGGGAGCCCCTTACCGTAAAGGGTACCTGATAAGTCCAATTTTTGGTCTTATTGTATACTCCGTATCTTATATTTCAACGTTCTTGTGCGTAAACTTAAATAAATCAAGAAATTCAAATAAATTTTCATGATAAAAAGTCATTTTACAAATATGTTAATAAAAAGATTGTTCAAAATTAAATTTAGTTTTTCCAAGCATATCATGGCCAAATTAGAAGAAAAATATTTCAAATTGATGATCACAAGTGAAGACGAGATCAAATCAGGCTTTGGAGCAAAAAGAACGGATCAAAATATCAAAATTGCCAAAATTGGGCCGAAGTTGAGCCCAAGCCTCTGAGAGGCGTGCGCCCCAGCCCCATGCAAACGCCTGTGGGTGTGCCGATTTGAAACGGAGCAAGATCAGATTTTTGGCGGAGAATCCAATCAAACAGAAGCCCTGGCGCCTGACAAGCGTGCGCCTCAGCTTCAGGCGCGCGCATGGACTCCCGGAAAGCTATAAAAGGAGCGGTTCTCCCTGCCATTTCATTCATTCCATTCCTCAAATCTTCCTCTCCTTCTCTCTAGTTACGAGAATTGTTATAAAAAATTAAGTTTTTATTCATTTTGGGAGTTTCAAGTCTAGAATTGTTCGATTCCGCTTTTTCTGGAAGTTGTAAGTTTTCTGTAATATTTATGAAAATGTTATGTTATTTAATTTGTGTGCATTTAATTATTAACTTGTCTGCTTAAATATTTTAGGAATGTGAATTGAAATAGGGTAGTAGGTATGTAGGATAAAATAATTAAGTTGGAATATTAAATTTAATTAATTAAAATGTTAAGTTTCTAGTAATTGTCGTAATGTTATAATTAATTTATCTGCCCAATTCATTAATTAATGCTTGAAACAATTATTATATCCATTTGTCTATGAATGTGAAAAATAATTTAGTCAACCAATGCTAGCACATTAATTAAACTTAGAGATAAGATATAATTAATGGAGTAGTTGTGACAGAACTCTTACTAAACAATTAATTAATTGTTTTGATATTCCAACTAGTTAAAATATATAAAAATTGCCTACTACCTGAAATCAATTCATATTCCTCTTTATCATTTCAATCAAGTTATTATTCTGTTCAATCAACCCAACTATTCGAAATTAGAAGACTTCTAATACCAATCATTACGCCTTGCCTAACTAATTTTTAATAGAAAATTTATTTACATGCCAATCCTTGTGGATACGACACGGGAATAAATTGAACTCTTTTAGAGGGAAATTTACTACCACTAAAACTCAATCTTCAAATGGCGCCGTTGCCAGGGATTGGCGCGTACATTTTTTTTATTATTAAAAAAAATTATTTAGTTAGCCCGGAAGGAAATTGGTTAGGTCGATTTTTTAGCATCTTTTCATAATTTGGCGAACTACATGCAAACCCGCTCTACTAGTGGGGGTAGTTTCGCTCCGTACACTGATAATCCTGAAGGAATTCTCCGCCAACCTAAAAATTCACCGGCGAGAATTCTGAAGAAGAAGAACAAGAGTGGAGCAACCTGTTATTCAAATGGAGGAGGTCAACAATAACAGAATGAGACGGACGGTGCTCTAAGCAATGAGCCCCGCATATACTGAGGAAGATCCAATCAGACTCCCCAATATTGATGCTCACACGTTCGAGATCAAACGAGCAATGATCCAAATGGTCTCGAACAATCAATTTGGGGGTCTTAAAAATGAAGATCCAAGAGCTCATATGTTATGGTTCTCTCGAACTTGCAAAACATTTAGAACGAATGGAGTGTCTGCCAATCGTGTTAAACTGTCGATGTTTCCCTTCTCACTACGAGATAGGGCAGCACGATGGTTGAATACATTCCCAAAAGGACATTTCACCACATGGGAGGCGCTTCATCAAGCTTTCATGCACGAATACTTTCCACCATCCGCCATTGCAAAAATTAAAAGATCAATTCAGAGTTTTTATGAAAATTCGACTGAATCTTTAAGCGAAGCGTGGGAAACATTCAAGGATCTAAAGATCAAATGTCCACCTGCTCTAATTGATCCTGACAGCCTAATGTTTCATTTCTACCAAGGACTTCTGGTTTCATCGAAGAAAGAACTTGACCACTCTTCTAAGGTCGGTTCTTTCCTAGATATGACGCTAGAGGAAAATGAAGAACTGCTGGAAAAACTCACATCCAATGCAAAATACTGGTACGAAGACCGAATTCCACACCAAAAAGCTGGAATGTACGAGGTGGATTCTTTCACAGCACTCAAGGCAAGTATGGAAAGTCTAATCAAGCGAACCATCCAAGATCAGTACAATGCAAGTTCTCATCCAAACAAACAACATGAATCAATTGCTCAGGCCGATGCTTACTATCAAGGAGGATCTAGTTCACATCAAAATGAGCTGGTCCTGTCTTGTGAATCTTGTACAGGTGCACATCTGACATCTCAGTGTCTTTACAATGAAAGCACACCAAAAGAACGGCCACGTGAAGTAAACTTGGCACAATATGCCAACAAAGGGGAAGGACTGTGGGCCACTAATTAGTACCAGCCAGTCCATTGGCGCGATGATCCTCCGAGGGAGCGCAACAATAACAATTTCCAACGAAATAATCGTTCAAGGGACGATTACAAACAAGGTAGCTGGAACAACAACACCAATTGGAATAGTCAAAGAGGGTTTGGCTATAATCAAGGGGGAAATACTCAAGCGTATATTCCCCCACACCAAAGACAAACTAAGGATCATATGGCCGAAATGAAGAGGATGATGGAGGAGCGAGATAAAAAGAGTGAAGAAAGAATTCAAAGGTTAGAGGAATCTTTGAGACAACTAATGGATAAAATGACAATCATACATCCTGGAACTCTCCCTGCCAAAACTGAAATCAATCCACGCGAACATCTTAACGTTGTTACTCTACGCAGTGGAAAGGAAGTTCACGGCATTGGCCAGAGTACTGAACCAACATTGGAGGAGGAGTCTGAGGTTGAACTAATTAGTCAATCAATTGAAGAAAATAAGAAGGAACTAGAAAAGAAAGAAGAAAGGAAGGATAAGGAACCTTCCCAGTCCCAACATCCAAACGGCAATCCCCTACCAAAGAAGGTGATCGTACCCTTTCCATCAAGGGTAAAGAAGAAGAATGATGATCAAGCTTTCAAGAAGTTTCTAGACATCATGGGCCAAGTCGAAGTCAAGTTGCCCTTAATTGATGTCTTAACTGAGATGCCAAAATATGCCAAGTTCATCAAAGACTTGGTTATGCATAAAAAAGACTGGGAAGGGGTTTCAATGATCAATCTGAACGCGAGCTATTCTGCGTTATTACTCCAAGAATTACCTGAGAAGTGCAAGGATCCAGGTAAATTTTCTATCCCCTGCTCAATTAAAGACATGCACTTTCAACATGCTCTAGCAGACTTAGGCGCGAGCATTAATTTGATGCCCACATCAATCATGGAACAGTTAGGAATTACTGAACTTCAACCTTCACGGATGTGTGTTCAACTAGCGGATAGTTCTGTTCGTTACCCTCGGGGAATAGTTGAGGACATACACGTAAAGGTTGATAAGTTCACATTCCCAGCTGATTTCGTGATTCTTGATATGGAAGAGGATTCAGAAATGCCTCTAATTTTGGGTCGGCCATTTTTAGCAACTGCTAAGGCCCTAATTAATGTTCACGAAGGGGAAATGACTTTAAAAGTTGGAGAGGATGAGTGTACCTTCAAACTGACGGACTTGATGCACAATTCTCCAGACCCTACCGAATTTTGTCATTCTGTAAAAATATTGAAAGACAAAGGGTCTGTCGAGACGCTTCTTGGTCTAGAGG
The DNA here is from genome assembly GCA_003260385.1 of Cuscuta australis. NCBI lineage: Eukaryota > Viridiplantae > Streptophyta > Magnoliopsida > Solanales > Convolvulaceae > Cuscuta > Cuscuta australis. The sequence goes on from NQVE01000090.1 coordinate 384,036, forward strand.
CAGTATTGAAGGATGAAGAGAATGAAAGAATTAAGTGTGAGGATGTTCGGGAAGTGGAAACAAAGAATGGTGAATCTAAGGGATCTGATAGCCTAGAACTGAAGCCACTTCCCAAACATTTAGAGTATGCATTTCAGGATGACGAGGGCAAGTGCCCGGTCGTCATCGCATCTGAGTTGACTATGGATCAAAAGGCCGAACTATTGACCGTTCTTCGACGACACAAGCAAGCAATTGCTTGGAAGTTGGAGGATATTTAAGGAATCAGCCCGGCCTTTTGCACCCATAAGATTGCAATTGAAGAAGGATTCAAGTCTGTTGTTCAAACACAACGGAGGCTTAATCCAAAACTGATGGAGGTAGTACAAAAGGAAATCCTCCGATTATTAGACGCAGGTATTATATACCCAATCTCTGATAGTCGGTGGGTTAGTCCTATTCATGTTGTCCCGAAGAAGGGAGGAATGACTGTTGTGAAGAATGAGAAGGGTGACCTAGTAACAAGTCGAACGGCCACCGGATGGAGAATAGTGATAGACTACAGAAAGTTAAATGATGCCACCCGGAAGGATCACTTCCCCCTTCCATTCATTGACCAATTGATAGAAAGACTGGCAGGGCATGCCTATTATTGTTTCCTCGATGGAATGAGTGGTTACTTTCAAATACATGTTAATCTCGAGGACCAAGAAAAGACCACATTCACATGCTCATTTGGAACTTTCGCTTTCCGGCGGATGTCCTTTGGCTTGTGTAATGCCCCTACCACCTTCATGAGATGCATGATTGCTATCTTTGAGAAGTTCATAGGCGATTTCATGAGGTCTTCATGGATGATTTCTCCATCATTGGGGAATCATTTGAAGAATGTCTTGGAAACCTGGAGAAAGTGCTAAAGAGGTGTGAGGAGACCCACTTGGCTTTGAGTTGGGAAAAATGTCATTTCTTAGTCAAAGAAGGGATCGTACTAGGGCATAAGGTCTCTAGCAAGGGCGTTGAAGTTGACAGGGCTAAAGTTGAGGCCATCGAGAAACTTCCCCCCACCAACATCTGTTAAAGCCATCCATAGCTTTCTTGGCCACGATGGCTTTTATCGGAGGTTTATAAGGGATTTTTCGAAAATCTCTAAGCCGTTAACCCGCCTGCTAGAAAAGGGAATCGAATTTGTTTTTGATGATGAATGCCTAAAAGCCTTTAACACTTTGAAGGAGAAGTTAATCACTGCACCAGTCCTTGTGGCTCCTGATTGGACCAAACCATTTGAACTTATGTGCGATGCTAGTGATGAAGTAGTCGGGGCTATTCTTGGCCAACGAGAGGGTAAAAACTTTCATCCGATCTACTATGCTAGCAAAACATTGTCAGGACCACAACTGAACTACACAACCACTGAGAAAGAATTCTTGGCCATCGTTTATGCTCTAGAAAAGTTTAGGCCTTACATCATTCTGTCAGAAGTAATTGTCTATACCGATCATTCGGCATTAAGATACCTACTTCAGAAGAATGATGCGAAGCCTAGGCTGTTACGCTGGGTGCTACTTTTGCAAGAATTCAATGTACAGGTTAAGGACCAGAAAGGGTCTGCAAATCAAGCTGCTGACCACCTCTCTCATCTCGATACAGAGGTGGCTAATCAATTTGGGGAATGCAAAGTGGATGAGACATTCCCGTTTCATAGAATACTGAAAATCAATGAAAAAGAACCGTGGTATGTCGATATTGCCAACTACCTAGCTAACAAAATCGAGCCTACCATGCTTTCTTTTCACCTCAAGAAAAAACTCAAACGGGAAGCTCACCACTACTTCTGGGAAGACCCATACCTATTCCGAATCTGTGCAGATCGGGTGGTAAGAAGGTGCGTGAGTGAAGAAGAAGGAGAAGAAATACTCAAACACTGTCATATTCTGGGCCAGTTGGTGGCCATTTCTCTGGGACAAGAAATGCACAAAAGGTGCTGGACAGTGGGTTCTTTTGGCCCACCATCTTTCGAGACGCCCAAATATTTGTGACTAGATGTGAGGAATGCCAACGAACGGGTAACATCACTCGTCGAGATGAAATGCCGCAACATTACATACTTCCTTGTGAGGTATTTGATGTTTGGGGTATTGATTTTGTTGGACCATTCCCGAGCTCATATGGAAATAAATACATTCTGGTGGCTGTTGAATACGTCTCAAAGTGGGCCGAAGCCCAAGCTTGTTAGAAGGATGATGCGTGCACGGTGGTGCGTTTCTTGAAGAAGTTGTTTGCGAGGTTTGGAGTACCTCGAGTGTTGATCAGTGATAGAGGGACACATTTCCGGAATGATCCCTTGGCCAGAACTTTGCAAAGATACGGAGTCCTACACAGAGGGGGTGTTGCTTACCATCCCCAGACAAAAGGCCAAGTGGAAAACACAAACAGAGATCTGAAGGCGATCCTGGAAAAGACCGTTGCTAAAACTCGGAAGGACTGGAGTTTGAAGCTTGATGATGCCTTATGGGCCTTCCGAACTGCTTATAAAACTCCCATCGGAACTACTCATTTCCATCTCGTTTACAGGAAATCTTGTCATTTGCCCGTCGAGATTGAACACAAAGCGCTTTGGGCACTCAAAAATGTGTGTCTAGATTCATCAGCAGCACGAAGGGAAAGATTCTGCCAACTAGACGAGTTAGATGAGTGGAGAACGCTGGCTTTTCACAATAATCTACTATACAAAGAGCGTGTCAAGAAATATCATGATGCGCATATTAAACAGTCCAAGGAGTTCCATGAAGGGGACCAAGTACTTCTGTACAATTCTCGGTTGAGGTTGTTTCCCGGGAAACTGAAGTCTCGTTGGTCTGGTCCATTTGAAGTTGTGAAGGTATATCCATATGGAACGGTAGAAATTCGAGGGAAGAATGGTGAATTCAAGGTCAATGTTCACCGCCTGAAGAAATTTGAAGGAGGAGATGTGTTTCGAGAGAAAACCGCAATGTACCTCCAAACCTTGGAGACCTGAAGAAAGAGAAAAGCGTCTAGCTATCGACGTTAAAGAAGTGCTGAACGGGAGGCAACCCGTCATCATCATCACCAAAAAAAGAAAAAAAAAGAGAAAGAGAGCTTTTTGTATTTATGTGTTAAAATTGATATCTGTACCATGTACATAATGACTGTCTAAGCTGGAATGGTACTTAAGTGGACACAAAGGGTGACGCCTTCGGGAGCCAAACTTGTCCCACCATTCCTACTGGGTCAATTTATGGAAAGGTTTATTCGGGTGAGCCTAAGAGCACCTAATTGGCAGCATTCTGTCTGATCTCGAATACACTGAATTGGTCCACTAACCATTTTTAACATATTTATACTTAAAAAAGAGAGTTGAGTGCTTACTTGTCGTACCAAATTTGGGGGAAAGTTTAACCGCTGTTTAATTTTTGTAGATGGCAGGAGCACCAATCGATCCATTCAGGAGGGCACAGGATCTTTAGTTGCCACTTCTTACTCCGGAGGCTCATGAGCGATTCACTACGTGGGCCCAGCACCGATCTTTACAGGCCCCAGTGATTCTTGATCGATCAGAGACCCCTCGTTGCAGCCGGGGTTTGGGCAGATGTTGAGGCGTCGATTAGGCCATTTGGTTGGGAGCGTTTACTTTCCTTACGAGCTGAGGCTAGCTTGCCTCTCACTATTGAGTTTTTGTGCTCATTGCGGCCTTTGTTGGGGTTTGAGCGGCGAGATGACGTGGGGATAACCATGAGGCATGACAGCCGCCTCATTTTCACTCTTCTAGGTCAGTAGCATACTCTTACTGTTGCTGAGCTTGGGTGGAGATTATGTTAGAATAAGTGCCCTTCACTAGAGGGGGGGTGAATAGTGAGGCACGAGAATGTTTATAAATTTTCGCGGAATAAAAATCACAGGGATAGAGTAAAGAGCGGAATAAAAAGGAGTAAAGGGAGCACACCAAGATTTACCCTGGTTCACCATAACTTGTGGCTAATCCAGCCTCCCGAGAGACTCTCTCGAGCTACACTACTTCCGTTAAGCTTACGGGTGCTTAACAAACCGTTACAACCTGAGAACTCGAGTCCCACGAGCCTCAATACACTTGCTCGGAGATACCGCACTCCAAGACTTCAACCCGAAGGAAAATACCTTTCCTTCGTACAACCAAGGGAAACAAGCTTCCCTAAACGTGTTTACAACACTAAGAACACTCAAGAACAAGACTCTCTTTAAGAGTAGATAATGAGTAAACTAAGTACGCTCAAGAACAACTCAAACTTCACACAAATTGGCTCTAGAAAGCTATGGAAAAGAATGTTGTTTGAATGCAATGAAAATATGAATATTGTGAAGTTGATTGATGTGTAAAGCAGACCCAAACACCCCTTTTTATAGTGCCAAAATAGGCTCCAACGGACCAATACATTAAAGGGGTGATTGGCTTGATTTATGGGATTGAATAAATTTGGGATTTGCAGGATATTGGCTTCCCATCGATGTTTGGAACTTACCCATCGCTGGTAAGCCAATTTTCCTTCAGTTTTGAAGCCAACGGTTACCTACCCATCGATGGGTAGATGCTTCCCATCGCTGGGTGGGAGGTTGATTTTCAAATAAGGAAAGAATCAGTCTTAAATGACTCGCAACGGTCATGCCTAACCATCGATGGTTAAGCCTTCCCATCGCTGGGTTCCCATCGATGGGTAAAGCTTCCCATCGCTGGGTAAGGGCATTCTGCCTTGTGGTAATGTTGCACCAAGGCTTTAACAGCGATGGGTAGAACTTCCCATCGCTGTTTGGCATGGTTCTGGAAATCAGTTTCGTTGAGGGACTGCTTACCCATCGATGGGAAGATCTTCCCATCGCTAGGTGGCATGATTCTGGAATCCCGGGATCACTTACCCATGCATGGGTGAAATCTACCATCGCTGGGTAGATGGCTAGCCCAGAACCATGGCCTAGCTGACCGGCGCTGAAACCCGACCGAAAAATGCAAAGTTCTCCAAAGTAAAAACTAAGTATATAAAACACTTATTTAATGTATTTTGATGTCAAAGCAAGCTTTGTAAGTTGAAAACCACGTCGTTAAGGTAAAAACCACGGTTGACCAAGTCAACACCGTACACGGGTGGTTTTCACCAAAAGACAGAACTGAAAGGTGGTTTTCATGATGTTTTGATTGGAGAACCATTTAAATTCATTCAAAAACAATTCCCACACAAAAATACTCGAAAACCACTTCATTTAAGTAAAAACCACGGCTAGCTAAGTTAATGCCGTTTCACATGGTTTTTATCAAACGACAAAAAACGAAAGGTGGTTTTTGAAGTGTTTTTGATGAAAAACTATTTAAATGTGCCCAGAAGTAAAAACCAGTCATAAAAAGTTGAAAACCATTTGGTTAGTTCGGACGCCAAAAACCAAGGCCGAAAACCGAATGTCGAACGCCGGATGGCTTGGTTTTTGGTTTGGGCGAACACCAAGTGTTTTTAATGACTTAAACAAGTTTGAAAAACATTTTTATGATGTAAGAAATGCAATGAGAGATTTTTAGCCTAAAGAGCCAAGGTGTAAAGAATGGGTCGGTCTTGATCACAATAAAGACCGACTCAATACTATGATTAAGGTCTTCGTTCTTAGTCTTCGTTTAGCTCTTGCTCTTATCTTCATTCTTCGCCTTGTATATTCAATGTTCGACTTGATCACGGCGGTTTGGCATTATCAAAACCTGTTACAAAAACGAACACGGCTTTAGTACGAAAACGTGATAAACCCGTGTTTCAACAATTTCCCCCTTTTTGATAATGGCAAACAAGACGGGGTTTTGCATAGGAGGATTGATTTGAGACTTAAAAAATGTTCCCCCTTAATAAATGCAATTTAGAAATAGTTCCCCCTCAATCTATGCATAACCTTTATATCTTCCCCCTTTTGACATTAACAAAAAGAATTAAAAGTAAACTTTTATTCTTTTAAAAGGGAAATGCAGATTACAACGGATAAAAAACACAATCATATTTAATAAGGAGAAAATAAAGAAGATGTCGTGGCGCCGGTGTTGGCCTTCTTCTTTGAAGCCTCGGTTTTGGTCCTTGACTTTCCTCTAGCCATTGTTGAAGCGTTTAGAAGGTGAGTAGAGGCTTAAAGTATGCAAGAGGAATGTGAGTTGTGTGTTAAATATGATCAAGGATGGTTAATATTTATAGGAAAAGAGAATTTGGGCCCTTGGTGTTAAAAATATGGCTGTTAGGCATTGAATGAGGTGCCCAACGGCTATGATTTTTGAAGTACAACAGGCTTCCCAGCGATGGTAAGGTTCTCCCATCGATGGGAAGACAGGTACTGGAAAGGGAGGAAAAAGTGAAGGCAGCCTTCCCAGCGATGGTAAGGTTCTCCCATCCATGGGAAGAAGTTCCCATCGATGGGAAGAGGGCTGCTGGTTAGAAAATACTTCCTTCCCAGCGATGGGATAAACCACCCATCGCTGGTTCCCCCTGAGTTCCTCACTTTGATACGTACCTGCAAAAAAAAACAACACTTTGGTACCCAAAGTATGTCTATGGGTCCTTGGGGGTAAGTTAACCTTTATTGCACACACACACACCCAAAATTCGTTTCCTAACGCGCACACACACACACGATTAGATGATCGTTTAGGAGTTACCTTGGCCAACCCATGATCTCGTGGTTGGCGGGTTCCAGTCTACCTGAACGGAGTGCCGATATCTCGGTGTGATTTGTGTCGGTTCTGGTAACGGAATGTGGACATTCTTCTTTTCGTCAAAGTAGAAGAAATAATAAGGTTTCTTTTGTGCATTGTCCTGTGGAGATTGTTTATGATTCGAATATCCTTTTCCAAAGGATTTCTTTTCATTAGCACCAAATACGTTGTGTGTTTCATTGTAGGTGAAGTGCCTATGTCTGGTGAAACACACGGGAGCTATATGTCCTACCCTATTGCAATAGTGGCATACTACGTTTGGGTAGAACATGTGCCTAGGTTGATAATAGTTGCTAGGGGGCCTAACCATATTCATCCTATTTTGAGAAAATATTGGTTTTTGAAAATTCTCTCTTTTAGGTGTCCTAGCATTATTTTGTCTATTTGAAAAGTCATTTCTGTGCATAAAATCATTTTGATAATTCCTCCTAGGTTGCCTAGAATGCTCATGTTCATGACTAACCTTTTGTCTAGGTTGTCTATTATTTTTATTTTTATCTTTCTTAGGTTGAGCTCTAGGTGATTTACGGTTGTGCTCAACTTTTTCTTTATTTTTAGGTTCATCTATTTTCCCAAAGCCTATTCCTTGTTTAGTGTATTGCATAGAATCAAAAACGAGATTAAGATTTTTATGTGGTTTATTAAATTTCTTCACCGTGTTTTCTAACTCAGCAACTTGTTCTTTCAAAGCTATGCAAGAGTCACAATGTTTTGTAGAGCTCTCGGGTTTGTCGGTGCTTCTTTTACCATAAAATTTATTTTCCTCTTTTAGTTTTTTGTTTTCCTTTTGAAGTTTTTCAAACTCAGTTTCAAGATTAGAAAAACGTTTCTTTAAAGCTTTGTTGGTTTTAGAAGCGCTAACAAACTCGTCATAAAGCTCTTGGAGAGCTTCTTGCATTTCTCCAAGAGAATAAGAATCGGTAGAAGAAATACATACCTCTTGGTTTCTGTGGTTGGATGACTCCTCTTCTTCTTGAGCTATGAGACAAAGGTTTGTTTCCTCGTCTTCCTCTTGCTCGCTTGACTCATCGCCGGAGTCTCCTCCCCAAGAGATGTATGCTCGTTGCTTCTTGAGCCCATGTTTGTCCTTGGCGTTCTTGGCTTTTGGACATCTCGGTTTGATGTGGCCAATCTCGCCACAGCCATAGCACTTCGGGGAATCGTCGTGCTTCTTTCCTTTGCGCTCGTGCTCTTTCTTCATAAATTTGTGGAATTTCTTGATGATGAGGTCAAAATCGTTGTCTTCATCACTTGATTCCTCTTCAACCATTTCCTTGGTTGCTTTGAGCGCTATCCCTTTATTCTTTTGTTCATCCAAAGACGGGGTTAGAATTGTAGATTCATAAGTTTTAAGGTTACCTCTTAATCCGTCGATGGTTACGTTGGAGACTCCAATGGATTCATAGATGGCGTCGGCCTTTGATCTCCATTCGGGGGTGAGGCTCCGCAGGATTTTCCTCACGAGGTCCTTGTTGGCATGCCTCTTCTTTAGGGCGTGAAGATCATTGATGATCTTCGAGAAGCGATTGAACATGTTAGACAAATGTGCAACTCTAGAGGAGGGGTGAATAGAGTTGTTTTCAAGAATGTGCGTTTTTCGCGTAAAAAAAAAATTATCGCAGGAATAAGTAAAGAGAGTAAGGGAAAAAAGAACACCGGGATTTATACTGGTTCACCACCTCGTGGCTAGTCCAGTCCTCCGAGAGACTCTCTCGAAAGTCCTACTAATCTTCAAGCTTCAACGGGTGCTTGAAAAACCGGTACAACTTGAGAACTTGAATCACACAAGCCTCACTTTCTTACAACAACAAGACTTGAGTCACACAAGTCTTTTGAACAACACTCAAATGAGATTGAGTTTACAACACAAGAATGAATGCTCACACAATTGAGCAAAGTAGTGTTTGAAAGATTTAAGCTCTATGGATGACAACTTCTATAGCACTCAAAGAAAAAATATTTCTAACTATCAAAAATAATATTTTGATGAGGAAGATGAAGCAAAGGATGAATAGCTCAAAGAAATATATTGGAGTGCAAGAGGTGTGTATTGAAAATGAAGGAGAATGAGGGATTAAATAGGCGGAGGAAAATAAAGCCGTTGAAGAAAGCTGATGTTCTGTACCAGAGAGAATTAATCGATTAAATTAGGAATTTTAATCGATTAAATTAGGAATTTTAATCGATTAAAGTGTACAGAAGTGAAAAGCCTGAAAAGAAAACTGAATCATAATCGATTAAATGAAGACAAATAATCGATTAGGAGGTTCGGTACGAACTAATCGATTAATGGAGGATAAATAATCGATTATTGATCAAGGTTGAGCAGTCCAACGAAAGGCTTAAAAATCGATTAAATTGAAGCAATAAATCGATTAGGTGGTTCTGTCCAAGCTAATCGATTTTTTTAATAGAAAAAATCGATTAAGAATTCAAACCTGAGAAATTGCGCTGGATCTAATCGATTATTTTAAAGGATATAATCGATTAAAATGAAAATAATGCGCAAACACAAAGGGCCCAAACCAAGTGCGATTGGAAGCACTTTGGCTTCTAACTCGTTGTTTGGGACAACGAGAATAACAAGGCACGCTTCTTTTGAAAAATCTCCCTATTCAATGAATTTGAGTAGGGGAGAGAAAAAGAGAGTCCAAAAAATTATTTTGTGTGTCAAACAATACACGAAAAAATATTTAAAGTATATTTTTCTCACCAAAGAAAATTGTGTAACTTAAAAAAATGTTTTAAAGAAATTTTGACACACTTATTTTGAAACTGACTCACTAAAATATTTTAGACAGAAAAAAATGATTTTTCAACTGACTCAAAAATAATTTTTATCCCTCAGAAATTAAATTGTTTTGTGCAAAAGATATTGTCATCCTTACAAGAATCCTAGACTCAATAAAAATTAAAAAAATCTTCGGAGTCTTCACTTTACTTCAAAAATCTGCGTAGGGGTGAGCGTTGAATTTTATCCCGTAATTTTCTTGATACGCCTCTTTTCTTTTCTCGGCACGAAAAGTCAATTTTCGATCATCGTTTGAATTTCATCATCCTGTTTGTCATTTATCAAAACAAGAAAATATTCCAGAAAAAATAATAAAGGGGTTTGAACTCACGTCCAACAATTTCCCCCTTTTTGATAATGACAAACATAGTTGAGAAAAAGCAAAGAAAAGAATACTTCCCTTAAATGATTCCCCCTGCAAGGTTAGAGAAGTGCAGCAAAAAATAATCGGAGTAATAAGCGGAAAAACAATTTTGAAAAACAAGTTTTCTCAACGATCCTTCCTTCCCCCTTTTGGCATTATCAACCGACAACCTTCCCCCTTAATTGATGCCGGGATTTTGAAGGAAAAAATTGTAAGAGTTTTCAAAAGAGCTTCTAACACGAATTGCCTCAAAGGGACAAAATGTTCTAAAATAGAACCATATTAGCAACAATATCATTCACCAAAAGAGTTATAACAGTAATAGCAAATAACAATGTGTCATAAAAATCTAAGATGGAAGAGAAAATAATCAAAGAGAGTTCGCCGGACGAGCTCCTCCGCTGAAGCTGTGACGCGGGCCACGATAGGAGGGAGATTGCTCAAGACGAGTCATCCTCTCGTTGAGCTGGCGAATGTCATCTCGGATGCACGTGAGAGTATCGAAGATCTTCTTCACCCAAGATGGTTCCGGTGCTTCTTCTCTCGGACGAGTCCTCCGTTGACGAGTGACGCGCTCCGTGGCTCGGCTACCTCCGGCTTGAGATGACTCAGCTTGATTCTCGTTTTGGCTTTCTTCTTCTTCTTCAGCGACGATCAAGTCCAGATTTGGTGCAGCATCGCCCTCCTCTCGATACACGATCCGTGAAAACTTGGCTTCAGTGATGAAACACGTCTTCTTAACCGGCACCTGAGTGTCCCGAGTAAGGTCTACTTTGCAATGAGCAAGGATATGCATAATGGGGATGGCAAAACGGAGATGGGAAAAGCGAGTGCCATCGCTAAGTGCAACGATAAAGAAGTGAACCCAATCAAATTTGACATCGTTCAACAGGACGTGAAACAAACGAATATCGTCCTTGTTGACGACGCCATGGTTCGAATCACGGGGCAACAAAACATATGAGAAAATGTATTGTTGGACGCGTTGAATTAAAGTGAGATTAACGACACTCGGGTTGCTAGAGTTTCTAAACTTGAGGTCACGATGATCTAACCCGAGTTGTCGCCATATTGCCTCATCTTGGAATGTTTCATCCAAGTTTTCGGTAATTTCACCGCGACGAAGGCCAAACAAAGAAGTCAAACCGGCACCGTCAATGAAAACGGTTTTGCCGTCAACATAGGAAATGAGAGATGGCGAACCTCCCTTAGTGGTACGAAGATTTGCATAAAATTGACGTATAAGATTTGGACAGAAAAATTCATACGTCAAATGAATGAAACGAAGCAATCCTTGCTGAAGGAACATAGACTTACTCGGGGCATAGGTCGCCGATTTGAAGAGGTCCTTGTTCACGATCTTGGGAGAGACGATCTCCTTCGTGAGGAAGATGTTGTGGAACCTCTCAACTGAAGCCCTAGTGTTGAAGGCGGGACCCGTTTGAATGTGAATGTACTTGCTCCCTTCACGACGCCATGGCCTCTCATTCTCCTCTGCCGCCGTTTCTTGACCCGAGGAAGCGTTCTTACACCTTGGCATTCTTCCTTTTTGAAATTGATGAAATTTGACAAAAAAATGGAAGAAATTTGAGAATTTTATGATGAAGATTGAGAAAAAATTGAGAGGGGAAGAGGCTAGGGTTTCTGTGATTCGAAAAGAGGGAATGGCGAAGAAGACGAAGACTGGGTGTGATATAAGGCAAAAATCGACTATTAATCGATTAATAACAAGTATTTAATCGATTAGGGATCACAGCCGAGGCTAATCGATTAAGTTAAGTTTATTAATCGATTAGAAGTAAGCAGAACCAGACGTCTCTTTTCAAGATATTAATCGATTAAACAGAGAAGGTTAATCGATTAATATGGACAGATGAGTCTAATCGATTAATTGAACAAAATTAATCGATTAAAAGGTGAATCAGCGCTAAAGACATTTTTGCATATTAATCGATTAAAAAGAAACGAGTAATCGATTAAGAAGGACAGAGGCGACTAATCGATTTCTCTTTGAGGAAAAATCAATTTTGTTGAAAAAATCAAGTTCAATTCGGTTGAATACCAAGGGAAGAGATATCTACAATAAAAGCCCTGCAAAAAGAATTTATCGCACCTCCGACGCTCAAATTAGTATAGTAAAAAAAAAAAGGAATTAGTTCATAGAGATATCCAAAATGCCAAGTTCGTTCCGAATGTGGAAGAAACTCTCCCTACTAAGGGGTTTCGTGAAAATGTCGGCCAATTGATGTTTCGTTTCAACAAACTCAATTGTGACATCTCCCTTTTGGACGTGATCTCGTATGAAGTGATGCCTAATTTCTATGTGTTTAGTCCTGGAGTGAAGAACGGGGTTCTTCGATAGACAAATGGCACTCATATTGTCACACCTAATTGGGATGTGATCAAGTATAAGGCCGAAATCCACTAGTTGTTGTTTTAGCCAAAGAATTTGGGCACAACAGCTTCCCGCAGCGACATATTCCGCTTCGGTGGTGGAAAGTGCAACACTAACCTGTTTCTTACTAAACCACGAGATTAACGAATGACCGAATAAGTGGCAAGTACCGCTGGTACTTTTCCTATCGAGTTTGCAACCTGCAAAATCCGAGTCGGAATAGCCAACAAGATGACATGTCGAACCTTTGGGATACCAAAGACCTACGTTCAACGTGCCCGCGAGATATCGTATTATCCTTTTGATCGCAACCAAGTGCGACTCCTTAGGACAAGATTGATACCTAGCGCATATACAAACGGAGTACATGATATCCGGTCTACTCGTGGTAAGATAATGTAAAGAGCCGATCATACCTCGGTAGCGTTTGATGTCCACCTCTTTACCTTTTTCATCCTTGTCGAGATAGCAAGAGGTGCTCATCGGTGTGTCAATGGATTTGGATTCGGTAACATCGAATCTCTTAAGAAACTCCCTGCAATATTTCGTTTGACACACGAATGTCCCTGCTTTGCATTGTCTAATTTGTAGCCCAAGGAAGAACTTTAATTCTCCCATCATCGACATCTCAAATTCACTTTGCATCATATCGGAAAAATCCCTGCACAAAACTTCGTTAGTAGCACCGAATATGATATCATCTACGTAAACTTGAACCAAAAGGATGTCTTGGTTATCTTTCTTGATAAAAAGAGTAGTGTCGACTTGACCCCGTTTGAACTCATGGTCCAAAAGAAATTTGCTTAACCGTTCATACCAAGCACGAGGTGCTTGTTTGAGACCGTAAAGCGCCTTTTTGAGTTTGAAGACATGTTCGGGAAACTCATAGTCTTCGAAACCCGGGGGTTGTTCGACATACACTTCCTCTTGAATGATACCATTAAGGAAGGCACTTTTAACATCCATTTGATAAAGTTTAAAATCCATTGTAGATGCAAATGCAAGCAATAAACGAATAGCTTCTAAACGTGCAACCGGTGCATAAGTTTCTTCATAATCAATGCCTTCTTCTTGATTGTAGCCTTTAGCTACAAGCCTAGCTTTGTTTCTAGTGATTACTCCATTTTCGTCGAGTTTGTTACGAAACAGCCATTTTGTGCCAATAACGGAATGATCATTAGGTCTAGGCACCAATTCCCAAACATCATTGTGTTTAAATTGGTTAAGCTCCTCTTGCATTGCCATAGACCAATGTTCATCATTAATAGCATCCAAAACGGTTGTTGGTTCAATTTGAGAGACAAAGGCCATGTGATTAATTGTGTTCCTAAGAGAATTACGAGTAGAAACTCCCTGCGTTATTTCACCAATAACGTTGTCAATCGGATGATTCTTTAACGTTCTCCACTCTTTAGGAAGTTCCGTTTCCTCCTGCGTTTTCTCTTCTTCCGGTTCCTTTTCCTTAATGATTTCTTCTTCATCGTCATGAGAACCTGCAATATTTTCAACAAGACCTTTTCTCGCCAAGCGAGCATCAAATTCATCAAAGACAACATGAATAGACTCTTCTACAGTCTTAGTGTGCTTGTTGAACACTCTATATGCCTTACTACGAAGAGAATAACCTAAGAAAATTCCTTCATCCGACTTAGCGTCAAATTTTCCCAACTTATCTTTTCCGTTATTATGAATAAAAACTTTACATCCAAAGACATGAAAATAGGAAAGGTTAGGCTTTCTTCCTTTGTAAAGTTCATAGGGCGTTTTCTTGAGTATCGGTCTAATGACGGCTCGGTTTAACACGTAGCACGCGGTACTCACGGCATCCGCCCAAAAATATTTAGGAAGGTTTGCCTCATTGAGCATAGTTCTACCCATCTCTTCAAGAGATCTATTTTTCCGTTCAACCACTCCATTTTGTTGTGGTGTACGGGGGGCCGAGAAGTTATGCTCAATGCCTAATTCGTCACAAACGACATCAAAGCCGTCTTGATCGAATTCTCCCCCATGATCACTTCTTATGGATGAAATGTGACAATCTTTTTCATTTTGAACCGATTTAATGAATTTCTTAAAAGCATTAAGTGCATCATACTTATGAGCAAGAAAGAGTGTCCATGTAAACCTCGAATAGTCATCAACGATAACAAAGCTAAAGTAATTACCTCCTAAACTCATAGTCCATGAAGGTCCAAAAAGGTCCATGTGCAAAAGTTGTAATGGCCTAGTCGTAGAAATAACGTTCTTTGACTTAAACGAGGCCCTTACTTGCTTCCCCTTTTGACATGCATCACAAATTAGATTCTTCTCAAACTTAAGTTTAGGAACACCAATTACTAAGTCTTTAGAAACCAACTTATTAAGATGGTCCATGTTAACGTGAGCTATCCGACGATGCCATAGCCACGTTTCTTCCTCTTTGGTAATGAGGCACTTAGCTAAGATAGACGGGGAATTTTCAAGATCAAACATATAAATGTTATCTACTCTACTACCACAAAGAATAGTCCTATTGTCACACAAGTGTTCTACAATGCATTTACTAGAATCAAAGATGACACGGTTACCTCTATCGCACAATTGGCTAATGCTAAGAAGATTGTGCTTGAGGCCCTCAACAAGAAGAACGTTCTCAACGGTTGTAGCATTGTCTCTCCCGACGGTGCCACTTCCAATTATTCTTCCCTTGTTGTTGTCACCAAAAATGACATTGCCACCTTTGAAATACTCTAAACTCCTAAATTTGGATGCGTCTCCGGTCATGTGCTTGGAGCATCCGCTATCGAGATACCAAGAGGTACTCGAAGCCTTCAAGCACACCTACAAAAAGATATCAAGGAGATGGTTTAGGTACCCATATATTGTTGGGTCCTTTTTGGTTAGCATATGTGCGATGTGTGTGCGTTTGTTGAGAATGCCTAATTTTGGTGAAGCACACGGGTGCAATGTGACCTATCTTATTGCAATAGTGGCAAATAACATTTGGATTATTCATCCTATATGGTTGAGTGTAATGAGTTCTAGGTTTGCTAGGATGTGCTCTTCTAGTTTGATTATTTATCCTAGCATTTTTATTCCCCCTAGCTTTAACAAATGTTGTTTTTCTAGGTTGGTTTTTCTTATATCCAAGTCCTTCACCATTACTAACTTTTTGCTTAAGTATTTTATCTAAGGTGTTTGAAGCATTATTGAACTTTCCCAATTTACTTTCCAAAGTAGCAACTTTAGCTTTTAATGAAGTACAACTAGAGCATGTAGAAGAAGAAGTAGTTGAAGGTTCTTGTGGCCTTTTTCCAAAAGAGATAATTTCTTGTTTAAGTTTATCATTTATATTTTTGAGTTCTTTTACATCATTCTCAAAAATCAGGATTTTTTGTTTAACTTCATTATTTTCTTTGGAAGCCTTTTTGAACATTCCTACTAAATCTTCTATAATGCAAACAACATCATTAAGAGTTAAAGGCTCATTGGGAGAAGGTTCTTGATCACTTACCTCTTTTGATGTATCACCATCTTCAATGGCCATTAGGCATAAGTTGGCCACTTCCTCCGTTTCTGAGTCTTCACTCCCGGAGCCGTCGTTCTCCCAAGAGATGTAGGCACGTTGCTTCTTCGGTGCCCTCTTGTCCTTCTCGTTCTTGAGCTTCGGACACATTGGTTTGATGTGTCCAATTTCACCACACCCATAGCATTTGGGTGGAGTGTTCTTCTTGGCTCCCTTCTTGAGCATCATCTTCTTGAATTTTCGGACAAAGAGTCCGAGGTCGGTGTCGTCGCTGTCATCATCTTCATCATCAACATTGTTGTGGGTTGATGTTGTTGCGGGTAGAGCAATAGACCTCTTGTTCCTCTCTTCAACCACCTTTGAGAGTTGGGTGGTTTCGTAGGTAATAAGATTACCTCGAAGAGCATCATAGGTCGTTGTTTGGAAGTCACGACCTTCTTCGATTGCGTCCACCTTTGAATGCCATTTGGGGGATAGGCTTCGTAGCACCTTTCTCACGAGCTCTCGGTCGGTGTAGGTCTTCCCGAGAAGATTGAGAGGATTAATGATGTTAGAGAACCTCTCAAACATTTCCTCAATCTTCTCGTTTTCCTTCATTGAGAAGAGTTCGTACTCGTGAGTAAGATGGTCGATTTTGGCCTCCCGAACCTGCGCGGTTCCTTCGTACGTGACCTCCAATTTCTCCCACATTTGTTTTGCGGTTTCACACCGCGAAATTTTGCGGTAGTCATCCGCATTAACACCGCAATAAATCATGTTTATTGCCTTTGCGTTGAGCTCCATCTTTTTGCAATCTTCGTCGGTGAACTCCTCTTCGGTTTTGGGAACGTTGATCTCACCGACTTTCTTCATCGGAACTCCGCAGCCGTTCTTCACAAAAAACCATAGCTTGTAGCCGTTGGATTGGATAAAGATTCTCATCCTCTCCTTCCAATACGAGTTGTTTGTTCCATCGAACAAAGTTGGCCTCGTGGTTGATTGTCCCTCGGTCACTCCTGCGTTGAATATCCTTGATGCCATTTGATCTTTTAGTTCCTGAAAAATAACGTATTCGAAGAACTTCCTGCTCCGATACCAATTGTTAGACAAATGTGCAACTCTAGAGGGGGGGGGGGGTGAATAGAGTTGTTTTCAAGAATGTGCGTTTTTCGCGTAAAAAAAAAAAAATTATCGCAGGAATAAGTAAAGAGAGTAAGGGAAAAAAAACACCGGGATTTATACTGGTTCACCACCTCGTGGCTAGTCCAGTCCTCCGAGAGACTCTCTCGAAAGTCCTACTAATCTTCAAGCTTCAACGGGTGCTTGAAAAACCGGTACAACTTGAGAACTTGAATCACACAAGCCTCACTTTCTTACAACAACAAGACTTGAGTCACACAAGTCTTTTGAACAACACTCAAATGAGATTGAGTTTACAACACAAGAATGAATGCTCACACAATTGAGCAAAGTAGTGTTTGAAAGATTTAAGCTCTATGGATGACAACTTCTATAGCACTCAAAGAAAAAATATTTCTAACTCTCAAAAATAATATTTTGATGAGGAAGATGAAGCAAAGGATGAATAGCTCAAAGAAATATATTGGAGTGCAAGAGGTGTGTATTGAAAATGAAGGAGAATGAGGGATTAAATAGGCGGAGGAAAATAAAGCCGTTGAAGAAAGCTGATGTTCTGTACCAGAGAGAATTAATCGATTAAATTAGGAATTTTAATCGATTAAAGTGTACAGAAGTGAAAAGCCTGAAAAGAAAACTGAATCATAATCGATTAAATGAAGACAAATAATCGATTAGGAGGT
The DNA here is from genome assembly GCA_003260385.1 of Cuscuta australis. Classification (NCBI taxonomy): domain Eukaryota; kingdom Viridiplantae; phylum Streptophyta; class Magnoliopsida; order Solanales; family Convolvulaceae; genus Cuscuta; species Cuscuta australis. Next base: position 401,593 of record NQVE01000090.1, read on the forward strand.
TCGGTACGAACTAATCGATTAATGGAGGATAAATAATCGATTATTGATCAAGGTTGAGCAGTCCAACGAAAGGCTTAAAAATCGATTAAATTGAAGCAATAAATCGATTAGGTGGTTCTGTCCAAGCTAATCGATTTTTTTAATAGAAAATATCGATTAAGAATTCAAACCTGAGAAATTGCGCTGGATCTAATCGATTATTTTAAAGGATATAATCGATTAAAATGAAATAATGCGCAAACACAAAGGGCCCAAACCAAGTGTGATTGGAAGCACTTTGGCTTCTAACTCGTTGTTTGGGACAACGAGAATAACAAGGCACGCTTCTTTTGAAAAATCTCCCTATTCAATGAATTTGAGTAGGGGAGAGAAAAAGAGAGTCCAAAAAATTATTTTGTGTGTCAAACAATACACGAAAAAATATTTAAAGTATATTTTTCTCACCAAAGAAAATTGTGTAACTTAAAAAAATGTTTTAAAGAAATTTTGACACAATTATTTTGAAACTGACTCACTAAAATATTTTAGACAGAAAAAAATGATTTTTCAACTGACTCAAAAATAATTTTTATCCCTCAGAAATTAAATTGTTTTGTGCAAAAGATATTGTCATCCTTACAAGAATCCTAGACTCAATAAAAATAAAAAAAATCTTCGGAGTCTTCACTTTACTTCAAAAATCTGCGTAGGGGTGAGCGTTGAATTTTATCCCGTAATTTTCTTGATACGCCTCTTTTCTTTTCTCAGTACGAAAAGTCAATTTTCGATCATCGTTTGAATTTCATCATCCTGTTTGTCATTTATCAAAACAAGAAAATATTCCAGAAAAAATAATAAAGGGGTTTGAACTCATGTCCAACAGAACATGTCGTCGATCTTCTCGCCTGGTTTCATCCTGAACATCTCGTACTCCTGCGTTAGGAAGTCAATTTTCGCTTCCCGAACTTGGTCCGTTCCTTCGTACGTCACCTCAAGTTTATCCCACATCTCCTTGGCGGTTGAGCAGCAGGAGATCTTGCGGTAGTCATCAGGATTTACGGCACAATAAAGCATGTTTATTGCCTTTGCATAATTCTCGACCTTTTTGATGTCTTCGGCATCAAACTCGTCTTCGGTCTTGGGGATCAACTTGTCTCCGACTTTCTTCATCGGCACCTCTTCCCCGTTTTTGATAACCAACCATAATTGGAAGTTCGTGGAACAAATATAGATTCTCATTCGTTCTTTCCAATATGTATAATTGGTTCCATCAAAAAGAGGTGGCCGTGTAGTTGATTGACCTTCTCCAATCCCTGCATAAAGATTTCTAGAAGAAGAACCCATGATCGCTTTACTCTCAAACGGTTAAGTTTGGACGTGAGTTAGGCTATGATACCAATTGTTAGAATAAGTGCCCTTCACTAGAGGGGGGGTGAATAGTGAGGCACGAGAATGTTTATAAATTTTCGCGGAATAAAAATCGCAGGGATAAAGTAAAGAGCGGAATAAAAAGGAGTAAAGGGAGCACACCAAGATTTACCCTGGTTCACCACAACTTGTGGCTAATCCAGCCTCCCGAGAGACTCTCTCGAGCTACACTACTTCCGTTAAGCTTACGGGTGCTTAACAAACCGTTACAACCTGAGAACTCGAGTCCCACGAGCCTCAATACACTTGCTCGGAGATACCGCACTCCAAGACTTCAACCCGAAGGAAAATACCTTTCCTTCGTACAACCAAGGGAAACAAGCTTCCCTAAACGTGTTTACAACACTAAGAACACTCAAGAACAAGACTCTCTTTAAGAGTAGATGTTGAGTAAACTATATACGCTCAAGAACAACTCAAACTTCACAAATTAGCTCTAGAAAGCTATGGAAAATAATGTTGTTTGGATGCAATGATAATATGAATAAAGTGAAGTGAATTGATGAGAAAAGCAGACCCAAACACCCCTTTTTATAGTGCCAAAATAGGCTCCAACGGACCAATACATTAAAGGGGTGATTGGCTTGATTTATGGGATTGAATAAATTTGGGATCTGCAGGATATTGGCTTCCCATCGATGTTTGGAACTTACCCATCGCTGGTAAGCCAATTTTCCTTTAGTTTTGAAGCCAACGGTTACCTACCCATCGATGGATAGATGCTTCCCATCGCTGGGTGGGAGGTTGACTTTCAAATAAGGAAAGAATCAGCCTTAAATGAGTCGCAACGGTCATGCCTAACCATCGACGGTTAAGCCTTCCCATCGCTGGGTAAGGGCATTCTGCCTTGTGGTAATGTTGCACCAAGGCTTTAGCAGCGATGGGTAGAACTTCCCATCGCTGTTTGGCATGGTTCTGGAAATCAGTTTCGTTGAGGGACTGCTTACCCATCGATGGGAAGATCTTCCCATCGTTTGTCATGGTTCTGGAAATCAGTTTCGTTGAGGGACTGCTTACCCATCGATGGGAAGATCTTCCCATCGCTGGGTGGCATGATTCTGGAATCCCGGGATCACTAACCCATGCATGGGTGAAATCTACCATCGCTGGGTAGATGGCTAGCCCAGAACCATGGCCTAGCTGACCGGCGCTGAAACCCGACCGAAAAATGCAAAGTTCTCCAAAGTAAAAACTAAGTATATAAAACACTTATTTAATGTATTTTGATGTCAAAGCAAGATTTGTAAGTTGAAAACCACGTCGTTAAGGTAAAAACCACGGTTGACCAAGTCAACACCGTACACGGGTGGTTTTCACCAAAAGACAGAACCGAAAGGTGGTTTTCATGATGTTTTGATTGGAGAACCATTTAAATTCATTCAAAAACAATTCCCACACAAAAATACTCGAAAACCACTTCATTTAAGTAAAAACCACGGCTAGCTAAGTTAATGCCGTTTCACATGGTTTTTATCAAACGACAAAAAACGAAAGGTGGTTTTTGAAGTGTTTTTGATGAAAAACTATTTAAATGTGCCCAGAAGTAAAAACCAGTCATAAAAAGTTGAAAACCATTTGGTTAGTTCGGACGCCAAAAACCAACGCCGAAAACCGAATGTCGAATGCCGGTTTCTGAAACCCGAACGCCGGATGGCTTGGTTTTTGGTTTGGGCGAACACCAAGTGTTTTTAATGACTTAAACAAGTTTGAAAAACATTTTTATGATGTAAGAAATGTAATGAGAGATTTTTAGCCTCAAGAGCCAAGGTGTAAAGATTGGGTCGGTCTTGATCACAATAAAGACCGACTCAATACTATGATTAAGGTCTTCGTTCTTGGTCTTCGTTTAGCTCTTGCTCTTATCTTCGTTCTTCGCCTTGTATATTCAATGTTCGACTTGATCACGGCGGTTTGGCATTATCAAAACCTGTTACAAAAACGAACACGGCTTTAGTACGAAAACGTGATAAACCCGTGTTTCAACAGATTAAGCGTATATACTCAGGAGGAGATCTCACATCCATCCTTTGTTGACCTTCCCATTACTGTTCCTCAGGACTTCGACGTCCAGGCTTTCTTGACCGCACATGCACGCACTGATTCCCCTTTCGAGCATCAGCTTAGTCAAGCTTCTGACTGGGCCGAGCCTTCATGGAGGCTTCTCACGTTCTTGATGTCCATGAGCTACTTTGGGAGACCAAGTAACAGCAACCGGGTCTATTCTTCTGACATGCTCTTCTTCTAGAGCATAGCACATCAGCGACAGGTTAATTTGGCTGTTTTCATCGCCCGATTCTTATGGTCTCAGACATATGGTACGCGTATCACGGTGGTTTGCGCCCCGTTGATCACAGTTCTTCACAGGTCCTTACAGGAGCACATGTTTATTCCTGACCTCTTACCCCTTGAGCACAGTGTTCGACTTTTGGACAGCACCATGATACAACACATTCAACTTCAGAGAGGTCAGATACAGAGGATTAGACCGAGAGAGGGGCCATCACCTCGACCTCATCCCGCGCCACAAACACAGAGTACATATCAGCAGGGACAGAGCTCTACTGGATAGAGAACCTTCAGATTCCCCTATGGGCACAGACATTGAGTACTCAGATGCAGGGTCTTCAGTTCCAGATAAGTGGGATTCATGGTAGATTGGAGGAGTTGCACACGAGGTTCACCGATTTTGAGCAGCGATACGAGGCAGATACGACAAGCTTGTCGACCAGCAGGAGGCTCAGTGGACTAACTTCTTCAATATCTGTACTCCGGTTCAGACACCAGTTCAGCACCCTTCGACTGGGCATACTTCGACTCCTGATGCATTAGATGCCGCACAAACGCACCCAAACCCACCCCGATTCTGATCTTCTGATTACTTTTTAAGACTTTAACTTGTTTTTTTCTGGTGATTTGACCAGGTTGCTTGGATGCTGGATTTTGTTTTGAACAATCATTTTATGCACAACTTTGTGGAGACAATCTTGGGGAAGTTTACTGTGCGATATGCCCTTTTTCCCAAAAAAAAAATTCCTTGATTTATTTATGTTTCAATCTTCATTTTGAATTCTTTAAGTATTAGAATGATCTAATTTGTGCATTTGAGTTTTTCCACCCTAACTCTAGTTTCTTATCACTTTTAAAACCGCGAGGACGCGGTTCCGCTTAAGTGTGAGGAGGATAGAGTTATGGTTGAAATACTCTTTAGAAAGTTTGTACATCTTTATATTTTCAGGAAAATTATATATACAGTCATTAGCTTTAGTTTTCTAGAAACAATTTAAGTTTGACAGAAAAAATTATATATATATATATATATATATATATATATATATATATATATATATATAAAATTGTTTTTGTCAAACTTAGATTTTTGTTTAAATTTTTGAAAATTTTTGGTATGAATTGATGAATTTAAGTCTAAATTAGTAGATTTAATATCATGTTCTCTAATGTTTGAATTAACATATTTTCTATACAAGGATATTTTGTAAGGTCAAATAATTTTTAATTATTTTATTAAAAATCTTTTTAGATACTGCTCCACTATTTCTAAATATGAGGACTTATTGTTTCTTTTAAAGTTCTATTTTAATAAAACACACTTTGGTGAGACCGATTTCTCGAGTGAAAATTTGAAGTCAAATAGCATCTGGTTCTATGTCAGATGATGAGATTTAATTTTTTGGGAAAATGCCAAAAAGCACGCAATTCTATGTTGCGTGATGAGGTTTTTGAAAGAAAATAAAATCCAAAAAGCTCTTTAATTTAATCATTAAAGATTCTTTGACCTTAAATTTGTTTTTTAGAGTAGTAGAAAAAGTTGTTATTTTAAATTTAGAGAAGATCGATTTTAGTCTTACTAATATTCTTCAATTTTAATCTTTGAAACCTAGGGTGATTTAATTTAAACAAAATTATGAGTTTGACAAAAGAATTTATTTTCTTTCAAAATGAGTAAAAATTCTTTTTAGTAAATTACGTTGTTGACTGTCTAATATTTTGTTCCTATAAATAGATTGTGTAAAATACTTTCTATGCATACATTAAGTTGCACGAATTCTTTTTATTATTCAATTTGTTGCTTGAGGGCAAGAAACATTTAAGTGTGAGGAATTTGATAAGTCCAATTTTTGGTCTTATTTTATATCTTATATTTCAACGTTCTTGTGCGTAAACTTAAATAAATCAAGAAATTCAAATAAATTTTCATGATAAAAAGTCATTTTACAAATATGTTAATAAAAAGATTGTTCAAAATTAAATTTAGTTTTTCCAAGCATATCATGGCCAAATTAGAAGAAAAATATTTCAAATTGATGATCACAAGTGAAGACGAGATCAAATCAAGCTTTGGAGCAAAAAGAACGGATCAAAATATCAAAATTGCCAAAATTGGGCCAAAGTTGAGCCCAAGCCTCTGAGAGGCGTGCGCCCCATCCCCAAGCGCACGCCTGTGGGTGTGCCAATTTGAAACGGCGCAAGATCAGATTTTTGGCAGAGAATCCAATCAAACAGAAGCCCAGGCGCCTGACAGGCGTGCGCCTCAGCTTCAGGCGCGCGCCTGGACTCCCGGAAAGCTATAAAAGGAGCGGTTCTCCCTGCCATTTCATTCATTCCATTCCTCAAATCTTCCTCTCCTCTCTAGTTACGAGAATTGTTATAAAAAATTAAGTTTTTATTCATTTTGGGAGTTTCAAGTCCAGAATTGTTCGATTCCGCTTTTTCTGGAAGTTGTAAGTTTTCTGTAATATTTATGAAAATGTTATGTTATTTAATTTGTGTGCATTTAATTATTATCATGTCTGCTTAAATATTTTAGGAATGTGAATTGAAATAGGGTAGTAGGTATGTAGGATAAAATAATTAAGTTGGAATATTAAATTTAATTAATTAAAATGTTAAGTTTCTAGTAATTGTCGTAATGTTATAATTAATTTATCTGCCCAATTCATTAATTAATGCTTGAAACAATTATTATATCCATTTGTCTATGAATGTGAAAAATAATTTAGTCAACCAATACTAGCACATTAATTAAACTTAGAGATAAGATATAATTAATGGAGTAGTTGTGACAGAACTCTTACTAAACAATTAATTAATTGTTTTGATATTCCAACTAGTTAAAATATCTAAAAATTGCCTACTACCTGAAATCAATTCATATTCCTCTTTATCAATTCAATCAAGTTATTATTCTGTTCAATCAACCCAACTATTCGAAATTAGAAGACTTCCAATACCAATCATTACGCCTTGCCTAACTAATTTTTAATAAAAAACTTATTTACATGCCAATCCTTGTGGATACGACACGAGAATAAATTGAACTCTTTTAGAGGGAAATTTACTACCACTAAAACTCAATCTTCAGTACCGTTACCGTTGGAAGTCTATTCCTGATTGCTGATTTTTGAATTAATTCAACCCTAATCACCTCCTAACGGCTAATTAACATCTTCCACTATAAATATAGGCCTAATACTTCATATTTCAACAAAAAACAAAGCTCCAAACATCCTCCCTTAATATTCTAAGTGTGTTCATTCTTTTATTCATTATTTTCAATATTTTGGCTATTTCAAAAGCCTTAAATTCCTGAATTTTATACACACACTTTGAGATTGTGTTTCTAGTTATATACTCTCATATTCATAAGTTTATATTGTATTTTTGAGAGAGTATATTTTCCTTCTACACCGGCTAAGTTTTGTTCTTCATTTTTATATTCTAGCCGTTGTGTAGAATCCTCTTTTGTGTTCTTCAAACGCACATTGTAATGGTCGAGAATAGCCATTAAATTCTCACATTGTAACGGTCAAGGATAGCCGTATAAATCCTTGGGTAAAGGTTCAAGGATAGCCTTTGAAATCCTTGGGGGAACGGTAGAAGATAGCCGTAAAATCTTCATTGTAAACGGTTCGAGATAGCCGTTGTGAAATCTCGGAGTGAATCCTATTGGCAAGGGTTGTTTGCCAAACTCGTGCGATGCTTTGACGGAGTTCAAGAGACCGGAACTTAGTGGATTCGGAAATCCTTGAGGAGGAGCCTCGAGGTACTGGAGTAGGGAGTTCCCGAACCAGTATAAAATCGGTGTGTCTTTTACTTAATGCTTTTATTTCTGCGTTTTATTTATTTCTTCTGCATTTGCGAACACCGTTTTTATCAAACTCCGAAAAGTTTTCAAACGCCTTATTCATCCCCCCTCTAAGGCGTGGGCACACCGACTAAAACCGACTAACACGATCTATTCTATGGCGAGCGACTCCCGTTGGTTGTACCTCTTCGAATGAGTTAAACATAGTTCAACGAAATGAGTTGAACATAGTTTAATGAATTCTCTTTCATACCATTCAATGATTATATATTCTAGGAGAAGGCTTTCTACGGGATCCCTACAGTCGAGTTACTGCGTACCTCGTAGAATTACCAGCCTGTCTACTGATGTAGACTATGTTCAATATTTTTCATTATCATTTCCTAATGCTTGTAATTCTTTTTACACACATAAGTTCAATATATGACATGCACAATGTATTGTCTTGAAATTGGACCTAAGTCATTTAGTTATTTAGAATAATTATTGAAGCTTATACGCAAATTATATCCTACAACCGGCTGTACGAGAAAAGCCGTACAACCGGCATAAATTAGTAGAGATCAGATCAGATTGGGAGTTGAGAACCGATTTCAGCTTCCCGTCCGCGAAGCGTCACTTTCAGGCGAGGGCTCTCCGTACCCCGTCAGCCGTGCATCCAGGTGCTCTGTTTGATTCCCTCGCAACTATGCTATATCAAAGACCATAGCTTCATCCTCCCTCCTCGCGTCGAGCGCCGATCGAAGAAGAATATAGTCTTACATTGTCTTCCGTTCGACTCTCTTCAAAGAAGAATACAGTCTTACGTTGTCTTCGCTTCCTGTCCCTGATCGAGCCTAAATCGAAGAAGACCTCCCATCTCGGTCTCTCAAATCTGATTCAATTAAAACAACTTTTTCAGACTTTACTTAAGAATGAGTGTTTCCTTATTTGAGATTGAGTACTTGATAAGTCGGGTTTGGTTTGGTTCTTTTTATTCTTTTTTAGGAATTTTTAATAATTTTAGATTTTAATTTTTAGTTTTTTAGCTTAGTTTTATTTTAATTCTTATTTTTACAATCTTTTAATTTTCTTTCAAAAAATAGTAGTTTTTTAATCATTTTTTTACATTTTATTATTATTATTATTATTATTATTATTATTATTATTATTATTATTATTATTATTATTTCCTAACCCAAGTTATCAGATATCTTAGTTTTTAGAGAAAAATGTAGTAGAAGGCCAAAAATGAAATTCAAGTTTGAAAGGAAGAAACCAAAAATGAGGTCAAGTTGAGATAAAGCCCTAATCTCACACAAAATTTAGCCCAAGTCAAGGAGCCTAACCCAAGATTATTGTCGAAAAAAGAAAAAATGCAGCGTTTATGTCCAGTTCAAACTCACACCTGCGGAACAACAACAAAAGTCAGCGGCTATTCTCCTTCATCGCGTCATAGGCGGACCAGCGTTCGACGTTAAATCACATTCCTCATTCAACTCGCCAATCAATTCTCCAACGGGAAGTAATTCAAGGGTAAATTACTCCTTGCTATAAATTAGAGCAACATCAACTCAACGAAGGGGGATAACAGAGGGAGATTCACACGGAATAAAGAGCCACGGCTTAGGCCGTGGCGACGATGGAGTCCGGCCATGGCAATGGAGGCGGCGGCCGGCGGCACCTCCGGCGAGCGGCGGCCAACTGTGGTTCCAACAGCTCCCATTCTTCACCTTTCATCTTCTTCTTCAACAATTGGTAACCTTTATTTGTCAATTTCTTTTTCTTCTCTAATTTCTTTGTAAAAGTGTTATTTCAATTCAAATTTACACCTTTTTTTCCTTGTGTGAATTTCGAAAATTCCAAAATATGGTTGGTGTTTTTTTTGGGTTTATGTTTTTGAATGTTTGTATTAAATCCTTTATGAATGAGAATTGATTCATATTAGTTTTTTTCATTTTTGTGCAAATTGTTGTTGAATTGGTTGAATCGCATAATTTGATTTCATAAGTAGGTTGGTATGTAAAATTCGGTTTTGATTGAAGCTATTTTAGCTCCATATCATAGTTAAATGATTTCCGAATTCATACATGATTCTTCGTTTTGCTATGTGTTTTGTAAAATTTTAAGGATTATGGACTTCTTAGCCCCGTAAGTTGAACGTTTTCTTTAAGATTTATTATTGAGTGATTGTTATGTCGTGTGTTGTTTGTTTTATGTTATTTTCATAATATTTGAGGTTGTTTAAGCACAAAAAGAATTTTTAAGTTTTTAAAAATATGTAATGTTTTCTTATGTGAATATACTATAATTCTTATGCTTGAGTTTTTCAAGGAGACCTGCAAAATATTTTATCATTAGACGTTAAAGTTTATTAAAGTGTATAAAATGTTCTTCGTGAATAATTATGAATGGGAGCTAGAATTAAAGAAATTAAAAATTTGCTCTTTTATAAATTTTTTCTTCTTTTGGAATCATTGTTTGAGCGTTTGAGGTGAGTTGGGGTTCAAAGTGATCCAAAAGGCCTTTGAATTACATGACTCCGGGTCTTATAGAGAGTTGATGATCCTCTATATGTGGTCAAGGATATGATTTAACTCGAGTTTTTGAATTATTTTCTATTTTTAAGTGCATAAGTTACGTAATATATTGTTTACGTGCCTATTATATGTGTAATGTTCGACTTGTGTTTGTTCTCTTTTTCATTTTGTTTTGGGTTTTTGGCGGCATTTCTTGAGTTACCTTAGTTGAAGAAGTTGAATCTTTTGAGCTTGTTTCCCCCATTTTTATCAAAAAACCAAAAAAATAAGAAAATAAAAATAACCAAAAAAATATTTAGTTTTCATTCAACACCCCCCCCCCTTGTGTTATAGTTTATAATACAGGCTTTAGTATAAGTGTTTGTTTCTAAGTTATAAATATAAGTTTTTATACTTTTTTTAGTATATCTTATATATGTGTTTTGTTTTTATAAGTTATATTATAAGTTCAGTGTTTATATAAGTTTTTATAAGTTTTTATGTTTATTTGAATAAGTTTTATTATAAGTGTTGGAGTTGTGCCCTGATGGCCAACTGTTTGTCGTTATTCTATCATGTATAGGCAGATATAATATGTTTACACATCTCATGCTAATGTAAACAAATATTATATTCCTAGATTTATATTTAAAAGATGTTTATCAGATAGTGTTTTTCTGCTGATGAGACTAACATCTTGAAATAAATATTTATCTAAATGTCCATAGTCGAGTATTAACGAGAGTGGGATATCGTTAATGCATGTGAGACTAGTGTGTGTTGGATGTTTGACTTAGTCTCATAGTCAATGACGGTGTGTTCGCATCCGCACATGGGCAGATATTATCTAGAGATAATAGGATGCCGGACTGACCCATCCTAAAGATGTTGCTTGAACTTTTAGTTCATGCTCTAAGCATCTTTAGCGCGACCACGAGTGTAACTATCCTTCGACTTGAAGTATTACGTTTTCTGCATATGTGAACCCGCATACTTTGATGCATTGTCCTAAGCCATATGAAATAAGGATGGTATACAGGCTTTGTTTTGGGTATGCCGCAGCGCATATTCAGAAACGTAGATTACGTACATAGGATTTGTCACTACTCTTTTTAAGAGATTAATGTCTTATGGGACCCACTGATAAGTTATGATTGAGGAAATTGCATGGCCATGCTGAGATGTTTTTATGACGTCTCAGTCAGACTTGATAAATCAGTGAATGACTTAATGGATACAAGCTGGATTTTATTAATCTCTTGCATTAAGTTTAGACATTGAGACAAAGGGATACAGTTACACGGAGTCTGAGTCGTGGAAAGGTTTTGACGGTGCAAAGGTCTTAACTTATAATCTGGGGGCAATAATGTGTTGCTAGATACCGCTTATTGCTTATAGTATTGGTGCAGAGCCAATACTGTGGCCAGCTTTATAAGTGCCTATACGGGTCACACACTTTGAACAATTTAAGGAGTAGGATTAAACAATGGGATAATAAGTAATTTGTATATTTGTAAAATAGTAAAATAAAATATTTTGGAATATAATATTATATATGTAAAACATTCGGTGATATATTTATATATATAAATACCGAAATATATATATATTATATGTTGAATATTTTATTTTGGTTTGTCATTTTAATTATGAAAATAATTATTTTGACATAAACTATTTAAAGTATATTTGTATACTTGTTTAAAAAATGATGTGGATATTTTATTTGATTTAAAATTAATTTTTATATTAATTTTTGGTGTCAAATAAAATACACTTTGAACATTTAAGTGGAGAAGAATTTTACAAATCCTTCTCACATGATTTTTCGGCCATGATATCTTTTAAAGGAACAAAAATTTCCTTGATTGATAATTGAGTGAAGCTAACTATTTTGTCATTTTGTTAATGACAAAGTCAAATTAATAATCACTTTTTCTCCTTAAATATACTACACACCATTCCACTTATTTTTGTGTAGTGTGTCATTCGGCCATATCTTTTTAGAGAGAAGAAATATTAGTTTGGTTCCATTAATATCATTTTGTGTATAGAAAATATTTATAGTATTTTCTAAATATTATTAGAAATATTTTCTATAGAAATATTCAAGATTATTATTATCCCAATTTTAATCTTTATATTTTATACTACTATAATCTTTACTAGCATAAAGATTGTGGTAGACTTCGGCGTTGTTCGTGTGTCAAAGTTGGAGACCGGACGCTTGAACGGTTACGTTTGCACTTTCAACGCTCTTTCTACGACTTCTTCGTTTTTACCGCTTACGGAGAAAGGTATAAATTTCTTACTCACTATAAGTTTTAGTACGTGATTCTGGGCAAGATAATCATGTTAGCATGTTAAAATTTTTAATTTCCGCTGCCTATCCTTGCATGGTTACCTTTCAGTGGTATCGGAGCCAACGTACAAAACTATAGTTTTACGTTTGACTTTTAAAATTTTAAAAGTCAAAGTTTTAACTTAGTAATTATTAAAATTCAAAAATTGGTAAAATGATTTTATTTAGTCTTGGAATAAGTATTGGACTTAAATAAATCATTGAAAATTAATTCTAAATTTATTTATTTTATTTCTACCCGTAATATATATAAATATATATATATATATATATATATATATATATATATATATATATATATATATATATATATATATATATATATATATATTGATTTTTCGAAATATATATTTATATATATTGTAGAAATAGTAAATATAATTTTATTTGGACATAAAACATTATTTTATGATTGATAAAATTATATTGTAATTTTTGAATGTATTATTTCCTATTTTGAATTTATTGTATTTATTTAGGTGAAAACCGAAAATAAATATGGGAAAATTCAAAATGAACTTTATTAAACTTGGAAATATTATTTCTAAGTTGAATAAAGTTGTTGGTAAATATATTGTTCAAAATAATATTAGTTAGTAATTAAATAAATATATATTTATATATGTACTCGGTTTTATTACCGAAATATTATATATATTTATATATTTGTATTTTAATTACATAAATGACTAATATATATTTTGGAAAGTTATATCTCAGTAAGAAAAAGAATGTTTTTCAAAATATTAAATTTTTGTAATTTAATATTTTCGAAATCAATTTAAATGGCTTTTTATAACTTATTGAGATTTAACTAATATATTTTGGAAATAATGATTTATAAATTTTGGAAATTTTATTTCCAGGTTTATAAATGTTAAAAATAACTACTGGAAGTTGAAATTTAGTTTTCATGATTTTTGCAAAATTGTTTCAAAATTTTAATGGCCTTTTTGAATATAATTTTGCAAAAAGGGCATTTTGGTCATTTGGAATATTCTGGATATTTTTTATGCTGGAAGAATATCTAGAGTATATAAAATGATTTTATAAAATTTTATTAGATTTATTTGGACATCTAATTTAATTTTATGAGTTTTAGAAAATATTTACTGCCGTAGTATTTTTCTAGAACTGTCTGGGGTGAGCGCGGTTCACCCGGTGTATGTATATCTCTATTTCTTGTGTGGATGTATGATATGCATGGTGGATGATTGTGGCTATAGTTTATTTGATTATAATACGGCCTGCGTGTCGTGCCTTATCTCATAAACTCTTGTTGTAAATCTATTTCTCTCCCTTACCTCAACCGAGGATTCTTTTCTTACGTGGTGGTTAGAAGACGAAAAGATTTGAAGACCGTTTGAAGAAATCTAAAAGAATGGAGATAGCCCGAAGTCCAAGTGACCGGAAGCCAGTGGGAGCTATCGTTTTATTTTTCTTTTAGGGGCCACAATCATTACACGTTTATTTACTGCGTTTTGTGAATGCATGTTGAATGTATGTTGAACGCTAGTAATGGACATGTGCGCGGCCATGTCGATAGGTGAGATCGAAATTATAAATCCCTCACGAATATTAAGTCTGTCGCCTTCTGACGCCCGGCACCTATCCGGCTAATGTGCACTGTCATGTACTCAGCCTCAGCAGAGCATAGTACGGTGTATATTAAGCTGGTTACGGGAACCGCCATAGCGTGGTCGCTGTCGCACGTTGGGTTAGACTTAACTGAGTCTCGGTCAAATGGATGGACGACTCAGAGGCAGTAAGTTGGGGTCATCAATGACAAGTCGGATGATTTTACTCACTCATCCAGCCAGGAGTTGGATCTTTATGATTTAATTGGAACTCTATTCCTAACCAAAGTAGTCTGCTTGTAAGACGTGCCTCAGCCAATTACATGCATGGTGAAAAGGTGTCCTGGTCCAGTTGTAGTAATATTGTTCGCCCAACACCAGACCAAGAGCTGAGAGCCCGGCTCATCAGTTGGAACAATGTTCCTACCTAAATAGTTGTCTTGTGGAGTAACGCCCAAGCAGAACGCAAGATAATGAAATATGGATCTTGGCCCACTAGAGGTTTCGCCGGAAATCTCCGAATCAATATCGAGGGTTATTGATTTGTTAAAAATAGTGGGAGATAATTAATTAAAGGCCTAATTAATTATTAAACATGATAGATAACCTAGTTTGCAAAATTTTCTGTAGATGGCAAACAACAACAACCCTTTCAACCTGCGATATGTTCTAGAAAAGGAAAAATTATCTGGAACCAACTTTCTTGATAGGGAGATGAATCTTAAGATTGTTCTCGAATGCGAGAAAAAGCTCTACGTCATTACCTCTGAGCCTCCCAAAGCTCCTGAAGCGAACGCCCGTGCTGCAGAAATTACTTTGTACAAGAAGTATGAAGATGACGCACGTGATGTGAGATGTCTCATGCTAGCCACCATGACTCCGGAGCTCCAAAGGCTCCATAAGGACATGGAAGCTCATCCTATGATGACTCGCTTGAAAGGTTTATACCAAGGCCAGGCTAGACATGAGCGTTTCAAAATCTCTATGACTCTGTTTTCTAGTAAGCTGGCAACGGGTAACCCAGTTGGTCCCCACGTTCTCAAGATGATCGGTCATATCGAAACTCTTGAAAAACTGGACGCCCCGTTGCACCCTATGCTGGCAACTGATCTCATCTTGGGATCATTACCAGCTGAGTATAGTCAAACTGTAGTGAACTTCTACATGAACAAACTAGAGATGACTATGCCTGAGCTACTGAAATTCCTCACAACTGCTGAGGAGAGTCTAGGGAAGGGCAAGGGTAAGTCTGTCCTGATGGTAGAGGGCAGTACTATTGCGAAGAAGAGTGGGCCACGTTCGCCGGCCGGGACCAAGCGCAAGGGTTCTAAGAAACCCAAGCCAGCGTCCAACTCCTCTTCGTTGAAACCCAAAGAAGGAGCTAAGAAGAAGTCTGCTGTATGCTATTATTGTGGCAAAAAGGGCCACTGGAGGCGCAACTGCGCAAAATTACTGGCAGAGAGGAAAGAGGGAAAGAAACCTCAAACCTCAGGTATCTTCGTTATTGAAGTCAATATGTCTGATATCACCTCTTGGGTGATGGATACTGGATGTGGTTCTCACATCTGTACTTCTATGCAGGATCTGCATGAACGTAGACAATTGACGGAGGGAGAGATACAACTAAAAGTCGGCAATGGCGCACTCGTAAATGCATTAGCCGTCGGAACCTATAGTTTGTCTCTACCTAGTGGTCTTGTATTGCAGTTAAATAATTGTCTGTTTGTACCCAGTATGAGCAGAAACATCATTTCTGTATCCTGCCTTGACAAAGCAGGATTTTCGTTCGTTGTAAAAGACAAAACTCTTTCTGTCTTTAGAAATGAAATATTTTATGCAACTGCAAAAATGACCAACGGTCTCTATGTCCTTGACATGGATACCACAATATATAACGTAGATGTTAAGAGAAACAAATCTAACAGTTTGAATCTCGCGTACCTTTGGCATTGTCGTTTGGGCCACATTAACGAGAAACGCATATCTAAGTTACATCGTTCCGGTGTACTTGATTCATTTGACTTCCAGTCATATGATGTATGTAAATCTTGTTTACTTGGTAAAATGACAAAGGCTCCATTCACTGGTCACGGTGAAAGGGCGAGTGACTTATTGGGCCTCATACACTCCGATGTGTGTGGTCCAATTAGCACTGTAGCTAGAGGTGGTTATTCTTACTTCGTTACATTTACTGACGACCTTAGTAGATATGGATATGTGTATCTCATGAAACACAAATCGGAATGCTTTGAAAAATTCAAAGAATTCAAGAACGAAGTAGAAAAACAATTAGGCAAAAGTATTAAGACCCTCCGCTCGGATCGAGGAGGTGAATACTTAAGCCTGGAGTTCGATGACTATCTGAAAGAGCATGGGATCTTATCCCAACTCACTCCTCCAGGGACACCTCAGTTAAATGGAGTGTCTGAGAGGAGAAATCGGACTTTGCTAGACATGGTCCGAAGCATGATTAGTCTGACAACATTGCCAGAATCATTTTGGGGATATGCATTGAAAACAGCAGCACACACACTCAACAGAGTTCCATCTAAAGCTGTCGAGAGCACACCATACGAACTATGGCGTGGGAGAAAACCGAGTTTCTCGTACTTTAAGATTTGGGGCTGTGAAGCTTATGTAAAACGTCTCATGACGTCTAGTAAGTTGGAGCCTAAATCTGATAAAGTAATTTTTGTGGGATACCCCAAGGAAACTAGAGGGTATGAGTTATATCATCCATCCGATAACAAAATCTTTGTTGCTCGGAATGGAACCTTCCTTGAGAAGGAGTTTCTTTCTGCTATCACTAGTGGGAGAAAGGTAGACCTCGAAGAAATTCGAGAACCACAAGAAGAAGTTCTGATAGTGTTGGAACCTGAGCAAAGAGATCAAGCAATTGAACCTCAAATTGCTCAAGATATACCACGTAGGTCAGACCGGATACGTAATCCTCCGGTCAGATATGGATTTCTCATGTCTGATGAAGATGACGTCTTGTTGGTAGATCAAGGCGAACCAGAGACCTACCTCGAGGCAATTACATTCCCCGAATCCGATCTATGGCTCGAAGCCATGAAATCTGAAATGGAGTCTATGTACACAAACCAAGTCTGGACCTTGGTTGATGCGCCCGAAGGGGTAAAACCCATTGGATGCAAGTGGGTTTTCAAAAAGAAGACAGACGTAGACGGGAAGGTTCATACCTTCAAAGCTAGATTGGTAGCAAAAGGTTATAGACAAATCCACGGAATTGACTATGATGAAACCTTTTCTCCAGTTGTTATGCTGAAGACCATTCGGATAATGCTTGCGATTGCAGCCTATTACGATTATGAAATTTGGCAGATGGACGTCAAGACGGCTTTCCTTAACGGGAACCTCAAAGAGGATGTTTTTATGACACAGCCTGACGGTTTTCAAATTGCTGGTCAGTCTGCCAAAGTTTGTAAGCTGCAACGTTCAATCTACGGATTGAAACAAGCATCTCGGAGTTGGTACATACGTTTTGACGAAACCATTTCCAGTTTTGGTTTCAAGAAGAACTCTGACGAATCTTGTGTATACAAGAAGGTCAGTGGGAGTGTAATAGTATTCCTAATATTATATGTCGATGACATATTGTTAATGGGTAATGATATTCCCGCTCTCACTTCTGTAAAGACGTGGTTGAGCGAGAACTTCTCCATGAAAGACTTAGGGGATGCTAGTTATGTCCTTGGCATAAGAATCTACCGAGATAGATCAAGAAAGTTAATAGGTCTAAATCAAAGTACATATATAGATAAAATCCTTGATCGATTTAGCATGTCTAACTCAAAGAAAGGATCTTTACCTATGACACCTGGCACGGTTCTTTCCAAGAGCCAGAGTCCTTCTACTCCCGAGCAAAAGGAACTCATGATGAAGGTTCCATACGCCTCTGCGATTGGATCCATCATGTACGCCATGATATGTACTAGACTTGATGTCTCATTCGCTTTAAGCGTGACCAGCAAATACCAGGGAAGTCCAGGAGAAGCACACTGGACAGCGGTCAAGAACATCCTCAAGTATCTTCGCAATACTAAGGATGCATTCCTGGTATACGGTGGTGAGGAAGAGCTAAAGGTGGTCGGTTACACTGATGCTAGCTTCCAAACCGACAGAGACGATTCAAAATCACAAGCAGGATATTTGTTTTGCCTGAATGGTGGAGCTTTTAGTTGGAAGAGCTTTAAGGAGGATACAACCGCCGATTCGACTACATAGGCTGAGTACATAGCTGCCGCCGAGGCAGCAAAAGAAGCTATTTGGATCAAGACGTTCATTACTGAACTTGGAGTGGTTCCTAGTATTAATGACCCTATCTCGTTGTTTTGCGAAAACACTGGGGCCATTGCACATGCAAAGGAACCGCGATCTCACCAAAAAACCAAACACATTGTACGACGCTATCACATCATACGAGAAATCGTAGATAGAGGAGATGTGATGATTTGCAAAGTAGATACTGATGACAACATAGCCGATCCCCTGACCAAGCCTTTAGGAAAGCTAAAGCATGAGGGTCACACTAGGTCCATGGGCATTAGACCGATGCCAGATTGGCCATAGTGCAAGTGGGAGATTGTTGGAGTTGTGCCCTGATGGCCAACTGTTTATCGTTATTCTATCATGTATAGGCAGATATAATATGTTTACACATCTCATGCTAATGTAAACAAATATTATATTCCTAGATTTATATTTAAAAGATGTTTATCAGATAGTGTTTTTCTGCTGATGAGACTAACATCTTGAAATAAATATTTATCTAAATGTCCATAGTCGAGTATTAACGAGAGTGGGATATCGTTAATGCATGTGAGACTAGTGTGTGTTGGATGTTTGACTTAGTCTCATAGTCAATGACGGTGTGTTCGCATCCGCACATGGGCAGATATTATCTAGAGATAATAGGATGCCGGACTGACCCATCCTAAAGATGTTGCTTGAACTTTTAGTTCATGCTCTAAGCATCTTTAGCGCGACCACGAGTGTAACTATCCTTCGACTTGAAGTATTACGTTTTCTGCATATGTGAACCCGCATACTTTGATGCATTGTCCTAAGCCATATGAAATAAGGATGGTATACAGGCTTTGTTTTGGGTATGCCGCAGCGCATATTCAGAAACGTAGATTACGTACATAGGATTTGTCACTACTCTTTTTAAGAGATTAATGTCTTATGGGGCCCACTGATAAGTTATGATTGAGGAAATTGCATGGCCATGCTGAGATGTTTTTATGACGTCTCAGTCAGACTTGATAAATCAGTGAATGACTTAATGGATACAAGCTGGATTTTATTAATCTCTTGCATTAAGTTTAGACATTGAGACAAAGGGATACAGTTACACGGAGTCTGAGTCGTGGAAAGGTTTTGACGGTGCAAAGGTCTTAACTTATAATCTGGGGGCAATAATGTGTTGCTAGATACCGCTTATTGCTTATAGTATTGGTGCAGAGCCAATACTGTGGCCAGCTTTATAAGTGCCTATACGGGTCACACACTTTGAACAATTTAAGGAGTAGGATTAAACAATGGGATAATAAGTAATTTGTATATTTGTAAAATAGTAAAATAAAATATTTTGGAATATAATATTATATATGTAAAACATTCGGTGATATATTTATATATATAAATACCGAAATATATATATATTATATGTTGAATATTTTATTTTGGTTTGTCATTTTAATTATGAAAATAATTATTTTGACATAAACTATTTAAAGTATATTTGTATACTTGTTTAAAAAATGATGTGGATATTTTATTTGATTTAAAATTAATTTTTATATTAATTTTTGGTGTCAAATAAAATACACTTTGAACATTTAAGTGGAGAAGAATTTTACAAATCCTTCTCACATGATTTTTCGGCCATGATATCTTTTAAAGGAACAAAAATTTCCTTGATTGATAATTGAGTGAAGCTAACTATTTTGTCATTTTGTTAATGACAAAGTCAAATTAATAATCACTTTTTCTCCTTAAATATACTACACACCATTCCACTTATTTTTGTGTAGTGTGTCATTCGGCCATATCTTTTTAGAGAGAAGAAATATTAGTTTGGTTCCATTAATATCATTTTGTGTATAGAAAATATTTATAATATTTTCTAAATATTATTAGAAATATTTTCTATAGAAATATTCAAGATTATTATTATCCCAATTTTAATCTTTATATTTTATACTACTATAATCTTTACTAGCATAAAGATTGTGGTAGACTCCGGCGTTGTTCGTGTGTCAAAGTTGGAGACCGGACGCTTGAACGGTTACGTTTGCACTTTCAACGCTCTTTCTACGACTTCTTCATTTTTACCGCTTACGGAGAAAGGTATAAATTTCTTACTCACTATAAGTTTTAGTACGTGATTCTGGGCAAGATAATCATGTTAGGATGTTAAAATTTTTAATTTCCGCTGCCTATCCTTGCATGGTTACCTTTCAATAAGTTTTATAAGTCTTATCATATTGTGTAGTAGTTAGTTTTTTTTATTTCGTGACAACGTGTTTGCATACCAAATTGGTTTTAAAAAGTATAAACTTTCTTCGTGTGATCGACCCTTAGTTGACCTACCTATAGTTTTAATTTGATTATATATTGGGGGTTAGCTAAGGATATTTTATAAATTTTTAATTTGTATTGGACCGCACGACAAGTCTTCAACAATACTACTTTTTTAAAGAATGAACATTGTTAGAATAAGTGCCCTTCACTAGAGGGGGGTGAATAGTGAGGCACGAGAATGTTTATAAATTTTTGCGGAATAAAAATCGAAGGGATAAAGTAAAGAGCGGAATAAAAAAGCTTAAGGGAAGAACACACCAAATTTACCCTGGTTCACCACAACTTGTGGCTAATCCAGCCTCCCAAGAGACTCTCTCGAGCTACACTTCTTCCGTTAAGCTTACGGGTGCTTAACAAACCGTTACAACCTGAGAACTCGAGTCCCACGAGCCTCAATATACTTGCTCGGAGATACCGCACTCCAAGACTTCAACCCGAAGGAAAATACCTTTCCTTCGTACGACCAAGGGAAACAAGCTTCCCTTAATGTGTATACAACACTAAACACTCAAGAACAAGACTCTCTTTAAGAGTAGATAATGAGTAAACTAAGTACGCTCAAGAACAACTCAAACTTCACACAAATTGGCTCTAGAAAGCTATGGAAAAGAATGTTGTTTGAATGCAATGCAAATATGAATATTGTGAAGTTGATTGATGTGTAAAGCAGACCCAAACACCCCTTTTTATAGTGCCAAAATAGGCTCCAACGGACCAATACATTAAAGGGGTGATTGGCTTGATTTATGGGATTGAATAAATTTGGGATCTACAGGATATTGGCTTCCCATCGATGTTTAGACTCACCCATCGCTGGTAAGCCAAATTTCCTTTAGTTTTGAAGCCAACGGTCACCTACCCATCGATGGGTAAATGCTTCTCATCGCTGGGTGGGAGGTTGACTTTCAAACAAGGAAAGAATCAGCCTTAAATGACTTCCAACGGTCATGCCTTCCCATCGATGGTTTATCCTTACCATTGCTGGGTTCCCATCGATGGGGTAAAGTTCCCATCGCTGGGTAAGGTCGTTCTGCCTTGTGTTGATGTTGGACCAAGGCTTTAACCGCGATTGGTAAAACTTCCCATCGCTGTTTGGCATGGTTCTGGAACTTGTTTAGGCTGAAGGACCGCCTACCCATCGATGGGAAGTTTTTCCCATCGCTGGGTGGGTGGTTAGCCAAAGACCCATGGTGTTTGCCTTAACCACGGCCTAGCCAACCGATGCAAAAACCGACCGAAAAATCCAAAGTTCTCCAAAATAAAAACCAAGTGTTTAAAACACTTATTTGATGTATTTGGCTAAGAAGTCAAGTGAGACATTTTAAAAACCACGTCATTTGGGTAAAAACCACGGCTAGCCAAGTTTATGCCGTTTTACGTGGTTTTTGCCAAACGACCAAAACCGAAAGGTGGTTTTTAAGATGTTTTTGTTGGAGAACTGTTTAAACATGCCAAAAAGTAAAAACCAATCATAAAATGTTGAAAACCACTTGGTTGGTTCGGACGCCAAAAACCAAGACCGAAAACCGAATGCCGAACGCCGGTTTCTGAAAGCCGAACGGCGGATGGCTTGGTTTTTGGTTTGGGCGAACACCAAGTGTTTTTTAATGTCTTGAACAAGTTTGAAAAACATTTTTATGATATTATAAATGCAAAAATAGATTTTAGCCTAAAGAGCCAAGGCGTGAGGTTTGGGTCGGTCTTGATCACAATTGTGACCGACTCAACAACACTAAGACTGCGGTCTTCGTTCTTGGTCTTCTTTTAGATCTTGTTCTTATATTCGTTCTTTGCCTTGTATATTCAATGACTTGTCTCATTCACTGCGGTTTGGCATTATCAAAACCTGTCATAACAACGAACACGGCTTTAGTACGAAAACGTGATAAACCTGTGTTTCAACAATTTCCCCCTTTTTGATAATGGCAAACAAGACGGGGTTATGCATAGGAGGATTGATTTGAGACTTAAAAAATGTCCCCCCTTAATATATGCAATTTAGAAATAGTTCCCCCTCAATCTATGCATAACCTTTATATCTTCCCCCTTTTGACATTAACAAAAAGAATTAAAAGTAAACTTTTATTCATTTAAAAGGGAAATGCAGAATACAACGGATAAAAATACAATCATATTTAATAAGGAGAAAATAAAGAAGATGTCGTGGCGTCGGTGTTGGCCTTCTTCTTTGAAGCCTCGGTTTTGGTCCTTGACTTTCCTCTAGCCATTATTGAAGCGTTTAGAAAGTGAGTAGAGGCTTAAAGTATGCAAGAGGAATGTGAGTTGTGTGTTAAAAATGATCAAGGATGGTTAATATTTATAGGAAAAGAGAATTTGGGCCCTTGGTGTTAAAAAATATGGCTGTTAGGCATTGAATGAGGTGCCCAACGGCTATGATTTTTGAACTGCAACAGGCTTCCCAGCGATGGTAAGGTTCTCCCATCGATGCGAAGACAATATCGTGCAGATTCCAAATTTATTCAATCCCATAAATAAAGCCAATCACCCTGTAACACCCCAACCCGCATAACCCAAACCCGTGAGACAGCGGACCGGTGTGCCACTGGATTGGTATCCGAATATACAACATTTTCAAAACAATTTTAAACAAACGTTCTATCAATACATATAAAAATCCATCGGAGTAATTTAAAATAATGCGGAAGCCTTTTTGAAGTCAAACAACTTGGGATCTTGCCCGAAAACGTAATAAGCATTAAAGTTAATTAAATAAAGCATAACTACAGATTAAAGAGACAGCCACGCCATCGTACATCTCCTCCTCAATGCCCTCTGGGATCGGCTCTAGGTTCATTTGTCTGATCACCTACGGACAGCAAAAAGGAAAACAACGCTATCCGCTCAGCATTGACGCTGAGTGGCACTCCATTGTAGCACAAGAATAAATATAATAATTCAATGATTAAGATCGCGCATATGTTTATCCTTTTAATAAAAATCAATTCAACTTTACATTCGGAGACGGTTGACCAACAGTCAACTTATTTTCTTTCTTTTCAAAACGATTTAGGTGTCAAGGATTCCTCATTAACTCTTTGACCACCGGTCAAACCAATTTAGACTTTCACGAAAGTCAAACCACTTAACATTTAATGCCTATGACGGAGATAGCCTCAATCCGTAATACCGAAGATAGCCTCAATTCGGTGGAGGTAGGATCCCTCGGGCGATAGCCTCAAACCCAAGATCACAGACCCTCGTGCGCACGTCTTAACCTCACTGACCAGGCCCTGCAGCCGCCCGAGCAATGGCCAGTTTCTATGTTCGACATAATAAACCAATTGATCCTATCTACTGATTAGAATTAATTAATTAACTTAATTAATTCAATAAAGTCTTGGATTTAACCATCCGGTCAAACCTACGTCAACAGAATATCCAGTCAAAGTCCAAGTCAAACAGGACCTAACCCAAGTCAAGGTCAAACCTGTTCAGTCAATCCATAATCCTCAACAATACAATTCAAGTAATCAATTTAATTCGATTAACCAATTTAGCCAAATTATAGCATAAACGTATATAACGATCCAAACCATTAAATCTATTCTAAACGCTATTAACTTCATAGTACGGACCTGGATTACGCCGAAATCGAATCGATAGCTCGAACGGAAGACAAATCAACGAAATCAAACGAACGGGTCAAATTGAGTCAAAATAAAAAATCGACTAATCAATCCGGCGTGGAGGTTAATCTGCCGGCGATATCAATCCGGGGCAGCGGCTGGATGCGGCGACGGTGACGGACGCCGGCGATAGTGGCGGAGCGGCAGCTCGACGGCGATGATGGCGGACGCCGATAGGGGAGGCGACGTCCAGTGCTAAGGGCGACGGCGGCTGGAGGCTTGGCGACGGTGCAACTCGGTGGCGCTGGGCAGCGACTGGCGGCGCTGCAACTCGACGGCGGCGGACGACCGACGAAGGCGAAATAGCGGCGCTGCAGCTCGATGGCGAGGACGACCGACGAAGGAAGCAGCGGCGATTGGCGGCGCTGGAACTGGCAGTGGGCGACGGGCTTCCGGCGAAGGAGAAGCTGCGGCGATGGCTGGGGAAGGGCGACCGAAGTGAAGAAGAAGAAGAAAGAAAGAAGAAGAAGAAGAAAGAAAGAAGAAGAAGAAAGAAGATAACGATCCTACGGCTGAAATTAGTTTAGGTTTTATCTATTAATTCCAATACTAGTGGTTCGGGCTCCGGGCCCAAAATACCTGATTAAATGGTCATAACATGAGCTCCATAACTCCGATTCGCGAGCCGTCTGAACCGACGCGATCACAAAAATATTTCCTACGAGATGACATAAAAGTTGGGCTTAGAATCCAAATTATAATTTTAACCCCTTTTTGGGCCCAATTCGTAATCAATTGCTCTAACAATTTAATTAATTCTTTTGGGCCAGATTTCGGGGCGTTACATTTCTCCCCCCCTTAAAAAGAATTTCGTCCTCGAAATTACCTGAGTCATTGGTCGTCGAAGAGATGAGGGTACTGAGTTCGAATAGATTCTTCTGTCTCCCAGGTGGCTTCTTCCACCGCATGATTACGCCATAGTACCTTTACCAAAGGTACCGTCTTATTCCTTAGTACTTTAGTTTCGCGCGCTAAGATCTTAACTGGCTCTTCTTCGTAAGACAAACTCTCGTCGAGGGTTACAGCATTGGTCGGCAACACATGAGTCGGATCTGAACGGTATCTACGTAGCATGGATACATGAAAGACGTCGTGAATCCTGTTCAACTCTGGTGGCAACTCTAACCTGTAAGCAACAGGTCCTATTCGCTCCAGAATGCGGTAGGGTCCAATGAATCTAGGGCTAAGCTTCCCTTTCTTCCCGAACCGTAGGACCTTCTTCCAAGGTGAAACCTTCAAGAATACCATGTCACCAACATTGTACTCTATGTCTCGTCTCTTTAAGTCTGCATAAGATTTCTGTCTGTCCGAAGCAGTGCGGAGTCGGTCTCTGATCACACGAACCTTCTCCTCGGTTTCCTGCACAATATCTGGTCCCTCGAGCTTACGCTCGCTAAGCTCTGTCCAACAAATCGGGGTTCGGCACTTTCTGCCGTAGAGTGCCTCATACGGGGCCATCTGAATACTCGCCTGGTAACTGTTATTATATGCAAACTCCATCAACGGCAAGTAACGCTCCCAATCTTCTCCAAAGTCGATCACACAAGCTCGCATCATATCCTCGACAATCTGTATCACCCTCTCAGACTGGCCATCGGTCTGAGGGTGAAATGACGTACTAAGGTTCAAAGCTGTGCTAAAAGCCTTCTGAAGTCCTCTCCAGAACATCGAAGTGAACCGGGGATCTCTATCAGATATGATTGACAGCGGTGCACCGTGCAACCGAACTATCTCTCTAACGTATAAGTCTGCCAATTTGTCCAATGAGAAGTCACGTCTGACGGGTAGAAAATGAGCGGACTTTGTCAACCTGTCAACAATGACCCAGATGGCGTCATTCTTTCGTGAAGATCGTGGCAATCCGATCACAAAGTCCATAGTGATCCTTTCCCACTTCCATTCCGGAATGGTAGGAGGGTGCAGCAACCCTGTCGGAACCTGGTGCTCAGCCTTGACTTGCTGACAAGTCAAACAGCGCGCAGTGAACTCGGAGATTTCCTTTTTCATAGCTGGCCACCAATAGGATTTCTTCAAATCCTGATACATCTTGTTACTACAGTGTATACGGTTCCATGAGCCTCGCGCAACAAGCGATCCCTCACTCCACCGCGGGGCACCACTAGGCGTTCACGATAGTACAAGACTCCGTCATCGCGAATTGCAAACTCGGGCCTCTTTCCTGTAGGAACTAACTCTCGAGTCTTCTGACAAAACTCATCATCTCTCTGTGCTGTACGGATCTCCTGCTCTAACGGAGACTGAAGCTGTAGCTCGGCTAACGATTTCCTGCTCAAAGCATCGGCCACGATGTTAGCCTTGCCCGGGTGATACTCAATGACTAAATCGTAATCCTTGATCAGCTCCAACCATCGACGTTGTCTAAGATTCAGTTCCTTCTGGGTGAGTAGGTACCTCAAACTCTTGTGGTCGGTGAAGATGTGAATCCTCTCTCCAAAGATGTAGTGGCGCCAAATCTTCAAGGCGAACACCACGGCTGCCAACTCTAAATCATGTGTCGGGTAGTTCTTCTCGTGAGTCTTCAACTGTCTCGATGCGTAGGCCACTACCTTACTCAATTGCATCAGTACACAACCTAAGCCGCTATGAGATGCGTCACTATAGATGGTATACTCGATGCCAGGAGTAGGTTGAATCAAGACTGGTGCCTGGGTCAGGCACTCCTTCAGTTGATCAAAACTGCGTTGGCACGCTTCTGTCCACTCAAATTTGATGTCCTTCCGCAGTAGCTTGTTCAACGGAGTAGCGATCGAGGCGAAGCCCTTAACAAATCGACGATAGTAACTGGCTAACCCAAGGAAGCTCCTCACCTCACGAACATTCCGCGGAGTCTTCCAGTCCACTATGGCTGAAATCTTGCTAGGGTCTACCTAGATACCGGTGGCAGAGATAACATGTCCTAAGAATGTCACCTCACTCAACCAGAATTCACACTTGGACAATTTTGCATACAGCTTGTGCTCTCTCAACACACTCAAAACCAATTGCAAATGTCCAGCATGCTCCTCTTGAGTCCGTGAATAAACCAAGATGTCATCGATGAACACTACTACGAACTGGTCCAAGTATGGTCAGAACACACTGTTCATAAGCTCCACGAACACTGCCGGGGCATTAGTCAATCCGAAAGGCATGACTGAGAACTCATAATGCCCATAGCGTGTCCTAAAAGCAGTCTTCGGAATGTCTTCTCTCTTAACGGGAATCTGATGGTATCCAGAACGCAGATCAATCTTCGAGAATACTGTAGCCCCTCTGAGCTGGTCGAACAGGTCGTCGATGCGAGGCAACGGATAACGATTCTTCACTGTGGCTTTGTTCAACTGCCTGTAGTCGATGCAAAGTCTCATGGATCCATCCTTCTTTCGAACAAATAACACCGGTGCTCCCCATGGGGAAACGCTAGGTCGGATGAATCCCTTTTCCAGTAGCTCTTGCAACTGAGCCTTCAACTCCTTCATATCGGCAGGTGCTATACGATACGGTGTAGCAGATATGGGTTCCGTACCCGGAATGAGATTGATCGAGAACTCTACCTTTCTCGGCGGAGGCAAACCAGGTAGGTCTTCGGGAAAGACATCGGGGAAGTCGCAAACCGTACGGATGTCCTGCTGACGTGGTGATTCTTTTCGCATATCCTGAACGTGACACAGGAACATCTCGCACTTCTTGCGAATCAAGCGCCTCGCGCTCAAGGACGATATGAACTCGGGAGCCTTGGGGAACACCTCCCCGGAGAGTGATACGTCGCTACCGTCCTCGGCTCTCAGCCGTACGGTCCGACAACTGCAGTCGACCACTGCTCTATGCTCGGTGAGCCAATCCATACCAAGGATAATGTCAAACTCCTTGTGTGGTAGCTCTATCAAATCTGCAGGGAATTGCTTCCCTTGCACGGACAACGGACACCTATGATAAATGTGATGAAGACGCATGCTATGTCCTAGCGGATTCGATACAACGGTAGGTATCTCAAGGTCACTCCTCACGATCGCAGAATTAGCAGGCATGCCAACACAGATATAGGAGAGCGTAGAACCCGGATCGATCAAGGAATGCATAACCGAATCAAATAGTATGAACGTACCCAAGATAACATCGGGACTAGGATCTGTGCGCCCCTGCATGGCGTAGGTACGCGCTGGTGCCCGGCCTGACTGCTGCGGACGTGGTCTCTGCTGATTATTTGCTGCTGTAGACGGCTGACTCCGTGCTGGATGCGATGTGGCAGGCTGATCCGGAGCTCTAGGAAAAACAGGCTCGCTGCTAGGGTTTGTCGGGCAATGCCTCCTGAAATGCCCTGGCTGGCCACAACCCAAACATAAGCCTTGGGCGAGCCAACACTCGCCCGGGTGATGCCTACCACACTGTACACACTGCGGGTGGCTCCTCGTTCTCATCGAGTTGCTAGCGGCGGCCGACGGAGACGGCTTCGACTTACTCCTCTTAGGCGGCGGCGCACTCGAAGAACCCTTCTCGTACCTCTTTCCCCCGAATCCAAAACTCTTCCCGCTTGGCCCGGTGCTGGCCGCGGGTCACGGGTCTTTCGTCGCTCGATCCTCCTTCTTGGTTGCTTGCAAATCGTCCAAGCTCAATTCCGTCTTCACAATCAAATCATACGCCGCATTAAAATCTGTCGTCGTGATCAGCGCGGCGTACGGCCTCAAGTCCGGCCGTAGCTTCTTGACAAACTCATCCAAACGATCCTCCGGAGTGGAGACCAGACTCGTCGCATACTGGGACAGGTAGTCGAACTTCTGTCTCAGTTCAGGCAGTGACATCCCCTCCTGCTTAAGTGCAACGAACTCATCGCGCCTCTCCTCGCGGTACCGGGTGGGGACGTACTCCTTCGTGAAAGCTCGATCAAAGCGATCCCAGGTCCATGGCTTGGGCGTGTGTGGATCCTGGTCAATGCGCTTCCACCAATCATATGCTCCCTTCCGAAACATCTGTGACGCCAACTCCGAGCAATCTGCATCAGGGACTCTCAAATTCTTGAGTACCCGGTCCATCTGCTCAAGCCAATCCAATGCAATCTGGGGCTCCCCCATCTTGTCTCCTCGAAACTCTTCCGCTCCATTATCCTTCAATGTCTTGAAGGTAACGATGCGCGGCTGCGGCTGTGGTGGCGGCGGTGGCTGGAACATGGGCATAAGCTGCGCCATGTGCTGCATATAATGGGCCATCATGGCCGGGAACATCTGCTCGTAGGCCACCTGTGGCATCACCAACGGTGGCATCACTGGAGGTGGTACGACTGGCGGTGGTACAGCTGGTGGCTATCCCGCTGGCTCAGGTTGATTCTGTTGTTGCCCTCCGTCACCCGGAGGCGTGAAACTCGAACCCTCGGTGTTCACCGTGTGCACGCTCACGTGCTCCGGCTCCGGAACGTACTGACCATGGGTCGATTCTTGACTCATTCTAAAATAATAAGGAAATTCCCAAGTCAGATCTTAACGTATAACACATAAAGCTATAAATACTTATTACCTTCCCGGGGCAGAGGAGTTACGTGAGATGCAGATGCGGCTGAATTATTCATTGTATTTTATTTTGAAAGGGTCCAAAGACCGATTTTAAAACCAAACCTGGCTCCGATACCAAAATGTAACACCCCAACCCGCATAACCCAAACCCGTGAGACAGCGGACCGGTGTGCCACTGGATTGGTATCCGAATATACAACATTTTCAAAACAATTTTAAACAAACGTTCTATCAATACATATAAAAATCCATCGGAGTAATTTAAAATAATGCGGAAGCCTTTTTGAAGTCAAACAACTTGGGATCTTGCCCGAAAACGTAATAAGCATTAAAGTTAATTAAATAAAGCATAACTACAGATTAAAGAGACAGCCACGCCATCGTACATCTCCTCCTCAATGCCCTCTGGGATCGGCTCTAGGTTCATTTGTCTGATCACCTACGGACAGCAAAAAGGAAAACAACGCTATCCGCTCAGCTTTGACGCTGAGTGGCACTCCATTGTAGCACAAGAATAAATATAATAATTCAATGATTAAGATCGCGCATATGTTTATCCTTTTAATAAAAATCAATTCAACTTTACATTCGGAGACAGTTGACCAACAGTCAACTTATTTTCTTTCTTTTCAAAACGATTTAGGTGTCAAGGATTCCTCATTAACTCTTTGACCACCGGTCAAACCAATTTAGACTTTCACGAAAGTCAAACCACTTAACATTTAATGCCTATGACGGAGATAGCCTCAATCCGTAATACCGAAGATAGCCTCAATTCGGTGGAGGTAGGATCCCTCGGGCGATAGCCTCAAACCCAAGATCACAGACCCTCGTGCGCACGTCTTAACCTCACTGACCAGGCCCTGCAGCCGCCCGAGCAATGGCCAGTTTCTATGTTCGACATAATAAACCAATTGATCCTATCTACTGATTAGAATTAATTAATTAACTTAATTAATTCAATAAAGTCTTGGATTTAACCATCCGGTCAAACCTACGTCAACAGAATATCCAGTCAAAGTCCAAGTCAAACAGGACCTAACCCAAGTCAAGGTCAAACCTGTTCAGTCAATCCATAATCCTCAACAATACAATTCAAGTAATCAATTTAATTCGATTAACCAATTTAGCCAAATTATAGCATAAACGTATATAACGATCCAAACCATTAAATCTATTCTAAACGCTATTAACTTCATAGTACGGACCTGGATTACGCCAAAATCGAATCGATAGCTCGAACGGAAGACAAATCAACGAAATCAAACGAACGGGTCAAATTGAGTCAAAATAAAAAATCGACTAATCAATCCGGCGTGGAGGTTAATCTGCCGGCGATATCAATCCGGGGCAGCAGCTGGATGCGGCGACGGTGACGGACGCCGGCGACAGTGGCGGAGCGGCAGCTCGACGGCGATGATGGCGGACGCCGATAGGGGAGGCGACGTCCAGTGCTAAGGGCGACGGCGGCTGGAGGCTTGGCGACGGTGCAACTCGGTGGCGCTGGGCAGCGACTGGCGGCGCTGCAACTCGACGGCGGCGGACGACCGACGAAGGCGAAATAGCGGCGCTGCAGCTCGATGGCGAGGACGACCGACGAAGGAAGCAGCGGCGATTGGCGGCGCTGGAACTGGCAGTGGGCGACGGACTTCCGGCGAAGGAGAAGCTGCGGCGATGGCTGGGGAAGGGCGACCGAAGTGAAGATGAAGAAGAAAGAAAGAAGAAGAAGAAGAAAGAAAGAAGAAGAAGAAAGAAGATAACGATCCTACGGCTGAAATTAGTTTAGGTTTTATCTATTAATTCCAATACTAGTGGTTTGGGCTCCGGGCCCAAAATACCTGATTAAATGGTCATAACATGAGCTCCATAACTCCGATTCGCGAGCCGTCTGAACCGACGCGATCACAAAAATATTTCCTACGAGATGACATAAAAGTTGGGCTTAGAATCCAAATTATAATTTTAACCCCTTTTTGGGCCCAATTCGTAATTAATTGCTCTAACAATTTAATTAATTCTTTTGGGCCAGATTTTGGGGCGTTACACACCCCTTTAATGTATTGGTTCGTTGGAGCCTATTTTGGCACTATAAAAAGGGGTGTTTGGGTCTGCTTTACACATCAATAAACTTCACAATATTCATATTTTCATTACATTCAAACAACATTCTTTTGTATAGCTTTCTAGAGCCAATTTGTGTGAAGTTTGAGTTGTTTTTGAGCGTACTTAGTTTACTCATTATCTACTCTTAAAGAGAGTCTTGTTCTTGAGTGTTTAGTGTTGTATACACATTAACGGAAGCTTGTTTCCCTTGGTCGTACGAAGGAAAGGTATTTTCCTTCGGGTTGAAGTCTTGGAGTGCGGTATCTCCGAGCAAGTGTATTGAGGCTCGTGGGACTCGAGTTCTCAGGTTGTAACGGTTTGTTAAGAACCCGTAAGCTTAACGGAAGTAGTGTAGCTCGAGAGAGTCTCTCGGGAGGCTGGATTAGCCACAAGTTGTGGTGAACCAGGGTAAATTTGGTGTGTTCTTCCCTTACGCTTTTTTATTCCGCTCTTTACTTTATCCCTGTGATTTTTATTCCGCAAAAATTTATAAACATTCTCGTGCCTCACTATTCACCCCCCCCCTCTAGTGAAGGGCACTTATTCTAACAAACATTACGCTATTTATTATAATTATATTGAACAAATGTGTGAAAATGAGTACTTTGTTATTTATAAATGAGTACTACGTTAGTTTAGAATTAGTATTATATTATTTCAAATGAATACTTATTTCTGTGTGAGAATGAGTACTACTTTACTTCAGAATGATTACTACCCGGATGTATCTATCTCTAGGTACATGAGTACATCCGGATATACCATATATACACTCTCAAGCTTATAAGTGTTGGAAAAATTACCTCAATTTTCTAGCAGAAGCAATTAATAATTTTTCTGTCTTTGTGTTGTCAAAATGGGAAAAATCATATGAATGATCAAGAATAGCAAACACAACAACAAGCAATCAATCAAGCGATAAATGAACACCAAGCAATCTCCGGATGTACCTACAGATTAGTACATTTGACTATGTACCATATACACTCTCAAGCTTATAAGTGTTGGGAAAATCACCTCAATTTTCTAGTGGAAGCAATTAATAGTTTTCCCGTCTTTGTGTTGTCGAAATGGGCAAAATCATATGACTAATCAAGAATAGCAAACACAACAACAAGCAATCAAGCGATAAATGAACACCAAGATTTAACGTGGAAAGCCCAAATCGGAGAAAAAACCACGAAATCTTCCACTAATCACCAAGAAAATCAGTGGGTACAACCAAGAATCCTCTCTAAATCAATTAGAGTTACAAACAATCATCAAGCAATAATTTGGAACACCAAACAATAATCTTCACTCAAAAGTGAAAAAACCATACAAAAATGTAGCACAGATATAGAGGCGATTTTACCAACATCGAGAGGTCAAAACAACAATCCCACCGTTGGATATGAAGAATAAGACGTTAGGAACAACATAATGAAATTTCATCCCGATTGGAGCTCGTTTGGTCATCAATTGGAGCACAAAACCAGGCTGCACCTCTCTTTTTCTCCCTTCTTTCTCGGTTATGTCTCTATTTCTTCTCTGTTTCTGCGGCTGTTCTTGTTCTTTCTGTCCGAGACCACAAACAAAGGCTATTTCCTTTTCAAAAAAGTGGCATCCCCACTTTGACAAATTCCGTTTCTTTCTTTATAGTAATAATAATAAATATTATTACTATAGCATTATCTCACCTGTAAACCAATTACATTTTTACATTAAATGTATTCTTTAGGAATTCCTTCCTCGAGGTAAGAGGGATATCCAACAATAATTTGTAGGTGAGGGCTACGTCTTGGTTTTTAAATTAACCTAAACTTTTAACACTCCTACTACTTTTTTTCTTTGATTTTTTAATTTTTTTAGAGTTTTATTATTAATGACCCTACTAAAAATATTGGAGACCCAAATTAATAATTGAAGACCTCAATAGACAGTGTTAAGTGAGAACAAATGATAAAAGTTAAATATTTATATATTAAATTAATAGAATATTAAAGTGAAATTTTAAAAAATCACAAAAATAAAATCTAAAGTGAAACACTAAAAATATATATACATAGTAATAATAAACTAAGTTATAATGCAATACATAAATTAATTTTTATAAAAACTTTTTAGTTTACCATTTGAATATTTGTTTGAGATTAAATTCACAATTTTTCTTTAATGTTTTGTATTATTTGTATAAAAAAAATTCTGGCGCTTCCCCCGAACTCCCGCATGGTGCCCCCTACTCTCTAAGTTCTAGTATCCGCCACTGTATCCGCCACTGTACTGTTTTGTTTACATAGATTTATTATTGAGCCTGGGATCATCATTAATTGAAATGTTTTGTTTACATAGATTTATTAATTGAATACTGCTCTAAAAAAGAATATTTTGTGCATCAAAGGGGTATCCATTTTTTGAAAAGTGAAACTTTAATCTGAATTGCATTTTTATTTTAGATCTAACCAAGTTGATGAATTACTCCGAAGCCTTTCCAGAAAACTAGTGCTAAGTTTTAGAAAACTAGTACTAATTAAATGGGGTATTTTCACAATGCGAATGAAATAAACTCAGATCAAGTATGATTTGGCGATCAGAACAGATATGGATAGAACTTATCCTGGGGTCTAGAAGAGGAAGTAATTTTGTATGGGCTTTCATCCTTTTTTTCGGTTCCTTGGAATTCATATTAGTCGGCACTGCCAGTTATCTTAGTCAAACTTTGATAGCCTTTTTCCCCCAAGGGATGGTCATGACATTCTACAGAATTTCGGGTTTGTTTATTAGTTTATATTTGCCTTCTATGTTGTTCTGGAATGTGGGTGGTGGTTATGATCAATTTGATAAAAGGAGGGGAGTCATATGTATTTTTCGTTGGGTCTTTCCTGGAAGATATCGTCGCCTACTGTGACGATTCTTTATGAAGGATATAAGGTCAATTCGAATAAAAGTGAAAGAGGGTTTTTATACTCGACGTGTCCTTTATATGGACATCGGAGGCCAGAAGGCGATTCCTTTGACTCGTACTAATGAAGTCTTGACCCCAGTCAAAATTTAAAAAAATCTGTTGAATTGGCTAGTTTTTTGTGCGTACCAATTGAGGTTTTATAGAAAATAAAAAATAAAATACAGAATCCCATATCTTAGTATTGAATATTGTGCTAAGGCTCTCCTAATTTCATAGATATGGGATTTCAGGCCTCTTAGTGTATATAGACTAGAAAAGGATAAGCCCTAGTTTGTATTCTTGGTAGATTGCAAGACTCTCACAAAGAAGGAATGAAGGATAAATAAATTAATAGGTTATAGAAGAACCCTTATTTATACCTTTGAATAAATGCATTTAGGGAAGAAGTTTCTATTTTTTTATAAAAAGGTTCAGTTGATTCAAAATTTTAAGATGAAAAAATGACAAAAGAGAACATTTTCACTTCTATCTTATATCTTTCCTTTCTAGCCTTTTTGCCCCGGGGGATTTATTTAGCCTTGAATCACTGTATGTCTGTATGGGATCCTGGCTTACTCATTGGTGGAATACTAGACAATCCAAACTTTTCGTGAATATGATTCAAGAAAATAGTATTTTAGAAAAATTTCTAGAAGTGAAGGATTTTCTGTTTTTGAACGAAGCAATTCAAAATTACTTCACGATAGAGCCATCAAAATTTAATAAACGAATATATGAAGAATCACTTCAATTAATAAATATCCAAAATGAAAATTATATCTAGATAATTTTTCACTTATTTATAAATATAGTCTGTTTTATTAATCTAAATGGTTTTGCTACTTGGTATAATGAAAACCCGTATTTCGAACTCTTGGTTGCAAAAATTCTTGTTTAATTTAAGTGATACAGTAAAATTATTTTTCCTTCTTCTATTCACGTTTTTTTGGATATCATTCAACCTGCGGTTGGGAATTCACCATTGGATTTCTCTACGACTCTTTTGGATTTGGTCATAATGATCAAATAATATCCTGTCTTGTTTGCATCATTCCGATCAGTCTTGATATCGGTTTTAAGTATTTTCTTTTCCTCTATTTAAACCGCGTCTCTCCGTCACTTATAATTATTTATAATTCAATAGGTGAAGTTATATAAAGCTTAGATTCTTCATTTTTTCTATTTTTATCCTGCTTGGTTAATTTAAAATTAAGAAAATCTAGATAATTTTTTTTATTTGAGCAACTGGCCGAATCGTGGTATAGTATACTAGATGAGCAACCGAACTCGTTTGATTTTATTGATTTTAGAATCCACAATTGGCCGATGCACACTAAAAATCGTTTTTATTCGAGAACTCGACAGATTACTCAATATCTTTCGGCATTCCTTATGATGGTTATCATAACTCGGACATTAATTTCAAGTGCCTATCCCCTTTTAGGTTATGAAAATCCAAGAGAAGCAACTGGTCGTATTGTGTGTGCTAATTGCCATTTGGAGAATAAGCCTGTGAATATTGAGGTACCACAAGCGATACTTCCTGATACTGTATTTGAGGCCGTTGTGTAAATCCCATATGATCTCCAACTTAAACAAGTTCTTTCTAATGGAAAAAAGGGTTGTTTGAATGTGGGGGCGGTTCTTATTTTATCGGAGGGTTTTGAATTAGCTCCGCCTAATTGCATTTCCCCTGAGCTCAAAGAAAAAATAAGAAATTTATATTTTCAGATTTATCGCCCAAATATAAAAAATATTTTTGTGGTGGGACTTGTGCAAATATACAAAAATAACATTTGCGATCCTTTCTCCAAACCCTGCTTATAATAGGCGGGCCCAACATACTCTCTTTCTGGTCATCGTTCATCACTTCCTCGTAGATTTCAAGCTCCATCAATAGATATACGCTTATATACTGTACATGTATACCTTGATACATAATAATACACCTCCTCTGTTATGGTACCTTTCTATTTGTTTTAACATAAACATTCTTGTGTTCATATTACCGACTATTATTCCCGGAGGAGTGATCCGTTTATCTTAATGAACCAATTCTACGGAGTATCTATTCAAAAGTTATGTAAAAGACTAATGTTAATTGAAAATTTGGTTTTTAAACTAAGGAGATCTTTTACTGTGTTTGATGTTTATTATTGGTATATTGTTTATAAGTAATTTTTAGTTTTTAAACTACTTATAAGTTAAATATTATTTCGTGGGAGTAATATAACTTAAATGATGGACAAGTCATTTGATGATATTTATAAAAAACACCCAAAATAAGAGTAAAACATAGTCTTTATTCTTAAAATAGGAGTGACATGTTTTTATTCCCAGAATAAGAGTTCGCAGTATGACACTTTATGGTATTTTTGAAAGGTAACCATGTAAGGATAAACAGCGGAATATAAAATTTTTTAACATCCTAACATGATTATCTTGCCCAAAATCACATACTAAAACTTATACTCCCTCCGTCCTAAAACTTTCTTCCCAGAGCACTATTCCAACTTTACGGGAATTTATATTTATTTGTGTTTTTTCATGGCCTATTTGATAAAATAAAATATTCTTGTCACCACTTGTTTTGTTGAACTTTTGATATAGTTTTTAAATATGTATGTTTTATTTTTTATTTCTATACCAATATTTAAATAAAATAGATTGAAAAAACTTGGGATTTTTCTTCGTTTTGCGCAACGGGAAGAAAGTTTTAGGACGAAGGGAGTAGTAAATAAGAAATTTATACCTATCTCCGTAAGCGGTAAAAATGAAGAAGTCATAAAAAGAGCGCTGAAAGTGCAAACGTAACCGTTCAAGCGTCCCGTCTCCAACTTTGACACACGAACAACGCCGGAGTCTACCACAATCTTTATGCTAGTAAAGATTATAGTAGTATAAAATATAAAGATTAAAATTTGGGATAATAATAATCTTGTATATTTCTATAGAAAATATTTCTAATAATATTTAGAAATATTATAGATATTTTCTATACACAAAATAATATTAATGAAACACAAAATATTATTTTCTCTCACTAGAAATATAATGGCCGGCCGGAAACTTACTCAAAAGAAATGATAATCTTCCCCATTATATTGTAATAGCCGTGTGATTTAAAACAATAAAAACAAAAGAGTAATCAAACTTTGTCATTAAGCTAAAAGTTAAACTAATTAATAAACTTTGTCAAAGATTGATTTTGTGATCTTTTAAATCACTTTGGCCGAAAATAATTTTGATTGTGAGAAAGATTTTCAAAATTCTTCTCCACTCAAATCTTCAAAGAGTATTTAATTTGACACCAAAAATTAATATAAAAATTAATTTTAAATCAAATAAAAATACCAATATCATTTTAAAACAAGTATACAAATATACTTTAAATAGTTTATGTCAAAATAATTATTTTCATAATTAAAAAGACAAACCAAAATAAAATATTCAACATATAATATATATATGTGTGTGTGTGTATATATATATATACATACATATATATATATATATATATCGGTATTTATATATATAAATATATTAACGAATGTTTTACATATATATATATATATATATATATATATATATATATATATATATATATAATATTATATTCCAAATAATTTTATTTTACTATTTTACAAATATACAAAATACTTATTATCTCATTGTTTAATCCTACTCAATAAATTGTTCAAAGTGTGTGACTCGTATAGACACTTATAAAGCTGGCCACAGTATTGGCTTTTCACCACCACTATAAGCAATAAGCGGTATCTAGCAACACATTATTGCCCCCAGATTATAAGTTAAGACGTTTGCACCGTCAAAACCTTTCCACGACTCAGACTCCGTGTAACTGTATACCTTTGTCTCAATGTCTACACTTAGTGCAAGGGATTAATAAAATCCAGCTTGTATACATTAAGTCATTTACTGATTTATCAAGTTTGACTGATGGGAACAGACGTCATAAAAATATCTCAGCATGGCCATGCGATTTCCTCAGTCATAACTTATCAGTGGGCCCCATAAGACATTAATCTCTTTCAAAAAGAGTAGTGACAAGTTCTATGTACGTAATCTACGTTTCTAAATATGCGCTACGGCATACCCAAGACAAAGCCTGTATACCATCCTTATTTCATATGGCTTAGGACAATGCATCAAAGTGTGCGGGTTCACATATGCAGAAAACATAATACTTCAAGTCGAAGGATAGTTACACCCGTGGTCGCGCTAAAGATGCTTAGAGCATGAACTAAATGTTCAAGCGACATCTTTAGGATGTGTCAGTCCGGCATCCTATTATCTCCAGATAATATCTACACATGTGCGGATGCGAACACACTGTCATTGACTATGAGACTAAGTCAAACATCCAACACACACTAGTCTCACATGCATTAACGATATCCTACTCTCGTTAATACTCAACTATGGACATTTAGATAAATATTTATTTCAAGATATTAGTCTCATCAGCAGAATAACACTATTTGATAAACATCTATAAATATAAATCTAGGAATATATGATTTGTTTACATTAGCATGAGATGTGTAAACATATGATATCTGCCTATACATGATAGAATAACGATAAATAGTTGGCCATCAGGGCACAACTCCAACAATCACCCACTTGCACTATGGCCAATCTGACATCGGTCGAATGCCCATGGACCTAGTGTGACCCTCATGCTTTAGCTTTTCTAAAGGCTTGGTCAAGGGATCGACTATGTTGTTGTCAGTATCTACTTTGCAAATTATCACATCTCCTCTATCTATGATTTCTCGTATGATGTGATAGTGTCGTACAATGTGTTTGGTTTTCTCGTGAGATCGTGGTTCCTTTAATTTGCCTGTGCAATGGCCCTAGTGTTGTCGCAAAACAACGGAATAGGGTCATTAATACTAGGAACCACTTCAAGTTCAGTGATGAACTTCTTGATCCAAACAGCTTCCTTAGTTGCCTTGGCGGAAGCTATGTACTCAGCCTCTTTAGTCGAATCAGCGGTTGTATCTTCCTTGAAGCTCTTCTAGCTAAAAGCTCCGCCATTCAAGCAAAACAAATATCCTTCTTGTGATTTTGAATCGTCTTTGTGGATTTTGAATCATCAGTGTAATCGACCACCATTAGCTTTTCCTCACCACCATATACCAGGAATGCATCCATAATATTGCGAAGATACTTGAGGATGTTCTTGACCGCTATCTAGTGTGCTTCTCCTGGACTTCCCTAGTATCTGCTGGTCATGCTTAAAGCGAATGAGACATCAGGTCTAGTACATATCATGGCGTACATGATGGATCTAATCGCAGAGGCATATGGAACCTTCATCAAGAGTTCCTTCTGCTCGGGAGTAGAAGGACTCTGGTTCTTGGAGCATTCGCTTTAGGAGCTTTAGGAGGCTCAAAGGTAAGGACGTAGAGGTTTTTCTCACAATCGAGAACAATCTTAAGATCCATCTTTGATATGCACATATTTTATACACTTTTTAAGCATGTTTTGAAGGAGTTTTGAATCCCAATTGAATTTAATGTTTACATTTTATTTCAATTTTCCATTTTATTTTGGTAGAGCGGTCCTATGCTTGCTTTTATATGTTTTGCAGGTATTTTGAGATCATTTGGACGCATTGAGAATAATAGCAAGAACGGAAAATAAATATAGAAGTTTGGGACAAAATTAAATGGAAGAGACTTGAAGAGAAGAAGGAATTAAAATAAATATAAAGAAAAAGAAGCCACTGAGGATCTAGCTCTGGACTTTGTGGCGTAGAATTGAAGCTCTTACTATTACACCACAACAGATCATTCAGCGAATTTCTAACTGAGAAGAATTATGTTCTCTCCCAATTCGGCCCATCAATTGAGAGAGAAAAATGACAAAACAACATACTGTGGGGAAGTTTCGAACATGGGTCTCGCTTGGTTTTATATGTTTTTTGAGAGAGAAATTATGTTCTTTCCCAATTGGGCCCATCAATTGAGAGAGAAAAATGATAAAACAACATACAGTGGGGAAGTTTCGAACACGGATCTCACTTCACAACAAGCAACTACGTCTCCATGTGCGCTACTATACCTATGTTGACAATTGGTGCACTTTTTTTATATAATCCGTATATACGAATTCATCTATAAAAACACCTTTCTTCTCTTCTTCCAAGGAGGTTGGAACCCCCACTTCTCTATTCTCTCCATTTTCGAAATTCTTCTTATCTCACCACTTTCTTCCTCCAAACACATAAAATTACTCCATCATCATCATCAACACCATCTATTATATTTGGAGCTCAAGAACACATCTTCTATTTTTGTAAGATTTTTATTATTGTAATAAATATTTATTTGTTTAAGCTTCAAACTATGAACTTCTAAATTTCATTGGGGTTACAAGCTGGTGTAATTAATTGTCCATCTTAATGTTTTGAATATTTTTAATATGGATTGTTAATTTCATTTTATTTAGATGTTGTATTTAAAAATAAATAAATTTGGAATGTTTGTGGTTTTTTAATTAAGGGCCCAATCATAAACATAATGCTAAAATTGATATAATCATAAAATAGAACACTTTTTAAATACACCGTAAGCCTTCTCTACCTTTAACTGGGATTGAAGACTTTCGAGTGGACATAATTATTGAGTTGTATTTTTATACTATTAAATTGTGTAAACATACAATAAAATAATTATGGTTGCCGTTGTTACTAAATAATTACTCCGGATTTATCATTAGCGTGTTAAAGTCGGATAGTTATTATTTAGGTGAACTGCGAGAGCGTCACTAAATACTTTTCTGCAACCCCACACATTCTATATAAAAATAAATTGACAATCCAACTTTTATAAAAACATTGGACAATTAATTTACCAATTTCTACCCTTAATTTTTTATCATCAAAAACTTTGTGTTGTTTGAAACGCTCTCCTTTTACACTTTTTATTTTTATCTAAAACCAAAAAGACCAAAAATATTTTACAACTTCTTTTGTAACTTTTGTTTAAATTAAACTAACTCATGTCTCCCTGAGGTTCGACATCCTACTTACAAGGTTTCTTTTTAGTTGTTATTTTTGCCCGTTCTATACTGCAAATCAACTTGCCCGTTCTTAAACATAAGTTTTATTGTTTATTTGTTGTAAATATTTGTTATTATCTTGTTTTCCTAACGTCTTCTTGCATGTACTAAAAAACAAACTAAAAAACTAAAAAAACACAAAAAAAAACCAAAAAAATAAAAATAACCTCAACAAAAAACCCAAAAAAAAAACAAAAAAAAAACCAAAAAAAAGTTCTTTTGAGTTCCTTACTCTTGGACACTTATTGAACTTGGACATATTGGAAATACTTGGACATATTGAACTATCCCACAGGTCGGATTTTCCGCCAACAATGATTGGACATTTTTTTCTTTTCTTTATTTTGCCCACAGATCGGCAACGCCGTCACTGGGTTTGTACATTTAATTACTGCACTTTACATTTCTACATTTTTTTTCTTTCCAGGCATGAAAAGCCGCTATTGGACATTATATCTATATACTATATATTATATATTATATATTATATATTATATATTATATATTATATATTATATATTATATATTATATATTATATATTATATATTATATATTATACATTACATATTATATATTATATATTATATTTTTATATTGTATATTATATTATATATTATATATATTACATATTATATATCTATATATTATTACTAACACTTTTTATTTTTTTAGTGTCGTTGTTGGTTTATTACCGCTTGGCACTCTAACCGCTAACTACTAACTAAAGTATCACTTGTCTTGGTGGTTTTTACCTCTTGACTTAAGTGAGAGCCTTTTTATTAATTTTTGCACATTACATTTTTTTTCTTTTTTTCCTTCCTCCCTTTTCCCTTCTCTTTTGCTTTTATTTTTTCCCCTTTTATTTTCCTTCTATTCCCTTTTTCCCTTCTCCCTCCTCTCTCTAACACTCTCCAATCCCTTTGTTTTTAAGCTAACTCGTTCCCGTGGGAAAACTCAAGAAAAATTTTTCTTTCCAGAAATTGAAAAACATTCGAAAGAAATAAGAAAAATAAAGAAAATGGAAGTCCCACGGAATAATGTTCTTGAAAATTTGCAGGAAATTCAGAGAAGACAAAATGAAGTTCCGAACAGGAGGACTCTTTCTGACTATGTCACTTCTCTGAAAGTCAGTTTACACCCTAAGAGGGGGGTGAATTAGGGTTTTTGCAAATTTTTTAATAAAAACAAAAACTTATGCGCAAAGTAGTAGCGGAGAAAGAGCAAGAAAAATATAAAATATAAAAATACGACACAAGCGATTTTATACTGGTTCGGGAACTCCCTACTCCAGTACCTCGAGGCTCCTCCTCAAGGATTTAACCTCCACTAACTTGTTTGGCTTCACTAAGAAGACTCAAACGAGGTTTGGCAAACAACCCTTGCCAATAAGCAAACTAGATTTTACTACGGCTATCTCAACCGTTTACAACCGAAGATTTTAAGGCTATTTTCAACCTTACAATGAGGATTTAAAGGCTATCCACGCCTTTTACAAATCAATAAAAGATTGGTGTTGCTTATCTACCAAAATAATAACAAATATGAATTGGGTAGGAGAAGAACAAAAGATTAAATCAACAACAACAAAAGCCTATAGGCAAGATATAAAATAATGAAGCACAAATGCCCTTGTGTGTGAGTGTATAAAAAGATGAAAGCTTTTTTACTCAAAAGAGTAAGAAAAATAAGAACAAAGCTTTAAGAACACTCAAGAATTAGAGAAAGAGGCTTTAGATTTAATTGAGAAGTTTTTGTGATTAAAATGCGACTTAGAGGGGGTTTATATAGGAGTTTGGAATGTTAAAATATGAATTTTTAAC
The DNA here is from genome assembly GCA_003260385.1 of Cuscuta australis. NCBI lineage: Eukaryota > Viridiplantae > Streptophyta > Magnoliopsida > Solanales > Convolvulaceae > Cuscuta > Cuscuta australis. The sequence continues at coordinate 445,239 of NQVE01000090.1, forward strand.
CTTAAATGCCGTTAGGAAGTGATTAGGGGTGATTTGAATTTAAATTGGCAATTTGCTACAGTGCTGTAACGGATCCGGTACCCTTCACGGTAGGGGTCCGTACCGTCCGGTACCTAGGTACTGTGACAATGGTACAGCCTACCGTTAGGGGGTACCGTGTAAGCCATAGAATTGGTTCGGCTCTGGCGGTATCTGGGTTCAAACGGTGTGGCCAACCTTCCCAAGCCTACCGACGGTACCCAGGTACCGTTGTCACGGTAGGGGGGTACCGTGTACCACCCAGGTGAAACGTACAACGGTACATTCACTTGGCTACCGGCGGTACCCTGGTGCCGTGTACACGGTAGCTAGGTACCGTTAGACATGTGCAATTTTTACTAAACTCGTTTTTTTTGTGTGTTCCGTTTTCAAAATAACCCCAACTAAGAATATATTTGATAGTTTAGAAATACTTTTTGAGTGAAAGGGCATAAGTAAGTCATTATAATATATCGTTACCTTTACACAAATATTTCTAAGCTCGTAGGAGTACATCTCGGTGATGCTAAACAAGCTAATAGAGGTTTGGCGTTTGGTTTAATCCTGCAAATGATGTTAGTAGCATTGGAAGACTTATTTGGCAAATCAAAATGGTTACGGGGTACGGCATTCAAGGCCAACAATCTCCCCCTTTTTGATGTTGACAAATAAGGCTTTCGAATATAATAATCAAACGCACAAGCATATCATGAAAAGCATATATTGATTTTAAAAACTCCCCCTAAGTTGATGCATGTGATATTTTGACAAAAACTCCCCCTAAATGTATGCATATGAAAGCCTAATATTTCTCCCCCTTTTGGCAACATTCAAAAAGGCGGGGTACCAAAAACATGAGTTTCAACACATAGGCATTCAAGTGAACCACAAACATCATCAAACCATAAGCAATCAAAACAAAGGGATTTTCAATCATAAAAGTGCATAAATACGAGTTTTAAACATAAGACATGATAAGGAGTTTTGAAACATAAAACAAAATAATTGTTTTGAAAACATAAATAAGAGAATGTTTGATCATTTTGTCAAATGCCCAACACTTAGCGACGACGTCTAGAAGCACGATCCTCATTTTGCTTTTGGCGATTCTCACGGTCCTCCATCTTCTTCATCCGATCCGAGAGGTCATCGAGGCTTTCCTCAAGTTTCCTAATCAGAGCCACCATGGTCTTGAGGATGAATTTCTTGAACTTCTTGAAAGGATTTTTAGAAGTGGAGGCCATTTGGGAGTGAAGATGCAAGAGAGAGGCCGAGGAAGCATGAGACGCCAACTTTGAGCGTTTGACCCGGGGAGCACGAACGGGGATCTCCGTGTTGGTATTGTCTTCGGCTTCGGCTTCGGGTGCTTGAGAAGTGGAAGGCAAGGATGACATAGATCGTCGAGGGCCATACTCCGCTCGTGTCGCCGCATCAAGCTTTTGGAATTCCTTCTTCATGTAGTATTCCTCTCCGATCTTTACGAGGCCACAATACCCAAGGCACTCCGCATCAAGATAGCGGACGCGGGACGGGCGCACTTCAAGAATTTCCCTCTTGGCAAAGATGTGGGTAAGAAGCATGCCATAGGGTTTGTTTTGGCGACCCGAGCTCTCGTACATGTGTTGGATGATGATGGATGGGAGATTGAGTTTCTTGTGAGTGAGGAGGAGGTAAAGAAGAGTACACTCATAAATCCCAACTTGTTTATCTTTGTTAAGGACGGGGATGACATTTTCCTTGAGGATTTTGAGAAGAATGAAACGATTTGCGGTCAAGTCTTGGACGTTGGGCCGACGAAGGAAATAGTCCGGGTCCTCAAAGACATGGTCAAGAGCAATATTGTTGAGAACACGTAGGCAAAAATCCGCGTTGAAGTCTTGTGAGTCGGAAATCCACCCCTTTTTACAATAAGAGGAGACTCCTTGACGCTCTAGGTGGAACCACTCGGAAAGGTTTTGGGTGTTGAATCCGAAGGTTTTGCCGGCAACAACAGCGGTAATGGAAGGGTCTTGCTTATGGTATCTTAATGAGGAATAAAATTGATGAACAAGTTCCGGGTAAACGGGGGCGTAGAGTTGAAGAAAGAAACTCAATGTTCATGAATGAGTTCAAGAACGTCAACGGGTATGTCATCTTGTTTAAGAGTTCTCCCCTCGATGATATGTGGGTCGGCGTAAGCCTTGAACCCTTCTTGAGCATCGACATGAACGTCGGAGACAATTTCGCTCATTTTGAGAGAAAATTGAGAATGGAAGGATTTTGGGAGAAAAAGTGAGAAATTAATACAAAATACCTGAATTGAAGAGAGTATGTGAAGAAATTGAACCTAATGTTTGAAGAAATTGAGGAATTTGGATGAGGAATTTACCTTGGTTCGAAACACGGGAGAGAGATGCCGAGAGGAATCGCCGGAAGTTGCAGAGCGAAACTGAGAAAATTGGTTCGATTTAGGGTTTTTAATGTACGTTGACCCGCAGAGACGGTCGGTACCTCGGTACCGTGTGAACGGTACCTTGGTACCGTGTATACGATATGCCTTACCGTGTCCAGCTACCGTGTAACGTCGAAAACCCAATTCCCTCTGGCGGTATCTGCGTCCAAACGGCATCCTGGTACCGTAGTAACGGTAGGCTCTACCGTGGGGGCGGTACTAGGTCCCGTCAGGGGTACCGTGCCTCAGCCTTAAGGGTTTGTTTCGACCTCTAGACGCGTGTTTTGAGCATTTGGACTTGATCAATATATTTTTATGATGTAATGGGATAATAAGAACCTTAAATTTTACTTTAATTCAAGCATTCCCATTTCCCGACAAATATGTAAAAATTGTTTTTCATCCAATGGTTTTGTAAAAATGTCGGCACGTTGTTCAAGTGTATTTACATATTCAATTTGAATATCTCCCTTTGAAACATGATCACGTATGAAATGATGTCTTATTTCTATATGTTTAGTTCTAGAATGCAAAACGGGATTTTTGGAAATATTTATTGCACTTGAATTGTCAATAAAAATAGGCACTATTGAAAATTTTAAGTTAAAGTCACCTAGTGTTTGCATCATTCATAAAATTTGAGCAACACAACTATCCATAGCCACATATACCGCTTCAGCGGTGGATAGGGCGACGGAGTGTTGTTTCTTAGATGACCAAGACACTAGTGCATGACCTATGAATTGACATGTGCCACTTGTGCTTTTCCGATCGATACGACACCCTCCAAAATCGGCATCACTAAAACCTATCAAGCTTAAATTCGTATTCTTAGGATACCATAAACCCATATTAGTCGTTCCCTTGACATAACGAATTATTCGCTTGACGGCATTTAGATGTGATTCTTTAGGTGATGATTGAAAACGAGCACAAAGGCAAACGGAAAACATTATATCGGGTCTAGATGCAGTTAAATAGAGCAAACTACCAATCATACCTCGATATACCTTTTCATTTACGGGTTTTCCGCTTTCGTCGTTGTCAAGCTTCAAAGATGTGCTCATTGGAGTCGAATATGTTTTTGAGTCTTCAAGGTTGAACTTCTTGACTAATTCTTTGGCATACTTGGTTTGGCTAATGAAGATACCAAGTAACACCCTAATCCGTCCAGGTCTGCAGCCCCTTTCGGTTTGGCTAATTAACTTAGTAATCGTAAAATTTAAAACTTTTCAAACACTTTTATTTATCACGATAATATTTTTCGTAACATATACAATGCGGAGTTTTCAATATTGCGGAAGCTTAACAAATCATAATTACAAACATAATTTGTTTATGTTCTTTAATTCAAAACCATCACATCGATTCCGACAATCTCGCCTCCGTCTGCCTCCAGAATCACGTCACATCATTCTTTCTATTAACCTGCGTGTAGCAAATAAAACACATCAAAGGGTCATATATTTTTCGTTCATTATTTCGCAAAATTTAAAACTTTTCAAACACTTTTATTTATCACGATAATATTTTTCGTAACATATACAATGCGGAGTTTTCAATATTGCGGAAGCTTAACAAATCATAATTACAAACATAATTTGTTTATGTTCTTTAATTCAAAACCATCACATCCGTTCCGACAATCTCGCCTCCGTCTGCCTCCAGAATCACGTCACATCATTCTTTCTATTAACCTGCGTGTAGCAAATAAAACACACTACACGCTCAGCGGTGAAGCTGAGTAAGCATATCTAATGCGTCGAACATCCACATAAATTGAACCCAAATTCATAATCAAATCATTTGATATCATGCACAAAGTATTCAGTTCAAATATACAATAATCAATATTGAACATTCGTCATTCAATATTCATATTCAACATTCAACATCCTCATTCAATAATATCCTTAAACTATTCTTAGTTTAATTCCAATCTATTTGATGTTTACCAACTCTTAAACGAATTCTAGTTTAAGATATTTAAACTATATTCGAGTTTAAGGTACTCTTAACTAACCCTTAAGCTAGGCCTAGTTTAAGATACACATTTTCAAAAAGAGGTTTTCAAAATCTTAAACTTACCTTCGCTTAAGGTCATCCAGAAACCGAACAGCGGAATGCTCACTGTCGGGTTGGGTGGTATCCCCAAACGAGTTCCTCTAGTTTGGTTTGTAGATCCCGTACGTACGTTTTAACCCAGGCCACCGAATATTCATAATTATACCCGCAAGGCCTATTCCTAAGCCATCTTAGAGGTCTTCTAGATAGTCTTAAAAACCAACGTCAACCTAGGTATATCTTAGAGTTCTTCTAGATATCCTTACAATTCAAATCATTTCATAATCATCAAAATATTCATTTCAATTTATAATTTAATCTTCAATAATCATTTTAATCAGTAGTTTCATCAAGTCATAATAATCATAATAATCATTCATCATCAATCAACATAACATTTGATAACAAACAGTGGCCTAGTCTCGAGTGTTAACACCCGAACTTACCGTCATGCATCACATAGTATTTTATATACCAAAAACATCATTTTTATTATACAAAATCATATTTATATTGTGCATAATTAATTTGTATCAAAACTAGGATTTCATAGTTCAAAAATCATGTTTTCTAAACAATAATTGATTAATATATGATAGGAAATTCAATTATTAACTATTAGCTTCATTTTCTTCAATAGTGTAGGGAGACAGTCTACTGTCACTTCTGATAATCTACTGTCTAATGTTCAGAATGGGCTGATAATCGATTATCACACTCTGATAATTGATTATCAAACTTCAGAGAGGGCTGACAGTCGATTGTCACATTCTGACAGTCGACTGTTGCTCAGCTTTGTACCAAAAATCTGCAGAACAATGAATAATCGATTTTCAAGTTGATAATCGATTATCCATCGTCTTCTACCTCGAGCCAACTTGCGGAAATGTCACTTTTACTTACCAAACTTCAATTAAAGTATATAAAAATGTTCTCCAAGGTTCATAGATCATTTTGGCATCATTAATTCATAGTTTTAACATCAAAATCATGGTTTGTGATTCTTAGTTCTTCAAGCATGTCAAACACAAAACTCAACCAAATGACGATTTATGAACGTAGAAACGACCTATATGAACATTCTAGTCATTAGATATATCTACGGGCTTACCTCGAATGTAAATGAAGGTTTTGAATATTTTCCGGCGAAACTTCCGGCGACGATAGCTCTCAACTCCAGCGACCTCACACCAAATTGACAGCACCACTGCGTTCTCCACACTCAAGGCTATCTCTCAGAATGAATTTGATGAACAATGGTGAAGAAATGGAGGGTTTATATAGTGAGGTGAATGGAGAATGAGACATGGAGGATGACACCAATTCTCCTGTTTTGGCGTCTCAGTGGAGGGGACGGCCGATTCCTGCGATTCCAAACGCAAGTCCCTGATTGGGACTAATTTGGTCCCAGTCGGGGAACACTTTTTGGTCCAACTTTCTCCGAATTGAAATCCGTTTGCACCGTTGTGATTGTACATTTAAACTCTATCCAACGATATAATTTTTATATTTATTTGTAACACTTTTTCCGACATCATATTTTTGGGTGGTTGACTTTGACAGAGTCAAAATTGATTTAATTGACCTTTACTCAAAAAGGTGCTCATATTCAATTCATATTATTTATTTCCATGATTTATTTCAATAAATCATTTCAAAGTTCACTACATAACTAATTTCTTTATTTATTCTTGATTTGGGTCTGTACTCATGTTCCCAATCAAGACCACACAAATATTCAACATATTGGATTTATCTCTATGAGATTTATCCAGATTAAGATATTGGATATCAAAACACATTTCTTTTCGGCTCAAAGCCCAATAACTATTTATTTTAATCGAAACAAATTTGACTAATTGAATATTTATTCATTAAAAATTTTAGGGTATGTTTTGGGGCGTTACATTTCTCCCCCCTTAAAGGAATTTTGTCCTCGAAATTCTTCTAAGGGTCAACGTTTAACATTTCGTAGTGATCTCACTTTATCATGACCGTGTCATGTTCATTTGGTTAAACCATAATTACGTCATTATCCAAACGGATACGTATTCTCAAACTCTCGATGTTATGAAACTCGTTCTTTCTTCAAGAGTTTAATAGGCAAGGCATCCAACAATCCATTTCGTAGGTTCCCGCTCAGATTCAACAACCATAACCTAAGTTCCTTTGCAAGGTATAACGTCGTATTTTGGAGCATACTTGACGTATTTGTACATCATTTCGTTCATTCACAAATCTCGATTGTATGTCATTAGTCAACAACATTCTTTCTTTGATTGAAAGTCCCTTAGCAGCATTTGTAGTTTTGAATCACAATAGATGTAGTGGGAGATTCCGAGGTTGTTTCAATCCATACGTTTTAGCGAAATCATCCAAGTGATTCAAGACATCTTCACATTATTCATATAGTTCAGAAATGATTTGTAAGTAACATCAGATGGCTTTTCATGGTCCAAGATTTTCAAGATATGGGATTTATCATACATTATGAGGAGGTACTACTCGTTGTACAGTCATTATCGACCTCGTATTGAAACATTCCTTCATTCACCTTCGTGATAGTTCTCATTACCGTTAATGAGCCTTCGTAACAATTCACATTCGAGCTTTTGTCTCGTATTTGTTTAATCATATTCGACTTCCTTACTTCGATCAAGATATGATAATGACAAGTTCGTTTTTAGCACTATGGTTAATCTCGTTTCCAGGGAAGAAGAAAATATCTTCAGTATATGATTCAATTCACAAACTTATAAAGTAAGGAATCTTACGAGTTCTTATACCAATATCGCATATAGGTTCGGAATTTTTGCTTGAATGATTCAGCTTGATCCTTGTGACCTCATTTCTTCTCTGGTTGTTGCATATACATTCCCTTAGTAGGGTCATAACGGAGTTTGTTTGGTCAAATGAGATCATCGATAATAATCTTCAGAGATAACGTAATCGCATCAACCATTTTGTGGTTCACAAAGAGAGACTCAACATAATATTCCAATCAGAATGCTTTTACCGTAGTTCACAGAGTGTAGTTTTCAAAGATCGGTATAACGTATCTTGATGAATTAAGATAAGTTCCCAAGGGTTTAATATTTTGATACAACAATGGAATTCAATCGTTGATCAAGTGGGATTTTTTTTTTCACAGAAAATTTTGAGTAATTCAAGGATATGAGTCACAAAATACAGAGATAACGTTTGCGAATTATCGTTACTAATCGTAGGTTTTCATCCTTCAATGTTTCACTCTTGGGCAATTACTCAAGGGGTCGTTGTCTTAGGAAATAGTCATTTTGACTTTTCGTCTCGGATTTGAACGTGTTTTAGGACAGCGAATCTAACTGTTCAAGAGTCTCAATACGTCATATCGTCAGCAGACTATAGTATTAGCGAGTACGTTCTCGTCTGCAGGTAATTTGAATCCATTTTACTGTATGTATTTTGGCTGGTGATAATTACTTTTCCATCAATGGTCCGGTTTTAGAGACTATATATTTCACAATTATGGAAAGAGTATCTCACATTCTCACATTATGGAAGGAACTTCTCGAACACTTCCTTACACCATAAGATTCGTTGGTCTACTTGGCAGTCATTCTCTTGGTAGAAATCCAAAGTTTATGGCTACTGCGGTAGATTTAGGAAGGGAATTGCTAAGACGAAAAATTAAACTTGCCTATGAAGGAGGTAGTGTTGGCCTTCAAGGAGTTGTTGCTTCAACAGTCTTTACCAATGGTGGTCTCGTTAGAGGTTTCATTCTTGGGTACATAGCAACACGACGGGTCTATGGACCTATGTATGGTGTAGAGCACACAGTTTCCAGCAATTACTACAAATATTTTGAGATGAATCATGCCGTGGAAGCTTTCATTGTTCTTCCCGGAGGAGTTGACACTATGGAAGGTTTGTTTACCTTGATCTCGTGGGCTTCTGAAGGGTTACATAATAGACCCATTGGTCTTTTAAACATTGACGGTTATTTCAATAACCTTCTCAAATTCTTAGACGATGCGGTGAGACAGAACTTCATGGCTTCCAGTCAGAGGAAACTTTTTATTTCTTTTTTCTTTGTTGACGAGCTTTAGACAAAACTAGAGTTTGCTAAAGCTTTCCCGGGTCCTGGAGCCAGTTACGAGAGTTTGCAAATCTTGAGAGATTAGACTTAGAATTGCATCTATAACTTTCCTCATGTAATCTAAGTTGCATTCATGTTGAAATAATCGTCCTTGAACATTACGAGTTAGTCATAAATATTATTCTAAGCTGTATGGTCAGTGCAGCTACATTTTCTTCATTCTTCAGTCTTTCACTGTTGGTGTTACTGTTTTACGTCTCGTTCTGTATTGTCACCACGTCGCGATCTTTTACGTCAAACGAATCAACCGATTTTTCTTGTTAGCATCACTTTACTTCACTTATTCAATCAGGTTACATCGACGTTTTTGACGATAAGCAATTACGTCATTAATCGCTTCATGAAAGGCATCAGTTGTTTTTTTAACAAGGTCGAGCTGTCTATAGCTTCTAACAAACAGGTTCTTCGAACAAATCGTGTATACGTAGTGAAGGGTAGCGATTCTTGATTGTCAATTTGTCCATCATTCATAACAGGGATTTGACAGTATCCTGACCGTAAGTCAATCTTAGAGAACACAATGGATCCTCTAAGCTGATCAAATAAGTCATCGATACGAGGTAAAGGATAACGGATTGTTCAATTGACAGTAGTTGTTACAGAATCTCATCGATTCACGTATAAATAGAACGGGTATTCTCCTAAGGAGGAAATACTTGGTGAAATGTTTCTTTGTTAGTCAATCTTTATAGACGAGTATTCAGTTTGACATAAACATATTTAATGCAGAGTTACGAATATTGGTCCTCTTTGGGATCAAGATTGGAAGAGAAATTCCATTTCTCGGAACGGTGAAATATTAGGAAGTTCATATCAGAGAGGTGACATACTTTCGGTACGTTCCTTTAGTTCAGATCTTTCTTTCGTGTATCACACGAATAGACTTCACGCTTCTTATGGTTGAGACATTTTTGGCATATATATTCGAGATGAACTCGGTCAGTTTAAAAATCAGCTTTGCTTTCACCTCTTATGATGTTACCATCATTGGCCTTCAGTTGAGGAATTCTTCATCACAAGTTGTCAACAACAACGACGTTCAGTCAGTCAGTGCATACTAAGGATAATGTCGATTTCCTTGTATGGTACTTCAACGAGGTTTTGTAAGGAATTGTCGTTTAACGAATGATTTCGATTCATAAGATGTAATCACATCTTTGCGTCGTAAAGAGTTAGACATCAGAACAGGATACTCTAGATAACAGAGTTTATTGATTCTAAACGTTCGTGTTTAAATCAACAAACATATCAACTTGAGTCCACATGAGGATCTTTGACATCGGCTTCACAGATGTTGTTCAACATTATTCGTTTCTTCAGAGTCATCTTACTTCCATGCGACTTTACGAGGCAGATCAGTTTCGTAATTCGCGATGCGATGCGTACGTTAATAACGGATCAAAGGGTCATATATTTTTCGTTCATTATTTCGCAAAATTTAAAACTTTTCAAACACTTTTATTTATCACGATAATATTTTTCGTAACATATACAATGCGGAGTTTTCAATATTGCGGAAGCTTAACAAATCATAATTACAAACATAATTTGTTTATGTTCTTTAATTCAAAACCATCACATCCGTTCCGACAATCTCGCCTCCGTCTGCCTCCAGAATCACGTCACATCATTCTTTCTATTAACCTGCGTGTAGCAAATAAAACACACTACACGCTCAGCGGTGAAGCTGAGTAAGCATATCTAATGCGTCGAACATCCACATAAATTGAACCCAAATTCATAATCAAATCATTTGATATCATGCACAAAGTATTCAGTTCAAATATACAATAATCAATATTGAACATTCGTCATTCAATATTCATATTCAACATTCAACATCCTCATTCAATAATATCCTTAAACTATTCTTAGTTTAATTCCAATCTATTTGATGTTTACCAACTCTTAAACGAATTCTAGTTTAAGATATTTAAACTATATTCGAGTTTAAGGTACTCTTAACTAACCCTTAAGCTAGGCCTAGTTTAAGATACACATTTTCAAAAAGAGGTTTTCAAAATCTTAAACTTACCTTCGCTTAAGGTCATCCAGAAACCGAACAGCGGAATGCTCACTGTCGGGTTGGGTGGTATCCCCAAACGAGTTCCTCTAGTTTGGTTTGTAGATCCCGTACGTACGTTTTAACCCAGGCCACCGAATATTCATAATTATACCCGCAAGGCCTATTCCTAAGCCATCTTAGAGGTCTTCTAGATAGTCTTAAAAACCAACGTCAACCTAGGTATATCTTAGAGTTCTTCTAGATATCCTTACAATTCAAATCATTTCATAATCATCAAAATATTCATTTCAATTTATAATTTAATCTTCAATAATCATTTTAATCAGTAGTTTCATCAAGTCATAATAATCATAATAATCATTCATCATCAATCAACATAACATTTGATAACAAACAGTGGCCTAGTCTCGAGTGTTAACACCCGAACTTACCGTCATGCATCACATAGTATTTTATATACCAAAAACATCATTTTTATTATACAAAATCATATTTATATTGTGCATAATTAATTTGTATCAAAACTAGGATTTCATAGTTCAAAAATCATGTTTTCTAAACAATAATTGATTAATATATGATAGGAAATTCAATTATTAACTATTAGCTTCATTTTCTTCAATAGTGTAGGGAGACAGTCTACTGTCACTTCTGATAATCTACTGTCTAATGTTCAGAATGGGCTGATAATCGATTATCACACTCTGATAATTGATTATCAAACTTCAGAGAGGGCTGACAGTCGATTGTCACATTCTGACAGTCGACTGTTGCTCAGCTTTGTTCCAAAAATCTGCAGAACAATGAATAATCGATTTTCAAGTTGATAATCGATTATCCATCGTCTTCTACCTCGAGCCAACTTGCGGAAATGTCACTTTTACTTACCAAACTTCAATTAAAGTATATAAAAATGTTCTCCAAGGTTCATAGATCATTTTGGCATCATTAATTCATAGTTTTAACATCAAAATCATGGTTTGTGATTCTTAGTTCTTCAAGCATGTCAAACACAAAACTCAACCAAATGACGATTTATGAACGTAGAAATGACCTATATGAACATTCTATTCATTAGATATATCTACGGGCTTACCTTGAAGGTAAATGAAGGTTTTGAATATTTTCCGGCGAAACTTCCGGCGACGATAGCTCTCAACTCCAGCGACCTTACACCAAATTGACAGCACCACTGCGTTCTACACACTCAAGGCTATCTCTCAGAATGAATTTGATGAACAATGGTGAAGAAATGGAGGGTTTATATAGTGAGGTGAATGGAGAGGGAGACATGGAGGATGACACCAAATCTCCTGTTTTGGCGTCTCAGTGGAGGGGACGGCCGATTCTTGCGATTCCAAACGCAAGTCCCTGATTGGGACTAATTTGGTCCCAGTCGGGGAACACTTTTTGGTCCAACTTTCTCCGAATTGAAATCCGTTTGCACCGTTGTGATTGTACATTTAAACTCTATCCAACGATATAATTTTTATATTTATTTGTAACACTTTTTCCGACATCATATTTTTGGGTGGTTGACTTTGACAGAGTCAAAATTGATTTAATTGACCTTTACTCAAAAAGGTGCTCATATTCAATTCATATTATTTATTTCCATGATTTATTTCAATAAATCATTTCAAAGTTCACTACATAACTAATTTCTTTATTTATTCTTGATTTGGGTCTGTACTCATGTTCCCAATCAAGACCACACAAATATTCAACATATTGGATTTATCTCTATGAGATTTATCCAGATTAACATATTGGATATCAAAACACATTTCATTTCGGCCCAAAGCCCAATAACTATTTATTTTAATCGAAACAAATTTGACTAATTGAATATTTATTCATTAAAAATTTTAGGGTATGTTTTGGGGCGTTACATACCATATCCAAGTTGCTTGATTTGAAGTCCAAGGAAGAAGTTCAACTCACCCATCATACTCATTTCAAATTCGCTTGTCATAATTCCTGAAAATTCATTACATAAGGCTTCATTTGTTGATCCAAAAATAATATCATCAACATAAATTTGCACAATTATGAGATCTTTTCCTTTTGTTTTGACAAAAAGTGTGGAATCGATCTTTCCTTTTGCAAATCCATGTGAGATAAGATGTTCGGTAAGCCGCTCATACCAAGCTCTAGGAGCTTGTTTGAGTCCATAAAGAGCCTTATGAAGTTTAAAAACATGATTTGGAAAATCAGGATTTTCAAAACCGGGAGGTTGTTCAACATAAACTTCTTCTTTTAACCATCCATTTAGAAAAGAGCTTTTAACATCCATTTGAAAAAGTTTGAAATTAAGAGCACTTGCAAAAGCTAATAACGTACGAATTGATTCAAGCCTAGCAACCGGAGCAAAATTTTCATCATAGTCAAGTCCTTCAACTTGGCTATAGCCTTTAGCAACAAGTCGACTTTTATTAGTGATGATAACACCATTTTCATCAAACTTGTTTCTAAAGACCCATTTAGTGCCCACAACGGGTCGGGTTTCCGGTCTTTCGACTAGTTCCCAAACCTTGTTGCGTTCAAATTGCTCAAGCTCTACTTGCATGGATATAATCCAATCACTATCTTTTAGTGCATCTTCTACGTTCTTAGGTTCAAATTGACTAACGAACGCATAGTGTGCACAAAGATTGTAATTGTTCCTAGTTCTAACTCCCTTTTCAATATCTCCAATGATAGTGTCTCTTGGATGATTCTTCAAGTGTTTGTATGCCTTCGGTAGTTCCTTCTTTGCACTTTCTTCTTTTTGCGCAGGAATTTCCAGGATTTCCTCTTCCTCTTCTTCTTCATTTGAACCTGCAATTACCTTACTCGACCCAAAGGGATCGGTTTCATCAAATTTTACATGCATAGATTCTTCTACTTTATGATTTGATTTATTATATACCCTATAGGCTCTACTATTTGTTGAATAACCAAGGAAAATTCCTTCATTTGATTTAGACTCAAATTTGCCTAAATGATCCTTGGTATTCAAAATATAGCATTTACACCCAAAAACTTTGAAATAGGAAATATTTGGTTTTCTACCTTTCCAAAGTTCATAGGGAGTCTTTTTAATAATAGGTCTAAGTAATACCCGATTAAGAACGTAGCATGCCGTATTGACCGCTTCTCCCCAAAAATATTGAGGTAGGTTGTGTTCATTCAACATGGTCCTTGACATTTCTTGCAACGTCCTATTTTTCCTTTCAATGACTCCATTTTGTTGAGGTGTTCTAGGAGCCGAGAAGTTGTGAGAAATACCGTGTTCATCACAATATGTCTCAAAGTCGGTATTTCGGTATTCTCCTCCTCGATCACTTTTAATGGAGGTTATTTCATAACCTTTCTCATTTTGGATTCTCTTGCACAATTTAACAAACGCATTAAAAGCATCATCTTTATTGGCAAGTAATATAGTCTAAGTATAACGAGAAAAATCATCTACAATTACAAAAGTAAAACTAGCTCCACCTAGGCTTTGAACGTCTACGGGCCCAAATAAATCCATATGTAATAGTTCAAGTGGCCTTGATGTTAAAACCATTTTTATGGGCTTAAATGATACTTTATGTTGTTTTCCAAGGGAGCAAGCATCACAAAAACGAGAAGTAGGTATGCTCATTTTTGGTAGCCCAACAACAAGTTCTTTTGAGTAAAGTTTTCTCAAAAGATCATAACTAGCATGTCCTAGTCTACGATGCCATAGAGTTGAAAATTCAAGCGGAGTAGTAAGACAAGTGATTTTTGAGTTGCTTAAATCATTGGAATTGAACTTGTATAAGTTTCCATCTCTTTTAGCCTCAAAAATTATTTCATCCTTGTTTTGGCCATATAAAACGCAGGAATTTGCATTAAACTCAATTTTGTGGCCATTGTCACAAAGTTGGCTTATGCTAATTAAATTAAATTTTAGGCCATCAACAAGATAAACATCATTTATTGAAAAATCACTTGAAATACCTATCGTACCTTTACCAATGACCTTCTTCCGAGATTTGTCTCCAAGAGTCACATGTCCATGACTTTTCTCCTTGAGACTTGTGAACCATCCTCTTGTTCCGGTCATGTGTCTTGAACATCCACTATCCACAACCCAAGTGGTATTTTTCACCTAGTCAAAATGGAATTTACTTTTGACTTAGGTTTGGGGTTCCAATCGACGAATACCCTATGTCGATATACAGGTTTTGTCTTGGGTTGTTCCGAGAGTGGTATATGGACTTTTCGTTTTTCATCATAATAAAAGAAATAGTATCCACCATCATTTCTTTTATTTTCCTGCAAAAAGGGTTTCTTTTGATATCCAATATTCTTGGATTCCGACCGGTTAGAACCCTTCTTGACCCATTTTAATCTACACATTTCAAGTAACCATTTGTTTGGACATTTTGTCACAATATGGTTAGCTTGCATGCAATAGTGGCAAGCCCTTACTTTTGATTTAGAAGTGGAGGCTTGGTTTGATGGGTTAATTTTTGAGGTATTAAAATGATTTTTAGCCATACTCATCAAATTTGTGGTTTCACCATAGCCAATACCTTCTTTCGTTAGTTTTGGTTGGTTATCCCATTCTTTTGTTGAGTTATAGCTATTGTAAAACATTTCCAAAGCCCCTCGTTTGGCCTTGTCTTTTTCTTTAATCAAAATTTCAATTTTCTTTTGAAGTTCTTCATTTTGATTTTGAAGTTTCTCAAGATTAATTTTTAAGTTTTTGTTTTCATCTCGAGAGGTTTCAAGAGCCACTTTGAGTTCCTTTTTCTCCCTAATAGTTCGAAAAAGGTCCTCTTGGCATTCATCAAACGCTTGCCTTAACTCATCAAAAGTAATTTGACTTTCAAAAGAGGTAAATGAGTTTTGAGAACTAACCTCTTCTTCATCATTGGAGGCCATGAAGCAAGCATTTGCGTTCTCTTCTTGGCTTTGGTCGCTATCACTTTCGTCGGAGTTTAAATCGTCCCAAGTGACTTTTAATGCCTTCTTCTTCCCCTTTTTAAGCTCTTCCTTCTTTTTGAGCTTTGGGCACTCCGGTTTGATATGACCTACATTTCCACATTCATAGCAAGTTATTTGATTAGGTTTACCTTTCTTTGATGGAAATCTTTTTGAGGATTCGCCCTTGTTCCATTTCATAAACTTCTTTTATCTCTTCAACATGGCAAGCTCCTCATCACTTTCTCCTTCGCTTTCCGGATGGTCATCAATTTTGAGTGCCATGGTCTTCTTGATGATAGGAACCTGTTCTTCTTCCTTCATTTTCTTCAAAAGAAGCTCGTGAGAGTATAGGCTGCTCCAAATGGTGGAGGTTTCAACATCCGCACATTTGGGCAACAAATTTACAACAAGACTATGCCACTCTCTAGGAAGAGAGAATATAATCTTGGTGTTAATCTCACTAGTAGGATAAACTTTATTTAGCTTACTCAAATTGTTGACAATGATGTTGAATCGTTTGTTCATATCTTGAACGGATTCTTCGGCCTTCATCTTGAAGTTTTCATACTCGGATGTTCCTAAAGCTATCTTGGTAGCTTTTGTGTCTTTATCTCCTTCATGGGTGGCTTCTAGGAGCTTCCATGCTTCCTTTGCGGATTTGCAAGAGCTCACCCTAGCAAACTCATCTTGTTCCAAGGCACAAAACAACACGTTCAATGCTTTGGCATTCAAGGAGAGTTTTTTCTTGTCTTCGGTGGTGAGTTTGTCCATTGGAGTAGGAACTTGGTGTTCACCTACAGTTGTCATAGGAACAAACGGACCATGAGTAGTGACTATCCATAAATCATAGTCAATAGATTGAATGAAATTCTCCATTCGCATTTTCCAATAGCCATAGTTATCCCCATTGAAGAATGGTGGCTTGGTAATGTTTTGGGAGTTCATTGAATCCATGTGTCGTAAAAAGAAATAAAAGATGAGTGTGAAAGGATCAAACTTCCTGCTCCGATACCAATTGAAAGTCAGTTTACACCCTAAGAGGGGGGTGAATTAGGGTGTTTGCAAATTTTTTAATAAAAACAAAAACTTATGCGCAAAGTAGTAGCGGAGAAAGAGCAAGAAAAATATAAAATATAAAAATACGACACAAGCGATTTTATACTGGTTCGGGAACTCCCTACTCCAGTACCTCGAGGCTCCTCCTCAAGGATTTAACCTCCACTAACTTGTTTGGCTTCACTAAGAAGACTCAAACGAGGTTTGGCAAACAACCCTTGCCAATAAGCAAACGAGATTTTACTACGGCTATCTCAACCGTTTACAACCGAAGATTTTAAGGCTATCTTCAACCTTACAATGAGAATTTAAAGGCTATCCACACCTTTTACAAATCAATAAAAGATTGGTGTTGCTTCTCTACCAAAATAATAACAAATATGAATTGGGTAGGAGAAGAACAAAAGATTAAATCAACAACAACAAAAGCCTATAGGCAAGATATAAAATAATGAAGCACAAATGCCCTTGTGTGTGAGTTTATAAAAAGATGAAAGCTTTTTTACTCAAAAGAGTAAGAAAAATAAGAACAAAGCTTTAAGAACACTCAAGAATTAGAGAAAGAGGCTTTAGATTTAATTGAGAAGTTTTTGTGATTAAAATGAGACATAGAGGGGGTTTATATAGGAGTTTGGAATGTTAAAATATGAATTTTTAACCTTAAATGCCGTTAGGAAGTGATTAGGGGTGATTTGAATTTAAATTGGCAATTTGCTACAGTGCTGTAACGAATTCGGTACCCTTCACGGTAGGGGTCCGTACCGTCCGGTACCTAGGTACCGTGACAACGGTACAGCCTACCGTTAGGGGGTACCGTGTAAGCCATAGAATTGGTTCGGCTCTGGCGGTATCTGGGTTCAAACGGTCTGGCCAACCTTCCCAAGCCTACCGACGGTACCCAGGTACCGTTGTCACGGTAGGGGGGTACCGTGTACCACCCAAGTGAAACGTACAACGGTACGTTCACTTGGCTACCGGCGGTACCCTGGTGCCGTGTACACGGTAGCCAGGTACCGTTAGACATGTGCAATTTTTACTAAACTCGTTTTTTTTTTGTGTTCCGTTTTCAAAATAACCCCAACTAAGAATATATTTGATAGTTTAGAAATACTTTTTGAGTGAAAGGGCATAAGTAAGTCATTATAATATATCGTTACCTTTACACAAATATTTCTAAGCTCGTAGGAGTACATCTCGGTGATGCTAAACAAGCTAATAGAGGTTTAGCGTTTGGTTTAATCCTGCAAATGATGTTAGTAGCATTGGAAGACTTATTTGGCACATCAAAATGGTTACGAGGTACGGCATTCAAGGCCAACAATCTCCCCCTTTTTGATGTTGACAAATAAGGCTTTCGAATATAATAATCAAACGCACACGCATATCATGAAAAGCATATATTGATTTTAAAAACTCCCCTAAGTTGATGCATGTGATATTTTGACAAAAACTCCCCCTAAATGTATGCATATGAAAGCCTAATATTTCTCCCCCTTTTGGCAACATTCAAAAAGGCGGGGTACCAAAAACATGAGTTTCAACACATAGGCATTCAAGTGAACCACAAACATCATCAAACCATAAGCAATCAAAACAAAGGGATTTTCAATCATAAAAGTGCATAAATACGAGTTTTAAACATAAGACATGATAAGGAGTTTTGAAACATAAAACAAAATAATTGTTTTGAAAACATAAATAAGAGAATGTTTGATCATTTTGTCAAATGCCCAACACTTAGCGACGACGTCTAGAAGCATGATCCTCATTTTGCTTTTGGCGATTCTCACGGTCCTCCATCTTCTTCATCCGATCCGAGAGGTCATCGAGGCTTTCCTCAAGTTTCCTCATCGGAGCCACCACGGTCTTGAGGATGAATTTCTTGAACTTCTTGAAAGGATTTTTAGAAGTGGAGGCCATTTGGGAGTGACGATGCAAGAGAGAGGCCGAGGAAGCATGAGACGCCAACTTTAAGCGTTTGACCCGGGGAGCACGAACGGGGATCTCCGTGTTGGTATTGTCTTCGGCTTCGGCTTCGGGTGCTTGAGAAGTGGAAGGCAAGGATGACATAGATCGTCGAGGGCCATACTCCGCTCGTGTCGCCGCATCAAGCTTTTGGAATTCCTTCTTCATGTAGTATTCCTCTCCGATCTTTACGAGGCCACAATACCCAAGGCACTCCGCATCAAGATAGCGGACGCGGGACGGGCGCACTTCAAGAATTTCCCTCTTGGCAAAGATGTGGGTAAGAAGCATGCCATAGGGTTTGTTTTGGCGACCCGAGCTCTCGTACATGTGTTGGATGATGATGGATGGGAGATTGAGTTTCTTGTGAGTGAGGAGGAGGTAAAGAAGAGTACACTCATAAATCCCAACTTGTTTATCTTTGTTAAGGACGGGGATGACATTTTCCTTGAGGATTTTGAGAAGAATGAAACGATTTGCGGTCAAGTCTTGGACGTTGGGCCGACGAAGGAAATAGTCCGGGTCCTCAAAGACATGGTCAAGAGCAATATTGTTGAGAACACGTAGGCAAAAATCCGCGTTGAAGTCTTGTGAGTCGGAAATCCACCCCTTTTTACAATAAGAGGAGACTCCTTGACGCTCTAGGTGGAACCACTCGGAAAGGTTTTGGGTGTTGAATCCGAAGGTTTTGCCGGCAACAACAGCGGTAATGGAAGGGTCTTGCTTATGGTATCTTAATGAGGAATAAAATTGATGAACAAGTTCCGGGTAAACGGGGGCGTAGAGTTAAAGAAAGAAACTCCATGTTCATGAATGAGTTCAAGAACGTCAACGGGTATGTCATCTTGTTTAAGAGTTCTCCCCTCGATGATATGTGGGTCGGCGTAAGCCTTGAACCCTTCTTGAGCATCGACATGAACGTCGGAGACAATTTCGCTCATTTTGAGAGAAAATTGAGAATGGAAGGATTTTGGGAGAAAAAGTGAGAAATTAATACAAAATACCCGAATTAAAGAGAGTATGTGAAGAAATTGAACCTAATGTTTGAAGAAATTGAGGAATTTGGATGAGGAATTTACCTTGGTTCGAAACACGGGAGAGAGATGCCGAGAGGAATCGCCGGAAGTTGCAGAGCGAAACTGAGAAAATTGGTTCGATTTAGGGTTTTTAATGTACGTTGACCCGCAGAGACGGTCGGTACCTCGGTACCGTGTGAACGGTACCTTGGTACCGTGTATACGATATGCCTTACCGTGTCCAGCTACCGTGTAACGTCGAAAACCCAATTCCCTCTGGCGGTATCTGCGTCCAAACGGCATCCTGGTACCGTAGTAACAGTAGGCTCTACCGTGGGGGCGGTACTAGGTCCCGTCAGGGGTACCGTGCCTCAGCCTTAAGGGTTTGTTTCGACCTCTAGACGTGTGTTTTGAGCATTTGGACTTGATCAATATATTTTTATGATGTAATGGGATAATAAGAACCTTAAATTTTACTTTAATCCAAGCATTCCCATTTCCCGACAAATATGTAAAAATTGTTTTTCATCCAATGGTTTTGTAAAAATGTCGGCACGTTGTTCAAGTGTATTTACATATTCAATTTGAATATCTCCCTTTGAAACATGATCACGTATGAAATGATGTCTTATTTCTATATGTTTAGTTCTAGAATGCAAAACAGGATTTTTGGAAATATTTATTGCACTTGAATTGTCACAAAAAATAGGCACTTTTGAAAATTTTAAGTTAAAGTCACCTAGTGTTTGCATCATTCATAAAATTTGAGCAACACAACTATCCATAGCCACATATTCCGCTTCAGCGGTGGATAGGGCGACGGAGTGTTGTTTCTTAGATGACCAAGACACTAGTGCATGACCTATGAATTGACATGTGCCACTTGTTCTTTTCCGATCAATACGACACCCTCCAAAATCGGCATCACTAAAACCTATCAAGCTTAAATTCGTATTCTTAGGATACCATAAACCCATATTAGTCGTTCCCTTGACATAACGAATTATTCGCTTGACGGCATTTAGATGTGATTCTTTAGGTGATGATTGAAAACGAGCACAAAGGCAAACGGAAAACATTATATCGGGTCTAGATGCAGTTAAATAGAGCAAACTACCAATCATACCTCGATATACCTTTTCATTTACGGGTTTTCCGCTTTCGTCGTTGTCAAGCTTCAAAGATGTGCTCATTGGAGTCGAATATGTTTTTGAGTCTTCAAGGTTGAACTTCTTGACTAATTCTTTGGCATACTTGGTTTGGCTAATGAAGATACCATGTAACACCCTAATCCGTCCAGGTCTGCAGCCCCTTTCGGACTAAAGTATTAACTTGGTAATCGCAAAATTTAAAACTTTTCAAACACTTTTATTTATCACAATAATATTTTTCGTAACATATACAATGCGGAGTTTTCAATATTGCGGAAGCTTAACAAATCATAATTACAAACATAATTTGTTTATGTTCTTTAATTCAAAACCATCACATCCATTCCGACAATCTCGCCTCCGTCTGCCTCCAGAATCACGTCACATCATTCTTTCTATTAACCTGCGTGTAGCAAATAAAACACACTACACGCTCAGCGGTGAAGCTGAGTAAGCATATCTAATGCGTCGAACATCCACATAAATTGAACCCAAATTCATAATCAAATCATTTGATATCATGCACAAAGTATTCAGTTCAAATATACAATAATCAATATTCCACATTCGTCATTCAATATTCATATTCAACATTTAACATCCTCATTCAATAATATCCTTAAACTATTCTTAATTTAAGGCCAAGCTATTTGATGTTTACCAACTCTTAAACGAATTCTAGTTTAAGATATTTAAACTATATTCGAGTTTAAGGTACTCTTAACTAACCCTTAAGCTAGGCCTAGTTTAAGATACAAATTTTCAAAAAGAGGTTTTCAAAATCTTAAACTTACCTTCGCTTAAGGTCATCCAGAAACCGACCAGCGGAATGCTCACTGTCGGGTTGGGTGGTATCCCCAAACGAGTTCCTCTAGTTTGGTTTGTAGATCCCGTACGTACGTTTTAACCCAGGCCACCGAATATTCATAATTATACCCGCAAGGCCTATTTCTAAGCCATCTTAGAGGTCTTCTAGATAGTCTTAGAAACCAACGTCAACCTAGGTATATCTTAGAGTTCTTCTAGATATCCATACAATTCAAATCATTTCATAATCATCAACATATTCATTTCAATTTATAATTTAATCTTCAATAATCATTTTAATCAGTAGTTTCATCAAGTCATAATCATCATAATAATCATTCATCATCAATCAACATAACATTTGATAACAAACAGTGGCCTAGTCTCGAGTGTTAACACCCAAACTTACCGTCATGCATCACATAGTATTTTATATACCAAAAACATCATTTTTATTATACAAAATCATATTTAGATTGTGCATAATTAATCTGTATCAAAAATAGGATTTCATAGTTCAAAAATCATGTTTTCTAAACAATAATTGATTAATATATGATAGGAAAATCAATTATTAACTATTAGCTTCATTTTCTTCAATAGTGTAGGGAGACAATCTACTGTCACTTCTGATAATCTACTGTCTAATGTTCAGAATGGGCTGATAATCGATTATCACACTCTGATAATTGATTATCAAACTTCAGAGAGGGCTGACAGTCGATTGTCACATTCTGACAGTCGACTGTTGCTCAGCTTTGTTCCAAAAATCTGTAGAACGATGAATAATCGATTTTCAAGTTGATAATCGATTATCCATCGTCTTCTACCTCGAGCCAACCTGCGGAAATGTCACTTTTACTTACCAAACTTCAATTAAAGTATATAAAAATGTTCTCCAAGGTTCATAGATCATTTTGGCATCATTAATTCATAGTTTTAACATCAAAATCATGGTTTGTGATTCTTAGTTCTTCAAGCATGTCAAACACAAAACTCGACCAAATGACAATTTATGAACGTAGAAACGACCTATATGAACATTCTAGTCATTAGATATATCTACGGGCTTACCTCGAAGGTAAATGAAGGTTTTGAATAGTTTCCGGCGAAACTTCCGGCGACGATAGCTCTCAACTATTGCGGAAGCTTAACAAATCATAATTACAAACATAATTTGTTTATGTTCTTTAATTCAAAACCATCACATCCATTCCGACAATCTCGCCTCCGTCTGCTTCCAGAATCACGTCACATCATTCTTTCTATTAACCTGCGTGTAGCAATTAAAACATACTACACGCTCAACGGTAAAGCTGAGTAAGCATATCTAATGCGTCGAACATCCATATAAATCGAATCCAAATTCATAATCAAATCATTTGATATCATGCACAATGTGATCAGTTCAAATATACAATAATCAATATTCAACATTCGTCATTCAATATTCATATTCAACATTCAACATCCTCATTCAACAATATCCTTAAACTATTCTTAGAGTAAGGCCAATCTATTTGATGTTTACCAACTCTTAAACGAATTCTAGTTTAAGATATTTAAACTATATTCGAGTTTAAGGTACTTTTAACTAACCCTTAAGCTAGGCCTAGTTTAAGATAAAAATTTTAAAAAAGAGGTTTTCAAAATCTTAAACTTACCTTCGCTTAAGGTCATCCAGAAACTGAACAGCGGAATGCTCACTGTCGGGTTGGGTGGTATCCCCAAACGGTATATCTTAGAGTTCTTCTAGATATCCTTACAAATCAAATAATTTCATAATCATCAACATATTCATTTCAATTCATAATTTAATCTTCAATAATCATTTTAATCAGTAGTTTCATCAAGTCATAATCATCATAATAATCATTCATCATAATCATCAATCAACATAACATTTGATAACAAATAGCGGTCTAGTTTTGAGTGTTAACACTCTAACTTACCGTCATGCATCACATAATGATTTATATGCCTAAAACATCATTTTTGTTATAAAAAATCATATTTGTATTGTTCATAATTAATTGTTATCAAAAAAAGGATTTTAGAGCATATTTTCAAGAACATTTTCGTAACAGGATCTAGAATTGAGGAAAATAATTTAAAATAATCATTTAATTTATAAAAACTGATTTATATAATTTTAAATAATCCATTAATTCATAATAATCGATTTTTACAATTTAAATAATCAATTAATTCATTATAATCGATCTTTACAATTTAAATAATCAATTAATTCATTATAATCGATTTTTACAATATAAATAATCGATTAATTCATAAAAAATCGATTTTTACAATTTAAATAATCCATTAATTCATAATAATCGATTTTTACAATTTAAATAATCAATTAATTCATAATAATCGATTTTTACAATTTAAATAATCAATTAATTCATAATAATCGATTTTTACAATTTAAATAATCAATTAATTCATAATAATCGATTTTTACAATATAAATAATCAATTAATTCATAATAATCGATTTTTACAATATAAATAATTGATTAAGAGGTACTGACTTCGAACCACTGATCTGAATAAAATTCTAATCGATTTTTAGTAAGTAAATAATTGATTTTCGGCCACTGTTCATCATCTTCTTCCTCGGGTCAGTTTTAACATTATCATTTTTAATCACCAAACTTCAATTTAATTATATAAAAATGTTCTCCAATGTTCACAGATCATAAACCATGAAATTTAACAACAATTTCATGGTTTATGATTCTTGGTTCTTCAAACATGTCAAGCACAAAACTCAACCAAACGACCGTTTATGAACGTAGAAACGATATATACGAACATTCTAGTTACTAGATATATCTACGGGCTTACCTCGAAGCTTAATGGAGGTTTTGAGAATTTTCCGGTGAAACTTCTGGCGACGATAGCTCTCAACTCCGGCGACCTTACACCAAATTGACAGCACCACTGCGTTCTCCACACTCAAGGCTATCTCCCAGAACGAATTTGATGAAGAATGGTGAAGAAAGGGTGAAGTTTTGGTTTCCATTATATAGAAGAAGAATGGAGAAGAGGCCAATGGTTCCTGCGTCACTTCTCTGTTTGAGCTGCTAGTGGAGCGGACGGCGATTTCTTTCCATTTCAAACGCAAGTCCCTGATTGGGACTAATTTGGTCCGAGTCGGGGAACACTCTTTGGTCCAACTTTCTCCGAATTGAATTCCATTTGCGCCGTTGCGATCGTATAATTAAACTATATCCAACGATATAATTTTCATATTTATTTGTAATACTTTTTCCGAATAAATCATTTCAAAGTTAAATCTTTAGATTATTATTATTACAAATTTAAATCTTTATATTTCAATAAATCATTTCAAAGTTTATATCACAAACAAATTCTTCATTTATTCTTGATTTGGATCTGTACTCAGGTTCTTAATCAAGGTCACACAGTAAGTCAACATATTGGATTTATCTCTATGAGATTTATCCGGATTATGATATTGGATATCAGAACATATTTTATTTTGGCCCAAGGCCCAACAACAATTTATTCTTAATCAAAACAATTTATTTAATTGAATATTTAATTCAATGAATATTAGGGTATGTTTTGGGGTGTTACAATATATATATATATATATATATATATATATATATATATATATATATATATATATATATATATATATATCTGTGTGTGTGTGTGTGTAGGGATTGACTCCAGTGAGATGACACCTTACAGTGAGATGACATGCTTCGGTCAGATGACGCAAAACTCACCACATTGTACTACAAAGCTCACCTGGAAATAAAGCAAAGCTCACCACTTTGAACCCCAAAACTTATTTTTTTTAAATTTTAAAAATTAAAAAATTAATTAAAAATAAAATAACAACACCGGTCAACGGCGGCGAAACAGCAGCGGTAGTTCGGCGGCGGCGACTGGTGACGGCCGTGGTGGCCGCTGGAGTTCGGCGGCCGGCTACTGGCGGCAGCGACGAGCGACTTGAGGCGGCAGGCGGCGGCCGGCAGTGGCAGGCAGCGGTGGCAGGCGGCGGCCGACGACTGGCGGCGGTCAATTCTGGCGGTCAACAGTCAATGTCCAGTCAGCACCCCTTCCTTTGATTTTATTTTTTAGAAAAAAATTCAAAATGTTGAAAAATATGGTGAGCTCTGCCTTTCAATTTTATGAGTTTTGTAGTTGTATTTGGTGAGCTTTCCAGTGGCCAGTGGTGAGCTTTGTGTCATCTGACCAAAGAATGGCATCTCACCGTTTTACTAGTTTTGAATTCTAATAATTACCAAGTAAAACCTTTGGCTTTTTAAAATTTAAAAAGTCAAACTTAAAACTATAGTTTTGTACGTATGCTCTGATACCACTGAAAGGTAATCATGTAAGGATAGGCAGCGGAATATAAAAAATTTTAACATCCTAATATGATTATCTTGCCCAAAATCACGTACTAAAACTTATAGTAAATAAGAAATTTATACCTTTCTCCATAAGCAGTAAAAATGAAGAAGTCGTAGGAAGAGCGTTGAAAGTGCAAACGTAACCGTTCAAGCGTCCGGCCTCACTCTTTGAAACACGAACAACGCAAGAATCTATCACAATCTTTATGCTAGTAAAGATTGTAGTAGTATAAAATATAAAGATTTAAATTTGTAATAATAATAATCTTGTATATTTCTATAGAAAATATTTCTAATAATATTTAAAAATATTATAGATATTTTCTATACACAAAATGATATTAATGGAACACAAAATATTATTTTCTCTCACTAGAAATATAATGGCCGAAAACTTACTCAAAGGAAATGATAATCTTCCCCGTTATATTGTAATAGCCGTGTGATTTAAAAGCTTAACAACAAAAGAGTAATAAAACTTTGTCATTAAGCTACAAGTTAAACTAATTAATAAACTTTGTCAAAGATTGATTTTGTGATCTTTTAAATCACTTTGGCCGAAAATTTTGATTGTGAGAAAGATTTTCAAAATTCTTCTCCACTCAAATGTTCAAAGAGTATTTTATTTGACACCAAAGATTAATATAAAAATTAATTTTAAATCAAATAAAAATACCAATAATATTTTTAAACAAGTATACAAATATAAATTAAATACTTTATGTCAAAATAATTATTTTCATAATTAAAATGACAAACCAAAATAAAATATTCAACATATGATATATATATATATATATATATAATTATATATATATAGGTATATATATATATAAATATATTACCGAATGTTTTACATATATATAATATTTTATTCCAAATAATTTTAGTTTACTATTTTACAAATATACAAATTATTACCTCCGTCCCAATGTATTTGTCCAATTTGAACTCCAATTACTCTCAATTTATATTGCATATTAGCATAATAAAATAAAATTTTGAAAGTTCGTAATATGATAGATCCAATAATGTCATTTTTATTTTAAAATACATTACAATTTTTATTTAATTGAAGTTCAATGTTTGTCCAATTTCACTCGAAAAAGTCAAACTGGACAAATACACTGGGACAGAGGGAGTACTTATTATCCCATTGTTTAATTCTACTCCTTAAATTGTTTAAAATGTGTGACCCGTATAGGCACTAATAAAGCTGGTCATAGTATTGGCTCTTCACCAATACTATATGCAATAAGCGGTATCTAGCAACACATTATTGCCCCCAGATTAGAAGTTAAGACGTTTGCATCGTCAAAACCTTTCCAGGACTCAGACTCCGTGTAACTGTATCCCTTTGTCTCAATGTCTACACTTAATGCAAGGGATTAATAAAATCCAGCTTATATGCATTAAGTCATTCGCTGATTTATCAAGTCTGACTCATAGGAACAGAGGGTCATAAAAACATCTCAGCATGGCCATGCGATTTCCTCAGTCATAACTTATCAGTGGGCCACATAAGACATTAATCTCTTTAAAAAAGATTAGTGACAAATCCTATGTACGTAATCTACGTTTCTGAATACACGCTGCGACATATCCAAGACAAAGCCTGTATAGCATCCTTATTTCATATGGCTTAGGACAATGCATCAAAGAATGCGGGTTCACATATACAGAAAACATAATACTTCAAGTCGAATGATAGTTACAACCGTGGTCGTGCTAAAGATGCTTAGAGCATAAACTAAAAGTTCAAGTAACATCTTTAGGATGAGTTAGTCCGGTATCCTATTATCTCCAGATAATATCTGCCCATGTGCGGATGCGAACACACTGTCATTGACTATGAGACTAAGTCAAACATCCAACACATGCATTAACGATATCCTACTCTCGTTAATACTCGACTATGGACATTCAGATAAATATTTATTTCAAGATACTAGTCTCATAAGTAGAATAACACTCTCTGATAAACATCTTTAAATATAAATCTAGGAATATAATATTTGTTTACATTAGCATGAGATGTGTAAACATATTATATCTCCCTATACATGATAGAATAACGATAAACAGTTGGCCATCAGGGCACAACTCCAACAATTTTTTAGTAATATATATTGATAACAATGCAATTTTAAGTGCTATTTTTATAATAAAAACATGAATGTCCTATTTTCGTATTTTCTCTATTTTTTCTCTTAATTTATTATTTTCCCTATTTATAAATGCTTAGAGATTGTTTTGTAAATAATTTTCTCAAACCCGAGAAATGAAAAAACTCTCTTTAAAATATGTAGGTAAGAGCTACGTAATTTTTTTATTTATAACTAGCTTATAAGTCAACTTATAGCACCGAGAAACTCATAATCAGCTGATGTATAAAATGCTCCTTCAATCCCAAAATGAATTGCATGTATAGTGTTACGATATCGAACTTCATTCACTTTCTTTCCCAATTTTCATTACTAATTTGATAAAATAATGTAATCATGTCACCTCTTTATTTTCTTGAACATAGTTTTTTAATATGTATGTTTTTTTAATTGTACACTAATTTTCTAATAAACTGCATAGAAAATAACTTCAATCAAATTTAATAAATTGAATTAGACGATTTAAATTGAGACGGAAGAAGTAAAAACAACTTTTATAGAGAGAAACACACTATAACACTCTAGTCGGTCCAGGTCTATAGCCCCTTTCAGACTAAAGTATTAACTTGGAAATCTTAAAAATTTAAAACATTTAAAACATCTTTATTCATCAGAAAAAAATAATCAATACATAACTGTAGAAATACAGAGTTTTTAATAATACGGTAGCGATTTTAAACATGTCAATAATTGACATTAAATTAATTCAAAATTTGTAACACCCTAATCCATCTAGGTCTGCAGCCCCTTTCGGACTAAAGTATTAACTTGGTAATCGTAAAATTTAAAACATTTCAAACTGTTTTATTTATCACAATAATAAATTTCCATATCATAGACAGTACGGAGTTTTCAACAATATTGCGGAAGCTTAACAAATCATAATCACAAACATAATTCAAAACCATCACATCCATTCCGACAATCTCGCCTCCTCTGCCTCTAGGATCACGTTACATCATTCTTTCTATTAACTTGCGTGTAGCAAATAAAACATACTACACGCTCAGCAGGTATAGCTGAGTAAGCATATCTAATGCGTCGAACATCCATATAAACTGAATCTAAATTCATAATCAAATCATTTGATATCATGCACAAAATGTTCAGTTCAGATATTCAATAATCATTAGTCAATATTCATTATTCAACATTTATATCCATATTCGACGTTCATCGGTTATTCATAATATTCACAATATTCAATTCAATAATCATCATTCAATATTCATTCATATTCAATATTCAACATATGACAATATCCTTAAACTATTTTTAGTCTAAGGCCAATCACTTTAATATTTGTCAACCCTTAAATGAATTTTAGTTTAAATAATTAAACTATATTCCAGTATACAGAGTACTCTTAATAATTCTTAACCTAGGCCTAGTTTAAGATAAAAAGGTTTTGGAAATCTTAAACTTACCTTCACTTAAGGCCAACCAAAAACCGACAACGTAGTGTTCACTGTTGGGTGGGTGGTACCCCCAAACGAGTAGGTACTCAAGTTTGGTTCTTGGATCTCGTACGTACGTTTTAACCCTAGCCACCGGGGTTCATAACCGCAAGGCCTAATTTAAATAGGTATATCTTAGAGGTCTTCTAGATACCTTTCTAAATGACATTAATATGGGTATATCTTAGAGGTCTTCTAGATACCCTTAACAATATATTATTTTCACAATCATCAATATATTCATTATGATTTAATCATTCACAATTATCATTTTTAATCAGAATATTTATTAAGATTTAATCATCATAATCATCAATCAATAATCATTACCATAATCATCAATCAACATAATATTCAATAACAATTAGCGGCCTAGCTTCGGGTGTTAACACCCTAACTTACCGTCATGCATCACATAATATTTTATTTGTTAAAAATATTACTTTTAATGTGAAAAATCATTTTTATAATGATCATAATCAATTGGTATCAAAAATAGGATTTTAGAGCTCAAAAATAACAATTTCAGACAAATTTTCGGATCAGAAATTCGAGGGATCGATCCAGGCAGTGTGTTCGATCCACGTAGTGTGATCGATCCAGGTAGTGTGATCGATCGAGGTAGTGTAGTTTCAGGTCACTGTTCATCTTCTTCAACCTTCGGTCCATTTTTCCGGAATACCATTTTTAGGTACTAAACTTTAATTAAATTATATAGAAATGTTCTCCAAGGTTCATAGATCATTCTGGCATCGTTAGTTCATAGTTTTAACATCAATTTCATGGTTTATGATTCTTGGTTCTTCAAGCATGTCAAACACAAAACTCAACCAAACGAGCGTTTATGAACCTAGAAACGATCTATACGAACATTCTAGTCATTAGATATATCTACGGGCTTACCTTGAAACTTATCGAAGGTTTTGAGAATTTTCCGGCGAAACTTCCGGCAATGATAACTCCCAACTCCGTCAACTTCGGCGACCACCAACTACTGCAGCATGTTCTCCTCACTCTCATTAACACTTTGGTACTCAATTCATTAGTTTTTGGTGAAGAATGAGAAGGTTGATGGTGGCTTATATAGGAAGAGAATGAGGAAGGTGACAATATTGCTGCGCAGGATTTGAGTAGGAATACCTATTCGATTGGCTGAGTGGAGTAGGAGGCGCCGTCCCTGATTTGGACTAATTTTGGTCCCCGTCGGGGTACACTTTTTGGTCCAACTTTCTCCGAATTTAATTCCGTTTGCACCGTTGCGATCGGAAAGTTAAACTCTATCCAACGATATAATTTTCATAATTATTTGTAATACTTTTTCTGACATCATATTTTTGGGTGTTTGACTTTAACAGAGTCAATATTGGTTTAATTGACTTTTATCATAAAAGGTTCTCACACTTAATTTATTCTCATGGTTTATTTCAAGAATTTATTTCAAAGTTCATATCACAAAAATATCTTCATTTATCCCTGATTTGGGTCTATACTCTGGTTCCCAATCAAGGTCACACAATAAGTCAATCAGGTTGAATTTATCTCTATAAGATTTATCCGAATTATGATATTGGATATGAGAACATATTTTATTTTGGCCCAAAGCCTAGCAATAATTTATTTTAATCAAAACAAATTTTGTTTAATTGAATATTTAATTCAATAAATTTTAGGGTATATTTTGGGGCGTTACAAAATTTGTCACATCCATCCCAACTATCTCGCCCCATCTGCTGCCAAGATCATATCATATCTAGGGGTGGGCGCGGTCTGTGATGGTCCGTGATACTACCGGAACCTATCACGAACCGCTATTATTTAAACGTTTCGGTATCAGTACGGGGTGAACTCCAAAACCATTTGGTACCATTCCGTTTTGAAATGGAACGGTACAATACCATACCCATGCTCAAACCATGCAAAAAAAAAAGAATGTACATTACTTAAAGAATATTGAATTTAATGTATAAATTTGTATAAAAATACAAGAATGTTAAATAAAAGTATTGATTTCAAATTTAAACGGATCATAAACATAAAGAATAAAAGATAAAGAGTCTAAAGTTAGAAAATAATTTTTTTCTAACTCATATAATATCGGAATATACCAATAACTATAAAAAATAATTCCAATAGTAATGATAAGTATTATAACAACAATAATAATGAGCGAGTTTAAAAAAGAATAATAAAATACGAGGTACTCTATACACGGTAAGAAGAAGTAGACAAATACTCCATTATCATTTGAAATACGTACTCTGTATATAGCGCTGGAAGGTTCGGTTCGTGATAATTAGTTTTAAATATTTGTATCACGGTCCTATCTCATTTGGTATCGGTTCGGTTCCGGTTCGTGATGAAAAAAATCAATCCCGTTCGAAAACACTATAAACGGTTCGGTACCATTACGGTTCGGTAAGGTACCATGCTAGTTCTGTTTTTTGCCTACGCCTAATCATATCACATCATTCTTTCTATTAACCCGCGTGTAGCAAATAAAAACACTATACGCTCAACGGTAAAGCTGAGTAAGCATATCTAATGCGTCGAACATCCATATAAACTGAATTTAAACTCATAATTAAATCATTAGATATCATGCACACAATGTTCATTTCAGACATTCACAGTTTTGATATTGTTGAGTTCATATCAACACACTTTATTCAATTAAGATATTATTTTGACAGTGCTCTTAAATTATTCTTAATATAAGGCCAAATAACAACTACGCTATTGGCTATTCTCAATCTAAGGCCAGATGATAATAATTGCTCTTAGCTATTCTTAGTCTAAGGCCAGGTCATAACAATGCTCTAAGTTATTCTTAGTCTAAGGCCAGATCATAATTTCATTCTCAGATGCTTAAACTTTAATTAGTTCAAGGCAACAATTCTCCAACGCTTAAGGATTAGATTGAGTATCCTTATATAGGAGAAGAGAAAGGAAGAAGACACTGGTAGCTGACTCATTTCTACGCCCAAAAGCACGTAGTGGAGGGGGTTGCGCCGATCAGAGATACACGATTCTTTCTCTGATTGGGACTAATTTTAGTCCGAGTCAGGGTACAATTTTATGTCCAACTTTCTCCGAATTGAATTTCAGTTGTAGCGTTGCGATCAGAAAGTCAAATTCTATCTAACAATATAATTTTTATATTTATTTGGAATACTTTTTCAGACATCATATTCAAAGTTCTCATCATAATTCATTTAGTTGACTTTTATTCAAAAAGGTTCTTACATGTAATATTTATTACTTATTCTCATGATTTATTTCAATAAATCATTTCAAAGTTCTCATCATAAATAATTTTTTCATTTATTCTTGATTTGGGTCTGTACTCAGGCTCCCAAAAAGGTCACACAATAAGTCAACATATTGGATTTATTTCTTTGAGATTTATCCCGTTTGTGATATTATATATCAGAACATATTTCATTTTGACCCAAAGCCCAACATCAATTTATTTTAATCGAAAACAAGTTTTAATCAATCGAATAATTATTTATTAATAAGGTCCCGTTCTTTTGGGTTAGAAAAATTAACTTCCAACTTTTTCCAACTCCTTCTAGTTTCTTCGAAACTCTTTCTATTCATTTCAATTCTTTCAAATTTTTTTCAAGAACAATTAAAAAATATTTTTATATATGATGAATATACAATAACATTATATATATGAATTTATAACATACCACCTCAAACATGAACAAAGATGAATTCTTTTTAATCCAAAACTTCTTTAAAGTTCTTCCAGTTTCTTCCAACTCCTTCTAGTTTCTTCCAATAAAGACTAAATAAATGTATCTATATATGATTAATATACAATAACATTATATATCTAAATTTATAATATAACACTTAAAACACGAACAAAATTTATTTGGGTGATTATTCAATTGTGTGTCTTTTTAACACTCTAATTCTTCAAACATTTTCCAACTTCTTCTAGTTTTTTCAAATCTTTTTAGTTTCATCCAACATCTAACTCTGAAATTTTAAACCAAAGGAACAAGATCTAAGTCTTAGTTTTAATTTTGACATATAGCAAGATAATTTCTTTAATTTTGACATAGTAAATTTTCAAAATGGTACTCAATAACTATACGTATTTTCCCAAATTAGTCCCTAAACTTAACTAATTACCGAGATACTACTCGTCAATTGAGAATAATGCTCAGTTAGGTTCCCCGACTAACGATCGTTGAAACATTTTTACAAAATGTTAAACATTATACTAACTTCTCAAAATTGTGCTTTCCAACTTGGTATTTTCAGAAATTGTTCCATTTTTGAAATTTTTTAGGATGAGAATATATAATAATAAAAATTATAAATATAATTTTATAAACTTGAAAGTAAACGATTAAGATTATCTACAATTATTTAGAAGAATATAATACAAATAAAACAAATAAAATGCTTAATAAACATTAAAAAATCACCCTAAATAGGAGTAAAACATAGAGAAAGTATCAAAACAAGAGCTCTTTTTCTCAATGATTACTTCTTTTTTGAACGTTTATCAAACATTTTATTTACATTGTATTCTTCTAAACAATTGTTAGTAATCTAAAACTTTTACTCTCAATATTTACATTTATAGCTTTTAGTATTGTATTCTCATCCTATATTCAATTTAAAGTATATTTCTATGATTAATGTATTTTTATTTTGAGAGTAGACCAATTTGAGAAAATACTTAGTTAAAAAGCACCATTTTGAGAAATTAGTATAAGTTTTAACGTCATTTTTACGATCGTTTTGGAAATTTACTCATTTTGAACAGAAGTGAATTTGGAACAAGAGACTAATTGAGCCTCACCAATGGTAGTGTGGGAGCAACTTCTCAAAAAAAATAAAATAAAATGAGGGGGCTCCTTGTGCGCAATGACCATTGGTCCCAGCCCGTGTTGCCGGTTGAGTAACGATGATTCACATCCTCTCACAATTCTGTCGAGCAGGTGGTGAGGGACACTCGGGGTGAGCAATTTTGCCTTTTGGAACAACATAGTTTCTTGAGTGGGTGTTGAACAACATAGTTTCTTGAGTGGGTGTTTTTCTCTGTGGTTATAAGCTGGTCAAAATTTCTTATAAGCCAGAAAAAATAAGTAAGTCTAAGTTACTTATTTTTAAACCAGTTTTTTTGTTTCTTTATTTTGATCAGATTATTTATAAAACTGTTTCTCACCATTTATGAATATTTACAAATGATTTATTATCATTTAAGTTTTTTTACATTCACAAAAAATACTTGATTTATAAGTAATTTATAAATTAAAAAAACTATCTATCAACGATAAATGAATAAGCACATGCATCACAACACTCCTTGATTTGTGGTAAGATATTTTTTCCACTCATAAAAAGTGTGCACCGAGATTAGTCCAAGAGAAAAAGAGAGCTTGACGCCAAACGCGGCTGCTGTTCTACCGAAAATCGATCCGAAACAATCTTTCTCCTATCCATGGAAGGTAAGCACTCTGATCTCCTTTATGTTTCCATTAATTTTCTCTGCGATGTCCTTGAATATTCAGCGTCTTCAACGCCAACCGGGTTGCACTGCAACAATCCGAACGCACAAAAACTGGCATTAAATAGGTTATTCCTCTTCTACTTCTTTGCCACTCTGTCTTTTTCAAAGATGGCGAGGTCAATTTCCAATCTCAGAGAGGAGAAATGAATTGATTATCAGGCAGGATATGCGCTTGGGCGCAAAAATTTAAAAAAAATTCTTCATTCAGCTTCTGCAGTTCTGCTAGGTTATTTGGAGTTCGACGATGGTAATTTAATTACCTTGACTGGGTTAATGATGATTGTATCTAAGGTGCAATTTTGATCACACGATGCAATTCGGGTTCTTAAACTGAATTTTAAAAAAACGGGTTTGATGTCAGATCATTCCAGAGAAACTATTAGGAAAAAAATATTTCTAATTCTAAAGATTAGTCATTTTGCCATTTTATTGATGTATCTTGCCTAACTGCTAGGCTTAAATAGTTCTCCACCATCTTTGTTCTTGTCTATTTTATGTGAATTGAAGTTACTATAAATAGGGCTTTAAATGTTTCTTCTGCATTCAAGCAATATTTTTAAAAGTTGTCTTAGGGTCAGAACCTTTTGTGTCTTTACAATTGCTAATTCTTTGACGTCCTGAGACTTAATTTGGTTTGTCTTTTCAATGCAGGGGATTTATTAGGAGAATGCAAATTGAGGATTTGATTTGAACATAAGATGCACATTTATTCTTGTTGGTACTTAGGATTGCCTTTGAGGACCTTTGCAGGTGTTTTTTGAATAGATGAGACGAGGAGCTATTTGTATTTGAGTTCTTTTTGTAAGTTCATATGCTATGGTTTTTGCAATGGTTGGGTCCTTCAACATGGAGAAGAAGTGGGTGTTACCTTTTGCTATCAGCGCACTCATATGTGTATTTCTTCTTGCCACCTTCTTCAATATGGGCCTGCTCTCTTCAAATTTTACCTATCACATTTCATTAAATCAAACAAGCCCAGGCAATGCTGAAACCAAAATTAAACAACTTATGCCTTCTCCTGTTCCTTCCATTCCGCACTTTGCTTATTTGGTATCCGGATCAAAAGGTGATTTAGAAAAGCTTTGGAGAACATTGCAAGCATTGTATCATCCTCGGAATTACTATGTTGTCCATCTAGACCGTGAGTCATCAGTCGAGGAGAGATTGGAGCTTGCCTACAGAGTAGAAACCGAACCCCTTTTTGTGCAGGCCCGGAATGTCCACATGATTACCAGAGCTAATATGGTTACCTATCGAGGACCTACCATGGTTGCTAACACTCTTCATGCATGTGCAATTCTCCTCAAGAAGCATCAGGATTGGGATTGGTTTATAAATCTCAGTGCTTCAGATTATCCCTTGGTGACTCAAGATGGTTAGTTCCTTTCTTTTTCTTCACCCTTAGTATCCAAAATTTTGCAACATCGAATTTAATTTATCAAGTCAAACTTTGCTCTCTATGATCTGACGTGGCATTTGATATGTTGTGTTTTTGTTCCGTCAGATCTTCTTTCTGCTTTCTCCGATTTAAGGCGAGAGTTGAATTTCATTGAGCACACGAGCCGGTTGGGCTGGAAAGAGTATGTTATCTGTCTCTTTAGTTATCTTTGCTTTTTTTGTCGATCCAAGGTGTCAAAAGCTTTGATCCTATTATTACATACTTTTAACTGGATGATTCTATTGCAGGGGCCAGAGAGCCATGCCTTTAATAGTAGACCCTGGGCTCTATAAGGATACTAAGTCTGATGTGTTTTGGGTCACACCCGGAAGAGCATTACCTACATCCTTCAAACTGTTTACCGGTGAATAAATACATACTGTGATAAGCTGCTATTTTGGTAGAACTCGAGATTGGTGGGAAAATAAATGAAGGATAGTCTTTATCAAATTATGAAATCAGGATCTAACTTCATAAATAACAAAGATGAAGGAAAATCTTTATCAAAATATTAGCAAGAATCTTAAACGCATATAAGTAATAAAGTCAAGGAGAATCTCCAATAATAAATATTGAATTACTTTTCTGGATAGTTTTACAAATAATGAACCTCAATATTTATAGAAGCCAAATAACTACCAATCCCTATAATTTAGGCCTACTACCACACTACTTAGTTACTATTCCTAGACTTTAGGTTCACTACCACATTACTTAGCAACTACTCCTAGAATTTAGGTCCACTTACACACTATTTACTAAATAACTAACATATATATTAAATAAAACATTTGACCCGATAAACAATAATCCTAACAGACTCTACCATAAATATTAATAACATAAAATAACGGCATATGTGGGCACTCTATCATTATCCCCTCGTTTAAAATTTGCCTTGTCCTCAAGGCAATATCTGGACAGCTTCTCTGTATATCTGGAGGTTTTGGCAGAGGCGGTAGGAAGACAATATAATGAAAAACTCCAATGAAAGCAGTGGTGCTTCGAACAAAAGGGTCCAAACATGACATAACAACTTCAAGGGTAAACCGCTGCATGAAGCCACTATCCAAGAGTTCATGAAGCTTTATCGGTGATGATATAGAATTTCCCAGGATGGTGTTGACACGTATATAAGAGTTTTGTAACCCCAAATTGGAGGCATTCTCATCAGTACTTGGCATAAAAATCATGGCTCCTTCTGTAGCCAATTCTGTTGGTGAGAATGAAGAGGTTTGATAGTGGCTACCAATATTAATCATTCCTTCATATTGGAACAGCCTGGACTCGGATTGCCATTGCCAATTGCTCTCCAAGAGAGATGCTCCAGTCAGATTCATGGAAGGGCAATGTTAGGACAACACCATTGCATTCACAATCAGGGGCCAACTTAGAGTTGCAGTTCTCTTGTCCTCATGCAGGAAATTACTTGTTAGACTAAGGGAATTGAAGTCGTTGGCTGCAAAGGAATTACATTTGGGCTTACAAACAAATGCAATCCTGCCCTTCTGTTTTTGAATTTTCTTTCCTTTCACCTTTAGATGGAATTTACACTTAAGAGATGGAATTTTCTGCCCTTCACATAGTTAACAGCCCTACCGGGAACTTCAGATGCTGCCGGTTTGGAATTAATGACATCAAGGCGAGCTACAATGTAGAAAAATTGGTGTACTTCATAAGGAGAATAAGTGTTAAATGAAAAATTGTATGGGGAAAATGGAGAAACTGAATTTTTCCAGAAGGAACCCAAGAAGATCTTATGGCTCTGATACCAAATGGTAGAACTCGAGATTGGTGGGGAAAATAAATGAAGGATAGTCTTTATCAAATTATGAAATCAGGATCTAACTTCATAAATAATAAAGATGAAGGAAAATCTTTATCAAAATATGAGCAAGAATCTTAAACTCATATAAATAATAAAGCCAAAGAGAATCTCCAATAATAAATATTGAATTACTTTTCTGGATAGTTTTACAAATAATGAACCTCAATATTTATAGAAGCCAAATAACTACCAATCCCTATAAGGCTATAATTTAGGCCCACTACCACACTACTTAGTAACTATTCCTAGACTTTAGGTTCACTACCACATTACTTAGCAACTACTCCTAGAATTTAGGTCCACTTACACACTATTTACTAAGTAACTAACATGTATATAAAATAAAACATTCCTAACAGACTCTACCATAAATATTTATAACATAAAATAACGGCATATGTGGGCACTCTATCATCTTTCTTGATTGGTTTCTCTCGTATAGTATAGGGTCCTAAAGTTATAGTACAATTTACCACTTGCAGGTTCTGCTTGGATGATCCTCTCGCGGGCATTCGTTGATTATTGCGTTGAGGGTTGGGAAAATCTTCCAAGAACCCTACTCATGTATTACACAAATTTTGTCTCTTCGCCTGAAGGATACTTTCAAACTGTTGTGTGCAATGCCCCTGAGTTTAAAACAACTGTGGTCAACCATGACATGCATTATATCTCTTGGGATGTTCCTCCAAAGCAGCATCCTCACACCCTCACCTTGAACGATACCCGAAAAATGATCAAAAGTGATGCTCCCTTTGCACGCAAGTTCAATCAAGGTGATCCTGTTTTAGATAAGATAGATAGGAAATTGCTGGGCAGAAATAATGGCAATTTTACCCCGGGTGGCTGGTGTGCTGGTAATCCTCCTTGTTCTGAGCTTGGTGATCCTTTAAGACTTAAACCAGGTCCAGGTACCAAGAGGCTTCGCCGACTCGTAGGAAGACTAGTTTTGTCTGAAAATTTTAGTCAACATCAATGTAATTAGAGCCATAATGTATCACATTCTTCACAATGATTGGTAAGAAAGCAGGTGGATTAGATAGTTTCATTCAAAGAATTTTTATGAAAATAAAATGGGATATACTGTAAGATATATAACATATGTTGCTTTTATTTTTGTTCATATTGAAAGAATTGATTTCATTACTTTTATGCTCCGTACAAAATTCATATTTACTTTGTGGAATATTTGTGTTCTTATTCTTATAGCATAAAAATATGAAAACAAAGAGAATGAACCTAATCCCCAAGGGTCACTCCTGGCCGAATACTTTGTAAGAGGTCAATTGAGCCGGGATCTGAACGTATTGATAATGTGAAGTTTTGTTTACTTTCAGAAATTTTTATCAGCGTATAGAGTTTAGTCCATGTGAGATCTTAACCGGTCTACTTCATGCTATCTTCTCTTGAAACTAAATTATTGTGTACTGTTTTGTTTTATAGTATTGGGTTGAACTAATATTCTAAGAGCCTGTTCTTTAGGGCTTGAAGTTTTAACTTCCAGTTCCTTTCAGATTTTTTCAGTTTCTTCCAGTTTCTTCCAACTATTCTTATTTTCTTCAAACTTTTTCTACTCACCAACCAATTACTCTAAAAACGATATATTTTTAATGTAATTATTATTATTATTATTATTATTATTATAATTGTTATGTTCATAACTATAGTTTATAAATTATTCTTTTCATCTCACTATTTTTACGATTTACACTCATTATTTTTTCTTCAACTTTTTAATATGAATAAGACAATTTTTTATATATTAATCTACATGATAAAACATGAAAACATCAACGCATAATAGTCACACATTTTGTGGGGGGTTTACGGCGGGGTGGGGGTGCAGGGGCGGGGGTAGGGTGGGGGGTTTAAGGGGTGGGTTAGGGGGTAGGAACCGTCAATTTTGCGAACGGAGCACTGGAGGTGCCCCAAAATGCCAGTGGCACCGCTAGTGGCACCGTACTCCGGTGTCACTAGAACCCCACCGAAACATCAATATGTTAAACTATATTAAAAAAATTATGGATAAAAGAATGACATAGAATGTTTTATTAATCCAACTTTATATAAGACCTTTTACCTTTCCTTTTATTACTTAAAATTTTCTCATTTTTCTAATTTTTATAAAAAAATTGCAAGTCAGAAAAATTTAAAGAAAAAGACTAAAATAGGAGTAAAACATAAAAATTGTAAAAAGTTCTATGTCTTTATTCTAAAAGTAGGATTTCAATGAAAATAAAATGTCAATCATGAAAGAAAAAATAGGTTTGATTACATTATGTGACATGTCTGATATTTAAAACAAAATCTTGTAATATATAAAGTATAATTACAAATATATTATTTATAATAAATACTGCATAAATAAATCGAGGTGCAACTTAACATAACCACAAAAATTTTTAAAATTTAATTTTTTAATATTTATGCTAACTTTATATTATAATTATTTTTTACAAAAGTAATTTTTTTGTATTTGAAAAATAGCAATACTTTTTTTGTATCTTAAAGGTATTCATATAGATTATGTGATGATGACTAGACTCGTACCCGTGCGATGCACAGGCTATTAATTGACATATAAGTACTCGATGTTTTGAATGAGGAAAAATCTTACAAAAACCTAAAGGATTACATAAATAAAAAGATATTAAGAGAGAGAGAGTTTTGGGAGTGTTATAAGTTTTGGAACACTTCTTTATCAACAACATTCGTAGTTTGGTTACATGAAGGAAGGTCTTTATTGCAAATCAATATTTTCAATCCTTGGCGACTTGTCACACTTGAAATTGCCACATAAAGTTGACCATGACTGAATACAGATTTCTTTAGTAACAATCCAATATGAGACAAAGATTGACCTTGACTTGTTAATTCTCATTGCATTTGGGAATTGTTTCTTTCCACGAATTTATACAAATATGCTCCGTGTGTATATATATAGCTAGGAATGGTAATGCGATAGGAGTGGAGAGTAGTGTCCTTTAAAAGCTTTGGCACATTTATCAAGAAATTTGGAAATCTCTTTTAATGATTTCACTTGTTGCTTGTGGAGTACGAAGTAGCCAATTGCATATAAGAAATCATCCATTATAGCACAACTAACTATTACAAAATACATATATAACACTCACATCCCATTTTGTACTTTTGTAGCACATCCATCTGTATACCCTTTTATAATATTTCAAATTTAACCCTGCAGTTTATCCGGCACCTGCGCATTTTTGAGGGAGAGAAAGAACCGTACCACTTTCCCGAATTTCCCCTTACCTGCGCAATTTGAGGAGGGAGTTAATGACCAGCCGTTACAACCTCATCGTCTATTACGACGCTCTCCAACGATGATCATCATTATTCTCCCCCCAAAACCAGATAATCGCAGCCAGCATCTTCGCCCGCTGCATCACGTCTTACATGCTAGGGTTCACATTCTCCAATCCAATTCCAGAGAGAATTGCTCCATTGCAATTGAGTTCCGCAAAGGTTCGGCTGAAGCTTACACCGCGCATTGCCCCACCGGGGACATTCAGGTTCATTCTGTATTTGCTTATATCCATCGCACATCATCACACTTCTCCCTCATCTTATTCCATACATTAATTTTTAGTGTAATCTTCTTTTCAATTCACCCCCTAATTCTAATTTTTCCTGAGATTTTTTGTGCGTTCGCTGTCTATTGTGTATATTCATCTCCGTTATAAGCGTTTTGTGTTGTTCTTATGCTCTATTGTTAAGTTACTGTGGGGGGGGACCCTATTTTTCTTCAAGTCCATCTCCATTTTTGCACTCCCTAACAAGTGAGCCAGTCTAATCATTAAAAAAATCAGATTTTTCTTGGTTACAATTCTACTGATTCCTATTACCTATCAGTGCCACTCAGATAATTTAACTTAGCATTTTCTTCAATCTCTCTGACCATAGCATTTTCTTTTCTTCAAGGCTCTGCAAACATGGATTCAAGTATTAAGGTATTGTTGCATGTTGATGGAACGTGGGATACTCTTGGAAATTTCACTTCGAAGTACGACACTGTTATTCATGTCCGTAGCCAGCCCTCTCTAAAATCGCTCATGGACACTGTAAAAGCAGACATTTCAATGGATTGGTCTCAAAATGATATTCGGTTCTCCTACATGGTTGCCTTCTGTCCACCGCCTATCGTCATTGCGGATAACGCTGAACTACTCTTCTATCTGAAGTTGAAGTCCCACCAAAACGACATGTCATATCTGCCATTATGCATGGAGGTTTTGCCTGCTGGCACAGTTAGTCATCTGAATGCTCAAGCCAATTCCTCATACGCTCTTGTTCCTGCTAGTAACATGTGTCACACTTCACATAGCATTGCGTGCACTCCCAACCTAATGGGGCAAAGCAACACAAACTGCATGCCGAATGAAATCTCCGATGGGAATTCTGACCTCTCAAAGAATACCACACGAACCAACCGTACCAAACGGAGGAGTCTTCCGTCAAATTCAGCGGACGTCATTTTACATTATCACCCAACCACTCTTCAAGTTGATAGCATTTACAAGTCCAAGGAAGACTTATGCCACCATCTCAAAATCTATGCGGTGTCTAATAGTTTCCAGTACAGGATGAAGAGGTCAAATAGGACAGTGTTGCACGTTGTCTGCGTTGACGACCAGTGTTCTTGGGCAGTTCGTGCCGTTAATCTTGATAACTCCCCCTTATTTCAGATACGCAGGTAAATACTATTTTCTTTAAAAAAATTGACTGCAAACACAATAAACAGACCCGCACTGTGCACTCACTTACATATTCAATCCTGTTAAAACATGTGTGTGTTCCAATCCCGTAAACCGATAACACCCACGCCAACAAACAAACATTTGGCAGTGTGCTCCCCCCATGCTTGCCACACATTTCTGCACTATCACTCATAATACTTCACACACTGCAAACAAACTCACAGCACAATAGCCACACTGCCACTCTGCAGTTAATTCTAAATCTTAGACCATATCTCAACGGAAACATAACAAACAGTTCCGCAGTGTGCACTCATTTCCATATCATTTCAGGTTAACAAACGTATATAGTCCAATTTTTACACCTAATCACATGCACAACACAAAAAAAGGCATTCTGGGAACACCCCCCGCCCCCATGCCTTTCACACAATACTGCCCTAGCATCCCTTACGTTTCCAATATTATCAAACAAAAAAACAATATGAACACAATAAACACTTTTGGCATTCTGCACACACTTTCATACCACTCTGTTCACACACAAGCGCCTTGAATGTTGTTAACTACAAAAACTGTCCCACTAATTAAAGTACAGTACTTCTCACTGCCAAAACCTTTACATTTCCACACCACACTTTTCAGTACACTCACTATGCCCACCAATCATATGACAAATTTCTTTTTTCTAGAAGGTTTGATTCATATCATTCGTGCCATGTTGACTTCCGGGAAGGTGATCACAGACAAGCGACGTCAGCATTTCTAGCCGACCTAGTCCTCCATCGGTATGTAGACGCTACTAGAAAACAGTACCCTCCCAATGACATACGCAACGACATGCGACAGGAGTTTGGCATTGCAATGTCATATAGGAAAGCACTACTCGTGAAACAGAGGGCATTGAACAAGTTGTATGGCTCGGATGAAGATTCCTACCAATTACTACCATCCCTGTGCTATATGTTGGAGACGAAAAACCCTGGCTCTTCAATTCAGTTGTCTAGATCCGAAGACCAGAGATTCAAATATTTGTTCTTCTCTTTAGCTCCGTGGAGACAAGCGTGGAATCATTGTGCCCCAGTTCTCGTTATTGACGGGACATTCATGAAATCCTATTACAAAGGAACA
This sequence comes from Cuscuta australis, assembly GCA_003260385.1. Lineage (NCBI taxonomy): Eukaryota > Viridiplantae > Streptophyta > Magnoliopsida > Solanales > Convolvulaceae > Cuscuta > Cuscuta australis. Next base: position 489,525 of record NQVE01000090.1, read on the forward strand.
CTATTAACCGCTTGCTGCTAGGACGCCAATAAACAGCTTGTCCCCATAGCCTTTGGTGTATGTGATGTAGAAGACAAGGACTCATGGTTGTGGTTTCTTACTCATTTGAAAACCACCCTGACCGCAAGGCATGATCTGTATATTGTGTCTGACCGTCACGAGGGAATCATTCATGCTGTTCAAAACGTATTCCCGAATGTAGGACATGGGTTTTGTACTGAACACATTGCCCGAAACATGCGTGTTAAATTCAAAGGTCCGAAAGAAGACCTAACCGGGAAGTTTAGGAAAGCATCACGTGCAGCAACAGAGTTGGAGTGCAAGGAGTATCTACAAATGCTGGATGAGCAAGACCATAGAACACGGGCATACCTGTCCAAAATTGGTCAAACAAGATGGGCACGCTGTAAAAGTGGGCAACACCGGTACTCCGTACTGACTTCAAATGCTGCAGAATCAATGAACAATGTCAACAATTCGGCACGCGAATACCCTATTTGCAAGCTAGTTGATTTCATTCGCGAAAGGATGCAGAAATGGTTTCATGAACGGTTTGAAACAGCTTCATCTACCGCAACCATTCTACCAAGGAAGCTTGAGTCGGAGTTAATAACACTACAACGTGATGCGTTCAAGATGAAGGTATACATTCCTTATCCATCGATACAGTATAATTATTTAAGAATAAACATATACTGCAAACACTTCCTAGATTCCATTTAATAGCACACTATTAACATCCCTAATCGTAATAGGTCAAGCCAGCCTGCCCATACGAGTTCGAGGTTGTTGACAGATGGACTCGGACTTTTGTTGTTAACCTCAGAGACAAGTCGTGTACATGCGGGGATTTTTAACTGGACCAATTTGTATGTGTCCACGCCGTAGTAGCAATTGGATCTCGTTCAGGTCTTTCATGTTATAATTTCATCTCAACTTACTACAAACGCGAATCATTGGTAGCCACCTACAGCGGTATTGTGCACACATTAGGAGACAAATCTTCGTGGGACATCCCATCCGCTGTCAAATCCCTTGTTTGCAAGCCCCCATCATGCAACAGACGTCTTCCTGGGAGGCCAAAGTAGAGGAGGCTACCATCCGTTGGTGAATTTCACTTGCCCAAAGGTCGGAAAAAACAGAAGTGCACCCGGTGCTCGAAGGTGGGACACAATATAAAAACATGCAAAAATCCAATACCAACATGACAATGCTTGTAATTTTTTTAAAACGGCTGTGTTTCAGTCTAACACATTCTTTTAATTTCGCTGGATGGTTACACAATTTTTTTGTTGGTGTCATTGTTTTTTATACCCAAGTCGTATGATAAACAACTTCGTTTTTGGAAATGTCCTCCCAATTCATATCGCCTCAAACACGAGTACTTAAAACCCCGGGAAACCTTTTTACTAGCATTAGACACCCAATGGAGACAGTAAACCGGTACACTACCCACAAAACAAACCAACACACACCTCTCTAAAAAATCACACTTCACTGTCTACTACATATTTACACAAATTATAAAAGCTTGACATGACAACACCCTCATGTGTCCAAAATGCACTACCAGCAAACAACTAATAAAAAACCGTTGCAAACATAATAATACGCCAAATACAGCATATATCTGGGACACCAAACAATGTGACTGCATCATGCCTCCTACACTACGATATACGGGGAAAATGTAACAAAAACATACAACACATGGATGTAGTGCGATGCTACACTGCCGACTCAAACAATGCTATCACTCCTCCAAACAACTTCACCGACCAAACATATCTTGAACACTGATAAGCCATTACAATGACCAAAATGGTTGTCGTGTACCCCAAAACAATCCATTCCAGCAAAGGAAGAACTCCACTAGCTCTGTGTTCCAACCTAACATTGCTATTACCCGATTCCAATCTAAGCATCAAAATGCCCCAAAACACCACCCCCTCAACTTGTGGAATTGTATATACAATTCACAGATCCCACAAAAAAAACAAATAAAATCCCCTTACCCTGAGACACATTACCTGTAAATGCGCTAAAACCCTAAACTGCCAAAAATTCCAAAATCCAAGGTTACTCTGAATTTAACACTCAAAACATACCCATCAAAAAATGAACCTTGACAAGAAATTACCCAGTCATATATGGTAGGGGTTGTATAGATTCCATACATGCCCAACACATATATCGGCCAAAAGACAAACAACCAGGAATTGTTTCCATAACTTAAATCCAAATACACACTGCAACACATCCCACACTACCAACCACATCATTAGAATTGTGACAGTTCATTTTCAGTAGCAACCATCCCCCATTGTAAACGTGACACATGCTCACATATATCAAATTATGAGCAACAACAATGAATGTGCTACCCCAACTCACACTGCCATGCAAACAACACTCAAATAAAGGAAACTAATGAACCACCAGCGCAAACTAAACCCATCAATGGAAAACGAATTACCAATAACACAATCATACATTGCCAAAAGTCAAGTAACATCCACACTCCACCATGAAATGTTGTTGTACCAGAACAGGGACAACACATCACATTGTCTGACCGAATAAATTTCAAAAAAACAAACTCCTAAACGAAATCACACTAATACCATACCCACAGTCACCAAAAAAACAACAACATACTTCAAATGTATGCATAATACATACAAAAAACTGCCACCCCCTCCCCAAAAAAAGATGTCCAGGTCATGCAACAACACGCCAATTGAAGGCCAACGTTGCCTCCTCCATAGGTAAGTCTAATTTTTCGCCTTACCAATTCCCTTCCTAAATCCACCGCCGTAGCCATGAACTTTGGATTTTTACCAAGAGAATGACTACCAAGTAGACCAAGGAATTTTATGGTGTAAGGAAAAGTTCGAGATGTTCCTTCCATAATGTGAGAATGTGAAATGCTCTAGCCACAATCGTGATATATATAGGCTCTGAAAACCTGACCTTTGAAAATGGGTAGTTATCCTCCGTCAAAATTTGTACAGCAAAGATGGATTTGATTTACCTACAGATGAGGACGTGCTCGTTAATGCTATAGTCTGCTTATGATATGACATATTGAGACTTATGAACAGTTAGATTCGCTGTCCTGAAATACGTTCAAATCTGAGACGAAAAGTCAAAATGGCTAATGCCTTAAGAAAACGACCATTTAAGTAACTTGAAAGCTTACGACGTATGAATTGATATACCTTCCAAGTTTTCAAGTATGCCTATCGTGAACCTTCTATGAAGGATATTGAAGAACTTTTCAATCAAGAAAAGAAATTCCGTTGAGCAATGACGTGCAAACGAGACTCGTGATTGAATGAAGTTATGTATATGTCAAGTATGCAATACTATACACTACGAAGGAACTTTTGTCATCAATACCAAAGGATCAGTGAAGACCTTGCTTAATCGAAAATTGTTAATCTCTCAAAGATTGAGCGAGTTTGGTGACATCAACGATTTGAGAATGCGTATCTATGAGACGTAACCATGTGGATATGATGCAATCATGATTAGATATGAATGCAACAAGATGTTCATTGTGGACCTTAGCAGAATTTCGAGGACGAAATTCTTTTAAGGGGGGTAGAAATGTAACGCCCCAAAACATACCTTAGAATTATTAATAGATAATTATTAAAATAAATCAAATTTGTTTTGATTAAAATAAATTGTTATGGGCTTTGGGCCGACAAAAATATGTTTTGATATCCCATATCATAATCAGGATAAATCTCATAGAGATAAATCCAATTTATTGACTATTTGTGTGGTATTGATTGAGAACCTGAGTACAGACCCAAATCAAGAATAAATAAAGAAATTAATTATGATGTGAACATTAAAATGATTTATTGAAATAAATGATGAGAATAATTAATATGAATTAAATATGAGAACCTTTTTTAAATAAAGGTCAACTGAATCAATTTTTACTCTATCAAAGTCAACCACCCAAAAATATGATGTCGGAAAAAGTATTACAAATAATTATGAAAAGTATATCGTTGAATAGAATTCGACTGTCTGATCGCAACGGTGCGAACGGATTTCAATTCAGAGAAAGTTGGACCAAAAAGTGTACCCCGACTGGAACCAAAATTGGTCCCAATCAGAGAACTGTTTAGTCGGCGCCTCCGAACGCACTAGCCGATCAATTATCATCATCTTGCGTCTTCTTCTTCCTCACCACTCTATATAAGAAAACCCAACTCACTCAATTCTTCACCATTTCTCACAAAACTTCTTCCTATTCTGTTGCTCTAAGTAAGGAGAACGCAGTGGTGCCGTCAATTTGGTGAGAGGTCGCCGGAGTTGGGACTAATCGTCGCCGGAAGTTTCGCCGGAAAATTTCCAAAACCTCCGTTAAGCTTCGAAGTAAGCCCGTAGATATATCTAATGACTAGAATGTTCATATAGGTCGTTTCTACATTCATAAATGGTCATTTGGTTGAGTTTTGTGTTTGACATGCTTGAAGAACTAAGAATCATAAACCATGAAATTGATGTTAAAATTATGAATTAATGATGCTAAAATGATCTATGAACCTTGGAGAAAATTTTTATATACTTTAATTGAAGTTTGGTGAGTAAAAGTGACATTTCCGCAAGTTGGCTCGAGGTAGAAGACGATGGATAATCGATTATCAACTTGAAAATCGATTATTCATCGTTCTGCAGATTTTTGTAACAAAGCTGAGCAACAGTCGATTATCAGAATGTGATAATCGACTGTCAGCCCTCTCTGAAGTTTGGTAATCGATTATCAGAGTGTGATAATCGATTATCAGCCCATTCTGAACATCAGACAGTAGATTATCAGAAGTGACAGTAGACTGTCACCCTACACTATTGAAGAAAATGAAGCTAATAGCTAATAATTGAATTTCCTATCATATATTAATCAATTGTTATTTAGATACCAAACCATTATGATTAATAAAAGGATGATTTCTTGGAATAAAGATGGTATTTTAACAACTAAAAGGGATCTTATGTGATGCATGACGGTAAGCTAGGGTGTTAACACTCGATGCTAGGCCGCCCATTGTTATTAGTTATTATGATGATTGATTGATTGTTCATTTTTATGAATATTATGGATTAATGATGATGAATATTCTGGATGAAATTATTGTTGAACTAAGAGTATGAATTGATGAATAATGTTGTTAAGGATATCTAGAAGAACTTTAAGATATACCTATTAGCTAATTAATGTTAAGACTATCTAGAAGACCTCTAGAATAGATCTTAGAATGAACTTATGAAAACATGAATAGTTGATGAATTAGATATAAATTCATAAACGAGATTCGTAGACCAAACTAGAGGATTACTCGTTGGGAATGCCCGATCCATTGTTGACCAATAGCTATATTGTTGTTGCCTTAACTGACTACAGTTAAGTGTCCGAAATCATTTGCCTTAAACTAATGATAGTTTAAGTGTCTGATTGCCTTAACTGACTACAGTTAAGTGTCCGAAATCAATTGCCTTAAACTAATGATAGTTTAAGTGTCTGATTAATAATTGCCTTTTAAGAATGTGATTATGGAAATTATGATTTGGCCTTAGACTAAGAATAGCTAAGAGCATTATTATGATCTGGCCTTAGACTAAGAATAGCTAAGAGCGTTGTTATGATCTGGCCTTAGATTAAGAATAATTTAAGAGCACTATTGAAATAGTATCTGAATTGAATAAAATGTGTTGATATGAACTGAACAATACCAAAACTGTGAATGTCTTAAATGAACATTGTGTGCATGATATCAAATGATTTGATTATGAATTTAGATTCAGTTTATATGGATGTTCGACGCATTAGATATGCTTACTCAGCTTTACTGCTGAGCGTGTAGTGTGTTTTATTTGCTACACGCAGGTACAACAGAAAGAACACTGTGATCCTGGCAGCAGATGGGGCGAGATTGTCGGGATGGATGTGACAAGTTTGAAATGATTTATGATATGTCAAAATTAAATTCGCTTCCGCAATATTGTTGAATACTCTGTACTGTATATGTTATGAAAAATTATTGGGATTAATAAAGTGTGTTTGAAAAGTTTTAAATTTTTACGATTACCAAGTTAATACTTTAGTCCGGAAGGGGCTGCAGACCTGGACGGATTAGGGTGTTACACTCACTCTTCGTTCAAAATTGAAGCCAGCAAATGCAACGGATAGTCTATTCCCTTCAACAGATAGATTATTCACCCAGCTATATATAGCTTCCATGGAAGACTGGAGAAAAGTGTGCATGAGATAACAAGAAAGACTACAACAACGACGAACTAAAACTATCTCATTCACAGTTAGCCAAAAAGTCTGATAAAGAGAGATTTCTAAACTCCTTATCCAGAAGCAAACTTTTCCTCCTTCCAAAGAGCTATAGTGTAAACACTTGAAGGTTTCCTTGCCTCAAGTATCACACCACGTTGAAGGATACAACTTTTAATCAAACATTTTGATTAAAAAGGGCAACATCAACTTTTCTACAAGTTGATATTGCAAGTCCTATTGTTCGGACCTTGCAGTTGTTGAAGAAGCATGACCTTCGAAGAAACAACAAAGCCAGCACGAGTGCAGTAGCAACATTGGCCTTGCGAAAATATACCGTGCAGAAATTCACACAAGTGTAATTGTTGGTTCATTATTCAACAGCCAACTACATAGTGGATTTTGAGGACGTAGAATGATTACCCCACCTTCGAACCTCGTTAAAGTTTGCGTGTCTCTCTCTTTTATCTTTACTTATACTTGCACTTACATTAACTGTGAAACTAACCCATCCATATTGATTACTGCTCCAATAACCCACCAACTTCTGCACACAGTCTAAGTTCATAAGAACTCTAGGCTAACACTCATTTTCACGTTTTCAAAAGAAACAAAAAAGTTTTTAAATTTGTAACAAAGTCTATTCACCCCCCCCCCCCGCTAGACTTTGTATCTCACCACTTTGGGACCACCAATTGGTATCGGAGCTTGGTTCTCACTATCTACATTTAGATTAAACAGAAGAGACCATAATGGTGAACAATATGGATCACGGTTTGCCTAAGTTTTCTCTTCTAGGTTATGATGATTGGAAGATCATGATGGAAGCACATCTCTACGCTCTACATGATTGCATGTGGATGGTGCTGGAAGATGGACCTCTGAAGATTCACATGGAGAATCCAGAGAGGGATCCAAAGAATCCAGATGTAGTCCGGTACATTCCAAAGCCCAAAGAGAAATGGGATCATAGAGATTGCAAAAAGCACAATCTGGACAATGTCGCCAAAGCAACCATCTTCAAGACACTTGATCCCATCACCTTTTCAAAAATCAAACATCTCAAGATTCCCATGGAAATATGGCAAGGTCATGGGAAGCTGTGTGAGGGATCAGAGGATCTGAGAAAGCAAAAGATAGAGGTTCTTCTTGAGAAGTTCAAAAGCTTCAAAATGCTTCTCGAGGAATCATTTGACATGCTGGATGAAAGATTCCACAAGATTCTAAATGATCTTGCATTACTTAACCACGTTCTTTCTCCCAAAGAAAAGAATGTAAGGTTACTGAGGTCTCTTCCGGCTGTGTGGTACACCAAAGCCACAGCCATGGAAGAAGGAAGAAATCTGGAGAACTACAATGTTCAAGGTCTCCTGGATGAACTCAGAACCTATGATGAAGAAGAAGAAGGAAGAACAAGTCACCCCTTTTCCCACGGCGCTGATGACAAATCCAAGAGTCCCAGCAAGCGAAGGAACATGCCCAAGGAGCTGTGACACTCCTTCCACCAGCCAACCACCAAGCTCAAAAATGGAGAACTACGAGGTGGAGCTTGAAATGATGATCAAGGAATTCCAGAAGTTCAAGAAATTCTTCAAGCAAACTGACGCAGTCAGAAGGCCATCCAAGGGAAAGCTACAGGTAAGCAACTCCCCTCCTGAATCATATCTCTGTTATAACTGCAGGAAGCCTAGCCACTGGAAGTCAGCTTGTCCGTACCCAAAGGTGGAAAAGTACGGAGAAGGAGAAAGGAACGAGAAGAAGAAAAAGACAATGGTAGCAGCTGAAAGTGACGATTCATCCAATTCAAGCTCGGATGAAGAAGCCCTCGTCTGCATGGAGCGCAGAGCTGAGAAATCCAACCATGAAGATCGTTGGACAATGTTAGAAGATGACACTCTTTGCCTAATGGCCAAAGATGATGCTGATCTAGAGGTAACTTCACAAACCTCCTGCTCATCTTCATATGAAAGCACACCAACTTCTGAAAATCTCTTTGAAAAGTTCAAAAAGATGATGAAAGATTTTGAGGAAATTAATCTCAAACACTCATCCTTAACAGAGGAGAACAAGCTATTAAGCGAAGAGAATCTCAAGTTGACTGAAAGCCGGAAAAGTCAACTAAATGAGATTACTCAACTCAAAGCTGAGAATGAATCTCTCTCTGAAAAGGTAAAAACTCTCAACAAGGAGCTAGGGATACTGATGTTCAAAGAAGCTGTGGATAAGCTTCTTGAATCGACCAAAAAGAAAAGGGAGAACAACATTCATTCCTCCCAAGCCTACGGCCAAACCCAATAAGCAGAAAGGTAAGGAGAAGGAAAAACCTATAGAAGTTCCCAAAAAGGTTGTCCCTCCTAAGAACTATAGGAAACTGGATGCACCTCAATGAGTAAACAATTTCAGAAGAAAACCTACTAACCCCCACTACTCACGAGGCTATACTCATTATGAGGTAGATAGAAGTTTTCCGAGAAACAGTGAGTGGAGAACTATGCCCAAATATAGTCATCCTCCACCACAAAAATTGTTTATTCCACCTAAGTATGCTTACAACCATCACAGGTCACACTATGCACAACCTAGACAAAACTATAGGTCTCACCAACCTAAGTTTGCTAGGAGTAAACACGAATTTACACCACCTGTACGTAGGAAATTTTATGCCTACAACTATGATTACAACCCCAACAAATTTAGGGCTGCAAGGAAAATTCCCTGCAACTTCAAACTTGATGCAGGGACACACACCATTAACTGTTCTGGACCCAAACTGAATTGCGTACCAAAATCTTCCTCCTCCTAATGCAGGAAGCCACTAAGTACCCAAGTTTCTGGTACTTAGACAGTGGCTGTTCAAGACACATGACGAGTGATGCCAATCTTTTGAGCAATCTAATTCCCTATGATGGTCCAAGAGTTACTTTTGGAGGAAGCAATGATTTCGGCCTTACAAAAGGGCTAGGAAGGTCTCAACTATAACCTTCTAAGCATAAGTCAGTTTTGTGTAAAGGTTATTCCCTGGAATTCTGCAAAGACATGGCATCCCTCAAGAACATCTCCACAAATGAAGTCATTCTTACTCGCAAGAGAATCAGGAACATCTACGAAGTAATGTGGGATGACGTCAAGGAAGCATGCCTAATCAGCAAAGGTGACACTAACCTTTTATGGCTTTGGCATAAGAGGTTGAGTCATCTCAACTTCAAAACACTCAACAAGCTGTCCAAAGAAGGTTTAGTGGAAGGTCTTCCCAAAGCTGTGTACAAGAAGGAAAGCATTTGTGATGCTTGTCAAAAAGGAAAACAAGTCAAATCCACTTTCAAGGCAAAACTGGCACACTCAACCACAAGGATATTAAGTCTTATTCACATGGACTTATTTGGACCTATCACTCCAATAAGTCTAAGTGGAAAGAAATATGTCTTGGTAGTAGTTGATGACTATTCAAGATACACGTGGACAGTCTTCCTCAACAGCAAGAAGGAAACTAAAGGGAAACTCACAAACGGGATGAAGTTGATTCAGAATCAAGCAAGTCAGACCATCCAGAAGATCAGATCTGACAAAGGCACAGAGTTCCTGAATGAAATCATCATTCATTACTGTGAAGAAAACAGAATTCATCATCAGACCTCCGCAGCAAAATGGTGTAGCTGAAAGAAGGAACAGAACCTTCAAGGAAGCAGTAAGAACCATGCTGGCAGAATCCTTCTTACCAAAAAGGTTCTGGGTTGAAGCTGTAAACACAGCTTGCTACACTCAAAATAGGAGTATGATATACAAAACGCACAATAAAACTCCCTATGAGCTATGGAATGGGAGAAAGCCTAATATATCATATTTTCACATTTTTGGGAGCAAGTGCAAGCCATCTTCCTTGGATACTCTCTAGTTAGCAAGGCGTTCAGAGTCTTCAACAAAAGAACCATGATCACTGAAGAGTCAATACATGTTATTTTTGATGAAAAACATGTAGTTGACAAGCCATCAAAGCATGATCATGAGTTTCTGGATCTCTCAGACAAAGATGAAGAAGTCAATGAAGGAGACATAATGAAGCCAACGGAGTTCATTCCATTCGGAAGTCTACCATTGAAGACTTCACGGAGAAGTCCGGATTCAGACAGCGTTGAGCCTACCAAAAATCATGGCCAGCCTTCCGAAATCCCGGATTTCTCACATGGCGACAATTCCAGAAACGGTAATAAGGTGCCAACCAATCCGGAAACACCAACAAACTCCATTCTTCAACCAGAAGCGGATCTAGATCAGCCAGTCAACCCTAATCAACACAATCTTCGTTGGTTAAGGGATCATCCTCCACAACAAATCATTGGAAATATTCAATCAGGCGTTCGTACAAGAAGCGCTCAACAGAATCTAGAAGCAATGCTTGCCTGTTTCATCTCGCAAGTAGAACCAAAGAGCATTGAAGAAGCTCTAGCTGACTCTGATTGGATCAATGCAATGCAAGAAGAACTCAACCAATTCACCAGAAATGACGTCTGGAAACTTGTTCATAGACCTACTCATCAACATGTCATTGGGACAAAGTGGGTCTTTCGGAACAAGATGGATGAAAACGGCACTGTTGTCAGAAACAAAGCCCGGTTGGTTGCCAAAGGTTATTGTCAAGAAGAAGGTATAGATTTTGATGAAACCTTCGCTCCAGTTGCCAGACTTGAAGCTATAAGGCTATTTCTAGCCTTTGCTGCTCACAAGGATTTCAAAGTCTATCAAATGGATGTCAAAAGCGCATTTCTCAATGGAAACCTAGAGGAAGAAGTGTATGTGGAATAACCTCCAGGATTTGAGTTACACACTAAAGGCGATCAAGTGTATAGACTCAAAAAGACGTTGTATGGACTCAAACAAGCACCAAGAGCTTGGTATGATATATTGTCTCAATTCCTAATAGACAATGGATTAATCAAGGGAGCCATTGACAAGACCTTGTTCAAACTTCAAGATGGAGAAGATCTCCTTTTGGTCCAAATCTATGTGGACGATATCATATTTGGCTCAACTAAGGAAGCTCTTTGCACCAAATTCTTCACCCTCATGCAAGGAAAATTTGAGATGAGCATGATGGGGGAACTCAACTACTTCCTTGGCCTTCAAATCAAGTAGAGAAGTGAAGGGACTCTCATCAATCAAGCCAAGTACACAAGGGATCTCATCAAGAAATTCAAAGTTGATCAGAAGTCATCTGTTTCTGTACCCATGAGTACAACCACCAAGCTTGACATGGATGTAGATGGAAAGGATGTTGATCAAACTCTCTACAGAGGAATAGTTGGATCTCTACTCTACCTTACTGCAAGCCGTCCGGATATCCCATATGCAGTAGGTGTTTGTGCTAGATTTCAATCAAAGCCAAATAAAATCCATCTAATAGCAGCCAAAAGGATTCTTAGATATCTTAAAGGAACTCAGAACATGGGTTTATGGTATGCTAAGAGCAGCTCATTTGAGTTAGTGGGATACTCTGATTCTGACTTTGCCAGATGCAAAGTTGACCGGAAAAGTACTTCTGGTACTTGTCAATTCATTGGCGGAAATCTTGTTTCTTGGTTTAGCAAGAAACAAAACTCCATCTCTACTTCTACGACAGAAGCAGAGTACATTGCTGCTGGTAGTTGTTGTGCTCAAATCTTGTGGTTAAAACAACAACTACTGGATTATGGAGTCAAAACAAAGGAAGTGACTATATTCTGTGACAATCAAAGTGCTATAGCCATTTCACAAAATCCAGTGCATCATTCTCGCACTAAGCACATTGATGTCAAGCATCACTTCATCAGAGATCATGTGGAAAAGAAGGATATCGGGATTGAGTACATCTCAACTGAAGAACAATTGGCAGATATCTTCAAGAAATCGCTTAGTGAAGCTAGGTTTTTCGAATTGCTTCACAAAATTGGTCTAATTCAATTAGACTGAGTGCGATACACGTGGGAGCCCACTTACCACGTCTGATAAAGAATCAAGTAGGCACGTGGCCTTGGGAACAATTAAAACCCAATCGCCACCAGCCGCATAAATCACCCAAATTGAAACCCAATCGCCACTACAATCAGATCTCAACTGCCCACTCAGCCCACTCGAATCTTCGTCGTCTTCCTCGAAAGAAATCTCTGAAGAACCCTAATTTCTTTGAACTCTTTCTCACAAAATTCAGAGAAAATGAAGGGTGGAGGAGCAAATGTTCACTTCAAGAAATTGGAAGCCAAATGCTCCTCACCAGCATTCTACGAGGCATATTTGGAAATGATTGGAGCACAAGAACTCGTCGAATTTCTTCATCTGGAAATTTCTTTCAAGTATGAAGAAGAAGTTCTTGAATTCTACAAGAATGGAAGAATCTCTACCATTCAATCCAAGAAGAATCCACAAAGGTCGATTCAAGTCATTGAATCAACTATTGGAGGCACCGCAGTGAAGATCTCACAGAAGAAGATGAAGAAGAAGCTCCATCTTCCCTACTCTGGAATTGACATTGGGAAGCTCTCGTCCAAAAATCTGGACTGGAACACAATTAGGATTTCTGGACAAATCCCCTCTGGCCCAGCAAAGAAGGCCGATTTAAAGAATGACTACAAATTAGTCTTGGAGCTGGTCATTGCATGTCTGGAATGTGGAAGTGGAGGACATGCATATGACATAACCTAGGAAAGGGCCTTCATCATCAACGCCCTCATTACAAAGACTAAGGTAAATTGGGCTAAACATTTCTTTAACTCTGTTTCTAAGCACATCAGAAAGCCCAATCAGAAGTTTCTCTATCAAGGACTGTACCTTGGACACATTCTGAAGTCCATGGGAATTGCCTCTGAAGGCAAGAAGTATGATTCCAGATATTGGTTGTACTACCTGTCAACCAAAGGTTAAAACAGAGCCAGTTCTGCTGCAGAAGATGAAGGATCTTCAGACAATGTTTTGATTGTGACTCTGAAGAAGTCCTCAAAAAGGAAGCAAGAGGTATCTCCCTCCCCCAGTGCTGAGGAACCACACACTCTGGCAGTAGTCCCTCCCCCACACACTCAGTGCAGAACCAACCACAGGACAGTCCTCAAGATCTTAATGAGGAAATGTATCAAGACCAGAATCTTCCATCTCCTTCATCACAAGCTCTTGTTGATGAAGTAGACAAATTCATGAAGCTCTACTATGTTTGGAGAGCTTGGAAAATTGGAAACTCTGTAGATCATCAGTTGCTTGAATGGGATCAACAACTGAAAAATGAGAAGATCATCAAGAGGTGTCTGGGACTGCCAATCAACTGTGTTTGTGAGTAGATTCTGGATGAGGAATGGGTCTGGCAGAAAACCAATGAAAATCTACTGTTGGAACACTTGAATACCTCTCCACCCTCAGAATTTGAGATGGATGATGATTATACAACAGTCTACACACCTATGTTCATCAATTCAACTGGTAATCAGACTGGAAACCAGGCTGAGAACATTGCAGCTGAAGCATAGGCAGACTTGGAAGCTGAAGCAGAGGATTTCCAAGTTTTTCCGAAAATCTCCCCTGCCCTTCACATCGTTCTTACTGAAGCTGTCCAGGAGAATGCAGCCACTCCCCAGTGAGAAGAATAGGTCCATGAGATCATCACAACCACTTGTGAGATCTCTAACGAGACTGAATCTGAAATTCTAGAAAAGTCAATAGAAAACCTGGAGAAGTTCACTCCTCCAGAAACAACAGCAGAGGAAGCTAATGAGGAACTAGCTGTAGAAGCATAGAGAAGCCTTGAAGAAGCCGCGGAAGGTGCTCAAATAGCTAGACTAGAGGTCATTGAAACTCCAGTTGCTATTTTTGAGCAACAAACAGAAGATGTAGTAAGAGATTCACTCTCCCAGGAGATCTCAGACTTCAGGGAAGTAGAGACTGAGGAAGAGTCAGTGAAGACTTTGAAAGTTCATGAAGAAGATGCAGAATGAAGGAGAAGAAGCTGAATCCCTCCCTCTGTAACTCTATCAAAGAGTACCTTCTTCCAATCAAGTAACGAACTTTCACTTTCACAGCTCTTCCACATCTATCTTTCCGGATGAGATGCTGGAATCCTGGACCAGGAAGGTCCAAGGGCTGATTGAGTCAGCCCTGGAGTCACAGAAATCCTCATTCAGGCAAGACCTAGAGAAGGTAAAAATGGGACACAATGAAATTCTGGAGAAGACTGAAGAAAAGTATAGCTCAAACCTCAAGGAGATAAGCCAATCTATCAACAAGACCCTTGAGATTATTTCCATGTTGAGCAACTCAGTGAGCAATTCCATGATAGCCTATGCCTCTGACTGCCATCTTCAACTCAAAGAAGCTATGGAGATCAATCAGCAGATTGCCACTATCACAGCCAGTCTTCAGAAGCAAATGTCATTTCTCCAGATGGACATCAGGTCAGCCCTGGCAGTGTCATCAGCAAATCAAGTGGTCACCCTGTTGGAGTTGGTGCCCTTATAGCCAACTGCTGTTGTAATATCTTAGATATTTTTTATCATGTAAAGGCAGATGCAATAAGTTTACAAACATCTCATTCTATCGTAAACTCTTAATTGCATTCCTAGAATTATATTATAATATGTTTATCAGAATGAGTCTTCTGATGTTGAGACTAACATCTTGTCACTTAGTATAATTCTAAACGGTCTATAGTCGAAGCATTAACGAGAGTGGGATATCGTTAGTGCGTGTGAGACTAGTGAGAGTTGGATGTTTGACCTAGTCTCTTGGTCAATGACGGAGTGTTCGCATCTACTCTCGGGCAGATATTATCATTAATAATAGGATGCCAGACCTGACGCACCTTAAGGACATTGCCTAGACTTTTAGTCTATGCTCTAAGTGTCCTTAATACGATTATTGGTATAACGATCCTTATGTTAGTCGTAGATGCTTTGATACCAATTGTTAGTCGGCTTAGTCGTTGTGCCCACGCCTTAGAGGGGGGTGAATAAGGCGTTTAAAATCTTTTCGAAGTTTGATAAAAGTGGTGTTGGCAAATGCGGAAGCAATATATAAAATGCAGAAATAAAAGCGTAAATAAAATGCACACCGATTTTATACTGGTTCGGGAACTCCCTACTCCAGTACCTCGAGGCTCCTCCTCAAGGATTTCCGAATCCACTAAGTCCCAGTCTCTTGAACTCCGTCAAAGCACCGCACTAGTTTTGGCAAACAATCCTTGCCGATAGGATTCACCCCGAGATTTTACAACGCCTATCTCGAACCGTTTACAATGAAGATTTAACGGCTATCTTCTACCGTTCCCCCAAGGATTTCAAAGGCTATCCTTGAACCTTTACCCAAGGATTTATACGGCTATCCTCGACCGATACAATATGAGAATTTAACGGCTATTCTCGACCGTATAAAGATGTGTTTGAAAAACACAAAAGAGGATTCTACACAACGGCTAGAATATAAAAATAAAGAACAAAACTTAGCCGGTGTAGAAAGAAAGTATACTCTCTCAAAAATACAATTCAAACTTATGAATATGAGAGTATATAAATAGAAACACAAGCTCAAAGTGTGTGTATAAAAATCAGGAATTTAAGGCTCTTGAAATAGCCAAAATATTGAAAATAATTAATAAAAGAATGAACACACTTAGAATATAAAGGGAGGATGTTTAGAGCTTTGTTTCTTCAAGAAATATGAAGGATTAGGCTTGTATTTATAGTGGAAGATGTTAATTAGCCGTTGGGAGGTGATTAGGGTTGATTTCATTCAAAATCTCAAATCAGGAACAGTAACCCAACGGATCCGGTAGGCTGGTACCGTCCTCACGGTAGCAAGGTACCGTGCGTACGGTAGGGGGTACCGTGAGTGGCGGTACCTCGGTACCGTGTAATACAGCAAACCAATCTGGCTCTGGTGGTACCTGTCCTCTAACGGTACAGAGGTACCGTGCCGGCGGTATAGGGTACCGTGTCGATGGTATGGGGTACCGTTTGGGGTACCGTACCACTGTCCTGCGTTTTCCAAAATTCCCTTAATCCTTCGTGTTTGAGTTTAAAACCTTTTAGATATTTGAAAATGTTTATGGGATGGTTTTAAACATATTTTGTGAGTGTTTTTGAGCTTGTGAATATAGGTATATAAAATCATATCCTTACATTGGTTTCAACCTATATTCTACGCTAGTTTGGTGTTTTGACTTCATTCTTGAGTACCGAATCTTAATGGATTCTTGTTGTATCTGAAACACTTAAACAAACGTCAAGCTCTTATATTGTTTGTTAACATCAAAACATGAGGCTTAACAAACCAAGGCTAACACCTTAGACATGAAGTATTACGTTCTTCGAATGCGTGAACCCATATGCTTTGATTCATTGTCCTAATCCGTATGAAATAAGGATGGTACACAGGCTTTGTATTGGGCATGCCGCTGCACGTATTCAAAGACGTAGATTACGTACAAAGGATTTGTCACTGCTACTTAAGCAGAATAATGTCTTGTAGGGGCCCACTGATAAGTATGACTGAGGAAATGCATGGCCATGCTGAGATGAGTTTAAACATCTGTTCTCATTATCAGTAAATAACTTAATGCCTACAAGTTGGCTATTTTATATATCCCTTGCACTAAGTTAAGACATTGGGACAAAAGGATCTGCGTTATACAAAGTCTTAGTCATAGAAAGGTTTTGACAGAGCAAACGTCTGAACTTATAATCTGTGGCCAGTTTTATAAGTACCTATATGGGTCACACACTTTGAACAATTTAAAGAGTGGGATTTCAAGAAGGGATAATATTTAATTTGTATATTGTAAAATAGTAAAGTAAAATGTTTAATATAATATATATGTATGTATATACATTGTACACGGCACATATAAATATATATATTTACTTGTTGCATGTACGAATATATATATGTGTGTATATGTGTATATACATTGTAACGACACATAAATATATACATATACTTATTATATGTACAAGCATATACATATGTGTGTAATATGTATGAAACGTGTACATGTATGTATACATTACTTTATATATATTATATCATGTACATTTTATTTTGGAGTGTCATTTTAATTATGAAAATAATTAGTTTGACAAAAACTATTTTAAAGTATATTTTATATACTTGTTTTAAAATGTTTTGGGTATTTTATTTTACATTATAAAAATTATTGATGTCAAATAAAATATACTTTAAACATTTGAGAGGAGAAGAATTTTAAATTCATCCCCCTACTTTTCGTACATGGCTTTGAGTGGAGGGTCTCCCACTTTGTAATGTTTGGAGGAGAAGCTTTGGACAAAATCACTTTGGCTTTTTGTTATTGTTGATGTTTTATCACCTTGATAAAATGAAAAGATTTTTCACTCACACCACACACTTGATCAATTCGGCCAAGAGAAAGGAGAGGAAAGAGAGAAAATAATTTTGGGTACCAAAATTATTTTGGGTGTAGAAAATTGTTATAATATTTTCTTTAAAATATTATTGATATATTTTCTACTATTTAATATACAAGATTAATATTATCCCTCTTAAATCTTTATACTTTAATATACTATTATTATCTTTACTACCATAAAGATTATAGTAGACTCCAAAGATTGTTCGTGTGTCAAATTTGGAGGCCGGACGCTTGAACGGCTACGTTTGCTCCTTCAATATCTTTTGCTCGACTTCTCGTTCATACCGCTTTACCGGAGAAGGTATAAGTTTCTATCTCTAGCTATAGTTTTAGTACGTGTTCTTGGGCTAGTAATCACTATTGGGAGATTAAATTTTTATATTTCCGTTGCCCTCCCAACCGTGGTTACCTTTCAGTGGTATCGGAGCCAACGTACAAAACTATAGTTTTTCGTAGAACTTTTTCGGTTGGAAATTATTTTTAACTTGGTAATTATTTGTTAATCTCGAAAATTAGTAAAATGATTTATTTTAGTCTTGGAATAAATATTGGACTTAAATAAATCATTAAAATAAATATTCATAATTTATTTGTACCGAAAATATGTATTTTATACATATATTCAGAAATTTCGAATATATATTAATATATATATATTTCGAAATTGTTAATATAATTTTATTGAACATAAAATTTCATTTTATGGTTAGTAATATTATATTGTAATTTTCGAAATTGTTTATTTCCAATTTTTGAGTTAATTGTATTTGTTTAGATTTAATTCCAATAAATCTTAAATAAATATTGGAAACTCAAAAATGAAATTTATAAAACTTGGAAATATTCTTTCTAGGTGAAATAAATTTTTTCATAAATATATTGGACAAAATAATATTAGTTTGAAATTAATTGTATATATATTTCTGTATATATATATTACCGAGTAATATATAGAAATATATATATATATATATATATATATATATATATATATATATATATATATATATATATATATATATATATATATATATATATATATATTAATTGAAAAATGGCTAATATAATTTTGGAAAATTATATATCAGTAAATAGTAAGTTGAATTTTATAAATATTAAATTTTATAATTTATTGATTTTTGAAAGATGATTTAAAATTATATTTACAATTATTGAGATATAATTAATATATTTCTGAAATAAATATTTATAAATTCTGGAAATTTATTTTTCAGAATTATAAATGTTTAAAATAGTTACTGGAAGTTGAAAATAAATTTTCATCATTTGTGAAAATTCATTTCTCATTTAAATGGATTTTTCAAAATAAAATTGGCAAAAGGGGCATTTCGGTAATTCTGTATCTACTGGAACTTTTTCTTCCAGTTTTGACCCTGGTCAAAAGTCACATAATATGTTTAGGATGACTTGGTAAAATTTCATAATTTTTGGACCACTTTATGAATATTTATGAATTTTAGAAAATATTACCAACGTAGTATTTTTCTAGAATTGTCTGGGGCGAGCGCGGTTCGCCCGGTGTATGTATATCTCTATTGCCTTTGTGGATGTATGATATGCATGGTGGATGATTGTGGCTATAGTTTATTTGATTATAATACGGTCTGCGTGTCGTGCCTTATCTCTTAAACTCTTGTTGTAAATCTATTTCCCTCTCTTACCTCAACCGAGGATTCTTTTCTCACGTGGTGGGTAGAAGATAAAAGATTTGAAGTCCGTTCGAGGGAATCTAAAGGAATGGAGATAGCCCGAAGTCCAAGAGCCTGGAAGTCAGTGGGATCTATCGTTTTATTTTTCTTTTAGGGGCCACAATCATTACACGTTTATTTACTGCGTATTTTGAATGCATGTGAATGTATGTTTAACGCTAGTAATATGACACGTGCGCGGCATGTGTCGTAGGTGCGATCGTAAAATTTAAAATCCCTCGAAATATTAAGTCTGTATTGCCTTCTGGCGCCTGGCACCTTTTCGGCTAATGTGCACTGTCACGTACTCAGCCTTAGCAGAGCGTAGTACGGTGTATGTTATGCTGGTCACGGGAATCACTTAAGTGGTCATTGTCATACGTTGGGTTAGGCTTAACTGAGTCTCGGTCAAATGGATGGATGACTCAGAGGCGGGTTTTGTTGGGGTCACTATACTGACAAGTCGAATTACGTTACTCACTCATCCATCCAGAAGTTAGGTCTCTATGACTTAATTGGGCTTTGCCCTAACTAAAGTAGTTGTGCATGTGGTACGTGCCAAAGCCAATCACATGTACGATGAAACGGTGTTCTAGTCCGTTAGTAGTATTGTCGTTCGCCCAACACAAGACCAAGAACTGTGAGCGCCGCTCGACAGTTGGAACTATGTTCCTACCTAAATAGTTAAATTCTAGATAGGAACCTCAGGTCAACTGGAATTTAATGATATATGGATCTTGGCCCATTAAGAGAATCTCTAGGAGAATATCCGAATCAACATTGAGGGTTGTTGGTTTGTTAAAATAGTGGGAAATAATTAATTAAAAGGCCTAATTAATTATTCAACATGATAGATAACCTGTTTCAAAAAAAACATGATAGATAACCTAGTTTGCAATTTCATTCTGTAGATGGCATCGAATAACACGTACAGTCATTCCATCAACCTGCGCTATATCCTCGAGAGCCAAAAACTCTCTAGGAAAAACTTTCTTGACTGGGAGAAGAACCTCCGAATAGTTCTTGACTGTGAGAGGAAACTCTACATCCTCGAAATAGATCCTCCCAAGTCCCCTGCGGCAAATGCTTGTGCGTCCGAACTCACTTCCTTCAAGAAGTATGAGGACGACGCGCAAGATGTTAAGTGTATCATTATGGCAAGTATGACCGTGGAGCTCCAAAGGCTCCACGCGGACATGGAAGCGCGTCCTATGATACAACGCTTGAGAGACCTATTCCAGGGTCACCCCAAAAACTCGGGTATTTACGTTATTGAAGTCAACATGTCTGGTTTCACCTCTTGGGTGATGGATACCGGATGTGGTTCTCACATCTGTACTTCTATGCAGAATTTGCATGAAGTTAGACATTTGGCTGAGGGAGAAGTCCAGCTTAAGGTAGGAAACAGAGCACTTGTCAATGCGCTGACTGTAGGAACTTATGTTCTATCTCTCCCTAGTGGCTTGTTGTTGCATTTAAACAATTGCTTGTTTGTACCTGCCATTAGCAGGAATATCATTTCTGTGTCATGTCTTGACAAAGTAGGATTTTCTATTAACGCCAAAGACAAGTGCCTTTCGGTTTTCAGAAATGATATTTACTATGCAATTGCTAAGATGACCAATGGTCTTTATATCTTAGACTTAGATGCCACTGTTTATAACGTAGATGTTAAGAGAAGCAAACCACACAGTTTGAATCTCACATACCTTTGGCATTGTCGTTTGGGCCACATTAACGAGAAATGCATATCTAAGTTAAGTCACTTTGGCGTACTTGATTCATTTGACCTCGAGTCTTATGATGTATGCCAATCTTGTTTACTCGGTAAAATGACAAAGGCTCCATTCACCGGTCACGGTGAAAGGGTGAGTGATGTATTAGGCCTCATACACTCTGATGTATGTGGCCCAATCAACACTGAAGCTAGAGGTGGTTTCTCATACTTCGTAACATTTACTGACGACCTCAGTCGGTATGGATATGTGTATCACATGAAACACAAATCGGAATGCTTTGACAAGTTCAAAGAATTTAGAAACGAAGTAGAGAAACAATTAGGCAAAAGTATCAAGACCCTCCGCTCAGATCGAGGAGGTGAGTACTTAAGCCTGGAGTTCAACGACTATCTAAAAGAGCACGGGATCCTATCCCAGCTGACTCCTCCCGGTACACCCCAATTAAATGGAGTGTCTGAAAGGAGAAACCGAACGATGCTCGATATGGTTCGGAGTATGATGAGTCTGACAACATTACCAGAGTCTTTTTGGGGCAAAGCACTATTAACAGCAGCACACACACTCAATCGCGTACCATCTAAAGTTGTTGAGAGCACACCATACGAACTATGGCGTGGGACGAAACCAAATTTGTCGTACTTGAGGATTTGGGGTTGTGATGTTTACGTTAGACGCCTCATGATGTCTGGTAAGCTTGATTCCAAATCTGACAGGTGTAAATTTGTGGGATACCCCAAGGAAACGAAAGCGTATGAGTTCTATCATCCGGCCGATAACAAAATATTTGTTGCTCGGAATGGAACCTTCCTTGAGAAGTAGTTTCTCTCTACTATTTCTAGTGGGAGAAAGGTAGACCTCGAAGAAATTCGAGAACCACAAGAAGAGATCTCAATAGCAGTAGAACCCGAGCGTCAAGATTTAGTATCTCGACCGGCTCAGGTTTTACCACGTAGGTCAGACCGGATGCGTAATCCTCCGGTTAGATACGGCTTCCTTGTATCTGATGAAGGTGACGTCTTACTGGTAGACCAAGGCGAACCTGAGACCTACCTCGAGGCAATCACGTGCCCTGAGTCTGAAGAATGGCTTAATGCCATGAAATCCGAAATGGATTCTATGTACACAAACCAAGTTTGGACCTTGGTTGATGCGCTCGAAGGGATAAAACCCATAGGGTGCAAGTGGATTTTCAAAAAGAAAACAGACGTAGACGGGAAGGTTCATACCTTTAAAGCTAGATTGGTAGCAAAAGGTTATAGACAAATCCATGGAATTGACTATGATGAAACCTTTTCTCCAGTTGTGATGCTGAAGTCCATTCGGATAATGCTTGCGATTGCAGCGTTCTACGATTACGAGATTTGGCAGATGGACGTCAAGACGGCTTTACTTAACGGGAACCTCAAAGAGGATGTCTATATGACACAGCCTGACTGTAACACCCTAATCCGTCCAGGTCTGCAGCCCCTTTCGGACTAAAGTATTAACTTGGTAATCGTAAAATTTAAAACTTTTCAAACACTTTTATTTATCACGATAATATTTTTCATAACATATACAGTGCAGAGTTTTCAATATTGCGGAAGCTTAACAAATCATAATTACAAACATAATTTGTTTATGTTCTTTAATTCAAAACCATCACATCCATTCCAACAATCTCGCCTCCGTCTGCCTCTAGAATCACGTCACATCATTCTTTCTATTAACCCGCATGTAGCAAATAAAACATACTACACGCTCAGCGGTGAAGCTCAGTAAGCATATCTAAAGCGTCGAACATCCATATAAATTGAATCCAAATTCATAATCAAATCATTTTATATCATGCACAAAGTATTCAGTGCAAATATACAATAATTGGTGGTCCCGAAGTGGTGAGGTACAAAGTCTAAAGGGGGGGTGAATAGACTTTGTTACAAATTTACAAACTTTTTCGTTTCTTTTGAAAACGTGAAAATAAGTGTTAATCTAGAGTTCTTGTGAACTTTAGATTATGTGCGGAATTTGGTGGGTAGAGTGAGCAGTAATCAATATGGATGGGTTAGTTTTCTCAGTTAATATAAATGCAAGTAAGAATAAAGATAAAAGAGAGAGACACGCAAACTTTAACGAGGTTCGAAGGTGGGGTAATCCTTCCACGTCCTCAAAATCCACTATGTAGTTGGTTGTTGAATAATGAACCAACAATTACACTTGTGTGAATTTCTGCACGGTATATCTTCGCAAGGCCAATGTTGCTACTGCACTCGTGCTGGCTTTTGTTGTTCCTTCGAAGGTCACGCTTCTTCAACAACTGCAAGGTCCGAACAATAGGACTTGCAAGACCAACTTGTACGAAAGTTGACCTACCCCCTTTCAATCAATAAGTTTGATCAAAAGTTATGTCCTTCAACGTGGTGTGTTACTTGAGGCAAGGAAACCTTCAAGAATTTACACTATAGCTTTTTGGAAGGAGGAGAAGTTTGCTTCTGGATAAGGAGTTTAGAAATCTCTCTTTATCAAGCTTTTTGGGCTAACTGTGAATGAGGTAGCCTCTTTTTGGTTGTTCTTCTTATTGTTGATGAGTTATTGTATATATTTTCTCCATTCTTCCAAGGATGCTATTTATAGCTGGATTGGATAATCTATCCGTTGAATCAAAATAGACTATCCGTTGCATTTGCTGGCTTCAGTTTTGAATGAAGATTGTGATTTGAAGATTCCTCATTGGAATGGGTGTTTGGACATACCCAATTGTTAAAGGAGAGATTCCTTTTTCCATAGAGTCCATCTTCTAGCTATTGTTCAAGTATTCTGGACTATAGAACTTTACTCTGTTTGTCTTCTAGTGCTTGTTTAGGAATTCTGGACAGGTTCTTCAATTCTTAGAGTTCCAGACTTTGTCTTCGAGTCATTTGTTCTTGAATCAACATAATTATCTTCAATCTAGCCGTTTAAAATCAAGAGATTGATTTTTCCTTACCAATGGGTAGAATTTCTTCATTCAAGACTTAGATAATTTTCTAAGTCTTTTCTCACTTGTCCGCTTTTTGAGAATTCTGGTCTTCCCTGAGGAATCCGGTTCTTAGCTGACAAATCCGGAAGAGTCATACTCAGTCTTCCTGGTGAGAAGGAAATCCGCGCTAGTCTTCCGACTTAGCCTTCAGCGGGTTGTAATGAGACATCCGGTTCTCATGTAGTATTCCGGATAGGAGGATTTTCGTCTGCTTTGAGAGATCTGTCATTTCCGATCAAGATATCCAATTTCCAAATTTCTGAATTTGATTAAGTCTTCAGGCATCAAACCGTTTAAAGAAATATCACAACTTTATTGGAAATCTCAAGAACTTGGTTTTAACAATATTTCTAAAGGAAAAATTACATTGAATATCTGGGGAGACTTAAAGTCCCTATTACATTCTAAATACATCATCATCAAAATCTATGATATTTTTCCCAACAATTTCCCCCTTTTTGATGATGACAAACAAGTGTTTAAGAGTTCCGGTTGCTGTACTGAGAACTAATTTTGTAACTTTCTTTTAGTTTCTCATAATATACAGCTTGTTAACAAAAACTCTTAAACAAATACAATTCAAATTACAATAATTCCTAAACCAAGTCTTGTCTTGAGATTTTGTGATCTCTTCCGCCATTGACCGTTTTCAGCTTCAGCAGATTCTGCTTGGCAGAGCGGTTGGCGTTGCGTTTGATAGATCTTTAATATCCAAAGTGGATATTTAAGATCTTGGAAGCAACACATCTCTCAAAATAAGAAGAAAGATAGAGAGAGTGTTGTTCCAGAGAAGGTGTATGGTGTAATCCTGAAAAATACGAGATTTCCACCATAGACCTTCTCTACTGCCGAGATTCTCACCATAGACCTTGAAAGTCTTTTCTTCTCAATAGGCTTCCATTGCCGTCTATGAGAGTGAGAAAGAAAAATTTCTCCATTGAGGATATTTTTCTTGGTGTGTTTCCTAGACAGTGAGTTTTAGGACTTTTCATATTGAAAGAGCTGTTTGTGATAGGAATGGATTGAGATATCTTGATTTAAATAAGAGAGGAGGTAGAGAGAGAGGAGGTTCACGGGTTCCATTAATTGGGTAGGTGGAACGGTGAGAGTAAAAGAGTTTCGACTTCCAAGAAGTTGAAAAGTGGAAGGAATCTTTTACCAATTACCAATGAATTGAAACCGTTCCAATTTGAAAATCAGTTTCGTTTGGTTTGAGAATCATAACTGTTTTAGTTTGGCTAAGCCCAAAGGAGTGGCCCAAAAAGAAAAGAAATCTATGTACTAAAGGGAAATTATTCCTATTGGGTTCTCAAGGCCCAAAATAAAGCTATCATTTTTCATTCCCTATAGTTCTAATTTCTACTTAGGACGAGGTAGTACCAAAACAAATATGAATTTTATTTTTAAAAGAAAAGTGGTACTATTTTTCCAAAGTCCTGTACATTCTAAAAATCCTAAGGACTAGTACTTTTAGAGCTTGTTGGAAATGAATTAAGGACTGAAGCTTAGTTTAAGAAGACAGTTTTTGTAAAGTACCTGAATCGTAGATTTCCAATTTTAGTCCCAAAACTGAGATATCCGTCTTCCATTGCTTAGAGCTTATCAATAATTCATTGCCAAAAACAATTGTTAGCCAAAAACTAGTTAAGTTCCCCCTGAAATACATTCCCCCTGATTGTATGCGCTAGGAATAATTTTCAAAAACATACTTGAATTACGTATAATCAAGCATAGTGAGCACAATTAAGAGAAATATTAAGGCAATGTTTAAACCAATAGAGAAATGTTTAAACAAGAAGGTGTTTTCATCAAAGCAAATTAATGTTTTCACATACTTTCCCCCTGATTTGATGAAGAAAACCTTCAGTGCTTCTTGCGCTTTGAAGATTCGGCAATCTCCCTGATGCCTTGCATGCTTCGACATAGTTCCTTGATGCGCCTTATGTTGTTTCGTCTCTCCTCTGTTTGATTTTCATTTGAGAAGTGAGCAGCAATTGTTCCTACAGCCTCTGTTCCATCCAATCCGGAGCTGGATAAGCGCTGTGTTGAGTTTTCTGGATTGCTTCTCTGAGCTTCAAGGACTAGATCAGTCAAGTTTAGATGCGTAGGAATGTAAGAGACTTCTCCTTCTTTGACTGCAATGGGAAGCTCTGGAATCAAGGATGGACTGTGTTGTTGAAGAACCACTTCCATCTTGCGATTTCCAGAATTTGTGGTAAGAAGTCTGAATAATTTGTGTGCTTCCTTCTGATTGTCAATGATTACCTTCAAGTAGTCTTTGGTTACTACTTGATTTGCTGAAGACACTGCCAGAGCTGCTCTGATGTCCATTTGGAGAATGGACATTTGTTTTTGTAGACTGATTGTGACATTTGCTACTTGCTCTTTGATGTTGTTAGCCTCCTTGAGTTGAAGATAACTATCAGATGCATATGTCTCCATCGTGTTTCTCACAGTGTTACTCAATAGAGATAAGATCTCTAGAGTCTTATCCACTGATTTGCTTATCTCCTTGAGATTGGAGCAATGTGTTTCTTCGGATTTCTCACTCAGTTTGTTTTGCCTGGCTTCCATCTGCTCTATCTCTTGCCTAAAGGAGGCATGTTGAGATGCTAGGGCTGAGTCAATCAGCCCTTGGACCTTCTTTGTCCAGATTTCCGGTACCTCATCCGGAAGAGTAGGAATGGAAGAGCTATGAAAATGGAAGTTGGTTACCTGATGAGAAGTGGGTGTTCTTTGGAAGAGTTGCATAGGAAGAGATTCAGCATCATCTTGTACATCTTCTTCATCATTGATCTTCAGGGTCCTTTCAGATTCTTCTTCTGCTTCCCCAAGTGTAAAATTTGATATATCCGAGAGAGGGAGTCTCTTTCTTCTGCTTCGTTTTGTCCTTAAAAAATGGCTACTGGAGATTTGGTGGCCTCCATTTCTGCCATTTGAGTTTCCTTCTCAGCTTCTGCAGAACTTCTCTGGGTTTCTACAGCTTGCTCTTCTTGAGCTTCATTTGTTTCTGGGGTTTTGGACATCTCCAGATTTTCTGTTGACTCCTCCGGGATCTCTGCTTCAGTAGGGTTGGTGATTTCACAGGGGTTTGTGAGAATCTCTAAAGCTTCATAATGGAGAAGTTGCTGGAATTCTTCATTTGATCCTTCCTGGTTCTGTTTTGGTGTAGAGACTTCAGCTTCAGGTGGAACAGTTTCAAAGGCAGATGAGGCTTCCGGAAATATTTGGAAATCCTCAGCTGTTGTTTCCAAGTTAGCTTGTGCTTCAGAAGAGTGAACCACCTGATCTTCTATGGTTTTTGAGAGGACTGGTTTGTATACTGCAGGATCCTCATCATCCACTTCAAACTCTGAAATTGGTGAGGTGACCAAGTGTTCCAGATGCAAATCTTCATAGTTCCTTTGCCATACCCAGTCAACATCCAGGATTTGCTCACAGCAATAGTTGACTAGCAGACCTAAGCATTTCTTGAGGATCTTCTCATTCTTCAATTGCTGGTCCCAACTCAGCAACTGTTCTGCTGAATTTCCAACTTTCCAAGCTCTCCAGAATTGATTCTCAGCATCATCTACTTGAGGTTGTGAGGAAGTTGGAGAATTCTGAACTTGAGGAATTTCTTCTTCAAGTTGTTGAGGACTCCGGTTGTGAGCAGAGGTTTCCTCAGTTGGTTCTTCAAGTGTTTGTTCTTTCTCCTTCAACTCATCCGGATTGACATGTCCAGATGTTGAGGGAGAGGTGATCTTCCTCTTCTTTTTCCTTTGTAGTTCTCCTTGGTCAGAGGATTCTTCTTCTTCTTCAAGATTTATTGGAGCAAGATTCTGTGGTGCTTCAGCACTGGGAGAGGGAGACACCACTTGCTTCCTCTTTACAGATTTGTTCAGACTCATGATAAGAACATTGTCTGAAGAACTTTCCTCTGCAGTTGTGCTAGCACCAGCTCTGTTTTCCCCTTTGGAAGACAGATAGTACAACCAATATCTGGCTTCATACTTCTTTCCTTCAGAAGCTGCACCCAAGGACTCCAAGATATGTTCAATGTATAGACCTTGACACAGGTATTTCTGGTTGGGTTTTCCCAGGTGCTTTGAGATGGAATTGAAGAAATGAGCAGCCCAATTTACCTTAGACTTGGTAATGAGGGCATTGATGATGAAGGCCCTCTCATGGGTGATGCCATCAGCATGTCCTCCACTTCCACATTCGAGGCATGCGATAACCAGTTCAAAGACTAGCTTGTAGTCGTTGTTCAGATGAGCTTTCTTCGCTGGGCCAGAGGGATTTTGCCAAGAAATTCCAATAATGCTCCAATCCAGATTCTTGGCTGGAAGTCTCCCAATTTCAACTCCAGAATTGGGAAGCTGAAGCTTTTCTCCCAATTTCTTCTGCGACAATTTCACTTTTGTCCCTCCAACAGTGGAATTGATGAGTTGAATCGTCCTTTGTGGGTCCTTCTTCGATTTGACAGTCTTGACCTTTCCATTTTTATAGAATTCAAGAACTTCGTTCTCATACTTGAATCGAATCTCCATATGAAGAAATTCGGAGAGCTCTTGAGCAGCAATCATCTCCAGATAGGATTGATAGAACGTTGATGAGGAGCACTTGGCTTCCAACTTCTGGAAATGGATATTAGCGCCAACAATCTTCATTTTCTCGGAGATTTGAGAAGATCTGAAGAAATTAGGGTTCTTGAGAATTTTATCAGAAGATTCTCGTGAAGAAGACGATGAAAGATTTGAGTGTGCTGAGTGGGCAGTTGAGGTCTGATTATAGTGACGATTGGATTTAATGTGGGCGATTTATGCGGCTAGTGGCGATTGGGTTTTTAACTGTTCCCAAGGCCACGTCCCCACCCATCATTTTGACAGACGTGGAAAATGAACTGCCACGTGTACCACACTCAGTCTAATTGAATTAGACCAATTTTGTGAAGCAAATCGGAAAACTTGGCTTCACTTAGTGGTTTCGTGAAGATATCCGCCAGTTGTTCTTGAGTTGAGATATACTCAATTTTGATATCTTTCTTTTCCACATGATCTCTGATGAAGTGATGCTTGACATCAATGTGCTTAGTGCGAGAATGATGCACTGGATTTTGTGAGATGGCTATAGCACTTTGATTGTCACAGAAGATTGTCACTTCCTTTGTCTTGGCTCCATAGTCCAGTAGTTGTTGCTTCAGCCACCGAATTTGAGCACAACAACTACCAGCAGCAATGTACTCTGCTTCTGCTGTAGATGTAGAAATGGAGTTTTGTTTCTTACTGAACCAAGAAACAAGATTTCCACCAATGAATTGACAAGTACCAGATGTACTTTTCTGGTCAACTTTGCATCCGGCAAAGTCAGAATCTGAGTATCCCACTAACTCAAATGAATTGCTTTTATCATACCACAAACCCATGTTCTGAGTTCCTTTGAGGTATCTAAGAATTCTTTTAGCTGCTATCAGATGACTTTCCTTTGGCTTTGACTGGAATCTGGCACAAACACCTATTGCATATGAGATATCCGGACGGCTTGCAGTAAGATAGAGTAGAGATCCAACAATTCCTCTGTAGAGAGTTTGATCTACATCCTTTCCATCTACATCCATATCAAGCTTGGTGGATGTGCTTATGGGGACAGAGAGGGATGACTTCTGGTCAACTTTGAATTTCTTGATAAGATTCCTTGTGTACTTGGCTTGGTTGATGAGAGTCCCTTCAC
The DNA here is from genome assembly GCA_003260385.1 of Cuscuta australis. Taxonomy (NCBI): domain Eukaryota; kingdom Viridiplantae; phylum Streptophyta; class Magnoliopsida; order Solanales; family Convolvulaceae; genus Cuscuta; species Cuscuta australis. The sequence continues at coordinate 519,382 of NQVE01000090.1, forward strand.
TTCTCTGTCTAATTTGAAGGCCAAGGAAGTAGTTGAGTTCCCCCATCATGCTCATCTCAAATTTTCCTTGCATGAGGGTTGAGAACTTGGTGCAGAGATCTTCTTTAGTTGAGCCAAATATGATGTCGTCCACATAGATTTGGACTAACAGGAGATCTTCTCCGTCTTGTAGTTTGAACAATGTCTTGTCAATGACTCCTTTGATAAATCCATTGTTTATAAGAAATTGAGACAATGTGTCATACCAAGCTCTCGGAGCTTGTTTGAGTCCATACAATGCCTTTTTGAGTCTATACACTTGATCTCCCTTAGTGTGTAACTCAAATCCTGGAGGTTGTTCCACATAAACTTCTTCCTCGAGGTTTCCGTTGAGAAATGCACTTTTGACATCCATTTGATAGACTTTGAAATCCTTATGAGCAGCAAAGGCTAGAAACAGCCTTATAGCTTCAAGTCTAGCAATTGGAGCGAAGGTTTCATCAAAATCTATACCTTCTTCTTGACAATATCCTTTGGCAACCAACCGGGCTTTGTTTCTGATGACAACGCCGTTTTCATCCATCTTGTTCCGGAAGACCCACTTTGTTCCAATGACATGTTGATGAGTAGGTCTGGGAACAAGTTTCCATACGTTATTTCTGGAAAATTGGTTGAGTTCTTCTTGCATTGCATTGATCCAATCAGAATCAGCTAGAGCTTCTTCAATATTCTTTGGTTCCACTTGTGAGATGAAACCAACGTCAACCTAGGTATATCTTAGAGTTCTTCTAGATATCCTTACAATTCAAATCATTTCATAATCATCAACATATTCATTTCAATTCATAATTTAATCTTCAATAATCATTTTAATCAGTAGTTTCATCAAGTCATAATCATCATAATAATCATTCATCATAGTCATCAATCAACATAACATTTGATAAGAAACAGCGGCCTAGTCTCGAGTGTTAACACCCGAACTTACCGTCATGCATCACATAGTATTTTATATGCCAAAAACATCATTTTTATTATACAAAATCATATTTATATTGTGCATAATTATTGTGTATCAAAAATAGGATTTCATAGTTCAAAAATCATGTTTTTTAAACAATAATTGATTAATATATGATACGAAATTTAGTTATTAACTATTAGCTTCATTTCCTTCAATAGTGTAGGGAGACAGTCTACTGTCACTTCTGATAATCTACTGTCTCATGTTCAGAATGGGCTGATAATCGATTATCACACTCTGATAATCGATTATCAAACTTCAGAGAGGGCTGACAGTCGATTGTCACATTCTGACAGTCGACTGTTGCTCAGCTCTGTTCCAAAAATCTGCAGAACAAGCTATAGTCGATTTTTAAGTTGATAGTCGACTATTCATCGTCTTCTACCTCGAGTCAACTTGCGGAAATGTCATTTTTACTCTCCAAACTTCAACTAAAGTATATAAAAATGTTCTCCAAGGTTCATAGATCGTTTTGGCATCATTAATTCATAGTTTTAACATCAAAATCATGGTTTGTGATTCTTAGTTCTTCAAGCATGTCAAACACAAAACTTAACCAAATGACCATTTATGAACGTAGAAACGACCTATATGAACATTCTAGTCATTAGATATATCTACGGGCTTACCTCGAAGGTTAATGGAGGTTTTGGAAATTTTCCGGCAAAACATCCGGCGAGTATTTCTCCCAACTCCGGAGACTTCACACCAAATTGAGAGCACCACAACACTCCTCACACTTTCATGAACACTTAGGAAGAAGAATGAAGAAGAATGGTAAAGAAATGAGAAGGAATGGTCTCACTTATATAGAAGGAGAAGGAAGGATAAAGCAAGCCCTGTCACCTTCTCCTGTTGGAACGGCTGAGTGGAGGAGGAGGCTGATCTCTACGGTTTTTTAAACGCAAGTCCCTGATTGGGACTAATTTTGGTCCCAGTCGGGGTACACTTTTTGGTCCAACTTTCTCCGAATTGAATTCCGTTTGTACCGTTGCGATCAGACAGTCGAATTCTAGTCAACGGTTTACTTATTATAATTATTTGTAATACTTTTTCTGATATCATATTTTTGGGTGTTTGACTTTGACAGAGTCAAAATTGGTTTAATTGACCTTTACTCAAAAAGGTTCTTGCATTCCATTCATATTATTTATTCTCATGATTTATTTCAATAAATCATTTCAAAGTTTACATCATAAACAATTTTCTTCATTTATTCTCAATTTGGGTCTGTACTCAAGTTCCCAACCAAGATTACCCAATTAGACAACATATTGGATTTATCTTTATGAGACTTATCCTGATTTGTGATATTGGATGTCAAAACACATTTCATTTCGGCCCAAGAACTATTTATTTTAATCGAAACAAATTTGACTAATTGAAAATTTATTCATTAAAAATTTTAGGGTATGTTTTGGGGCGTTACATTTCTCCCCCCCTTAAAGGAATTTCGTCCTCGAAATTCTTCTAAGGGTCAACGTTTAACATTTCGTAGTGATCTCACTTTATCATGACCGTGTCATGTTCATTTAGTTAAACCATAATTACGTCATTATCCAAACGGGTACGTATTCTCAAACTGTCGATGTTATCAAACTCGTTCTTTCTTCAAGAGGTTAATAGGCAAGGCATCCAACAATCCATTTCGTAGGTTCCTGCTCAGATGCAACAACCATAACCTAACTTCCTTTGCAAGGTATAACATCGTATTTCTGATCATACTTGACATATTTGTACATCATTTCGTTCATTCACAAATCTCGATTGCATGTCATTAGTCAACAACATTCTTTCTTTGATTGAAAGTCTCTTAGCAACATTTGTAGTTTTGAATAACAATAGATGTAGTGGGAGATTCCGAGGTTGTTTCAATCCATACGTTTTAGCGAAATCATCCAAGTCATTCAAGACATCTGCACATTATTCATATAGTTCAGAAATGATTTGTAAGTAACATCAAATGGCTATTCGTGGTCCAAGATTTTCAAGATATGGGATTTATTATGAGGAGGTAGTACTCGTTGTACAGTCATTATCGATTTCGTATTTGAAACATTCCTTCGTTCACCTTCGTGATAGTTCTCATTACCGTTAATGAGCCTTCGTAACAATTCACATTCGAGCTTTGTCTCGTATTTGTTTAATCATATTCGACTTCCTTACTTCGATCAAGATATGATAATGATAGGTTCGTTTTTAGCACTATGGTTAATCTCGTTTCGAGGAAAGAAGAAAATATCTTCAGTATGTGATTCAATTCATGAATTTATAAAGTAAGGAATCTTACGAGTTCTTATACCAATATCGCATATAGGTTCGGAATTTTTGCTTGAATGATTCAGCTTGATCCTTGTGACGTCATTTCTTCTCTGGTTATTGCAATAACGGAGTTTGTTTGGTCAAATGAGATCATCGATAATAATCTTCAGAGATAACGTAATCGCATCAACCATTTTTTGGTTCACAAAGAGAGACTCAACATAATATTCCAATCAGAATGCTTTTACCGTAGTTCACAGAGTGTAGTTTTCAAAGATCGGTATAACGTATCTTGATGAATTAAGACAAGTTCCCAAGGGTTTAATATTTTTATACAACACTGGAGTTCAATCGTTGACCAAGTGGGATTTTTTTCAAGGGTGTAGTTTAACACAGCAAATTTTGAGTAATTCAAGGATTTGAGTCACAAAATACAGAGATAACGTTTGCGAATTATCGTTACTAATCGTAGGTTTTCATCCTTCAATGTTTCACTCTTTGGCAATTACTCAAGGGGTCGTTGTCTTAGGAAATAGTCATTTTGACTTTTCGTCTCGGATTTGAACGTGTTTTAGGACAGCAAATCTAACTGTTCAAGAGTCTCAATACGTCATATCGTTAGCAGACTATAGTATTAGCGAGTACGTTCTCGTCTGCAGGTAATTTGAATCCATTTTACTGTATGTATTTTGGCTGGTGATAATTACTTTTCTATCAATGGTCCGGTTTTAGAGACTATATATATCACGATTATGGAAAGAGTATCTCACATTCTCACAATATGGAAGGAACTTCTCGAACACTTCCTTACACCATAAGATTTGTTGGTCTACTTGGCAGTCATTCTCTAGGTAGAAATACAAAGTTTATGGCTACGGCGGTAGATTTAGGAAGGGAATTGCTAAGACGAAAAATTAAACTTGCCTATGGAGGAGGTAGTGTTGGCCTTCAAGGAGCTGTTGCTTCAACAGTCTTTACCAATGGTGGTCTCGTTAGAGGTTTCATTCCTGGGTACATAGCAACACGACGGGTCTATGGACCTAAGTACGGTGTAGAGCACACAGTTTCCAGCAATTACTACAAATATTTTGAGATGAATCATGCCATGGAAGCTTTCATTGTTCTTCCCGAAGGAGTTGACACTATGGAAGGTTTGTTTACCTTGATCTCGTGGGCTTCTGAAGGGTTACACAATAGACCCATTGGTCTTTTAAACATTGACGGTTATTTCAATAACCTTCTCAAATTCTTAGACGATGCGGTGAGACAGAACTTCATGGCTTCCAGTCAGAGGAAACTTTTTATTTCTTCTTTCTTTGTTGACGAGCTTTTAGACAAACTAGAGTTTGCTAAAGCTTTCTCGGGTCCTGTAGCCGGTTACGACGACTTTGCAAATCCTGAGAGATTAGACTTAGAATTGCATCTATAACTTTCCTCATGTAATCTAAGTTGCATTCATGTTGAAATAATATTGTCCTTGAACATTACGAGTTAGTCATAAATATTATTCTAAGCTGTATGGTCAGTGCAACTACATTTTCTTCATTCTTCAGTCTTTCACTGTTGGTGTTACTGTTTTACGTCTCGTTCTGTATTGTCACCACGTTGCGATCTTTTACGTCAAACGAATCAATCGATTTGTTTTGTTAGCATCACTTTACTTCACTTATTCAATCAGGTTACATCGACGTTTTTGACGATAAGCAATTAAGTCATTAATCGCTTCATGAAAGGCATCAGTTGTTTTTTTAACAAGGTCGAGCTGTCTATAGCTTCTAACAAACAGGTTCTTCGAACAAATCGTCTATACGTAGTGAAGGGTAGCGATTCTTGATTGTCAGTTTTTCCATTTTTCATAACAGGGATTTGACAGTATCCTAAACGTAAGTCAATCTTAGAGAACACAATGGATCCTCTAAGCTGATCAAATAAGTCATTGATACGAGGTAAAGGATAACGTATTGTTCAATTGACAGTAGTTGTTACAGAATCTCATTAATTCACGTATAAATAGAACGGGTATTCTCCTAAGGAGGAAATACTTGGTGAAATGTTTCTTTTTCAGTCAATCTTTATAGTCGAGTATTCAGTTTTACATAAACATATTTAATTACGAATATTGGTCCTCTTTGGGATCAAGATTGGTAGAGAAATTCCATTTCTCGGAACGGTGAAATATTAGGAAGTTCATATCAGAGAGGTGACATACTTTCGGTACGTTCCTTTAGTTCAGATCTTTCTTTCGCGTATCACACGAATAGACTTCATGCTTCTTATGGTTGAGACATTTTTGCATATATATTCGAGATGAACTCGGTTGGTTTAAAAATCAGCTTTGCTTTCACCTCTTATGATGTTACCATCATTGGTCTTCAGTTGAGGAATTCTTCATCACAAGTTGTCAACAACGACGACGTTCAGTCAGTCAGTGCATACTAAGGGTAATGTCGATTTCCTTGTATGGTACTTCACCGAGGATTTGTAAGGAATTGTCGTTTAACGAACGATTTCGATTCATAAGATGTAATCACATCTTTGGGTCGTAAAGAGTTAGACATAGAACAGGATACTTTAGATAACAGAGTTTATTGATTCTAAACGTTCGTGTTTAAATCAACGAACATCCATATAAATTGAATCCAAATTCATAATCAAATCATTTGATATCATGCACAAAGTATTCAGTGCAAATATACAATAATCAATATTCAACATTCGTCATTCAATATTCAAATTCAACATTCAACATCCTCATTCAATAATACCCTTAAACTATTCTTAGTCTAAGGCCAATCTATTTGATGTTTACCAACTCTTAAACGAATTCTAGTTTAAGATATTTAAACTATATTCGAGTTTAAGGTACTCTTAACTAATCCTTAAGCTAGGCCTAGTTTAAGATACAAATTTTCAAAAAGAGGTTTTCAAAAATCTTAAACTTACCTTCGCTTAAGGTCATCCAGAAACCGAACAGCGGAATGCTCACTGTCGGGTTGGGTGGTGTCCCCAAACGAGTTCCTCTAGTTTGGTTTGTAGATCCCGTACGTACGTTTTAACCCAGGCCACCGAATATTCATAATTATACCCGCAAGGCCTATTTCTAAGTCATCTTAGAGGTCTTCTAGATAGTCTTAGAAACCAACGTCAACCTAGGTATATCTTAGAGTTCTTCTAGATATCCTTACAATTCAAATCATTTCATAATCATCAACATATTCATTTCAATTCATAATTTAATCTTCAATAATCATTTTAATTAGTAGTTTCATCAAGTCATAATCATCATAATAATCATTCATCATAATCATCAATCAACATAACATTTGATAACAAACAGCGGCCTAGTCTCGAGTGTTAACACCCGAACTTACCGTCATGCATCACATAGTATTTTATATGCCAAAAACATCATTTTTTTTATACAAAATCATATTTATATTTTGCATAATTAATGGGTATCAAAAATAGGATTTCATAGTTCAAAAATCATGTTTTCTAAACAATAATTGATTAATATATGATAGGAAATTCAATTATTAACTGTTAGCCTTGGTTTGCTAAGCCTCATGTTTTGATGTTAACAAACAATATAAGAGCTTGACGTTTGTTTAAGTGTTTGAGGAACAACAAGAATCCATTAAGATTCGGTACTCAAGAATGAAGTTAAAACACCAAACTAGCGTAGAATATAGGGAGAAACCAATGTAAGGATATGATTTTATATACCTATATTCACAAGCTCAAAAACACTCACAAAATATGTTTAAAACCCTTTTATAATCATTTTCAAACATCCAAAAGGTTTTAAACAAAATTAGAAATGATTTGGACAAAAATGAAAAAATTCTCAAAATGGTCATAAGGTACCTAGGTACCGTGAGGGGTACCGTGAGTTAATCTGAGACGGGAACCCCCTACTGTGTATAGGTACCGTGTATAGGTACCACCAGAGAGTTTTGGCCTGAGAAGGTACTTAGCTACCGTACGGGACCTAGCTACCGTGACAGGGTACCGTTACCGTTGGAACACTATTCCTGATTGCTGATTTTTGAATTAATTCAACTCTAATCACCTCCTAACGGCTAATTAACATCTTCCACTATAAATATAGGCCTAATACTTCATATTTCAACAAGAAACAAAGCTCCAAACATCCTCCCTTTATATTTTAAGTGTGCTCATTCTTTTATTAATTATTTTCATTATTTTGGCTATTTTAAGAGCCTTAAAATTCCTGATTTTTATACACACACTTTGAGCTTGTGTTTCTAGTTATATACTCTCATATTCATAAGTTTGAATTGTATTTTTGAGAGAGTATACTTTCCTTCTACACCGGCTAAGTTTTGTTCTTCATTTTTATATTCAAGCCGTTGTGTAGAACTCCTGTTTGTGTTTTTCAAACACACCTTCTTGCGGTTGAGAATAGCCGTTAAATTCTCACGTTGTAACGGTTAAGGATAACCGTATAAATCCTTGGGTAAAGGTTCAAGGATAGCCTTTGAAATCCTTGGGGGAACGGTAGAAGATAGCCGTTAAATCTTCATTGTAAACGGTTCGAGATAGCCGTTGTGAAATCTCGGAGTGAATCCTATTGGCAAAGGTTGTTTGCCAAAACTAGTGCGGTGCTTTGACGGAGTTCAAGAGGCCGGGACTTAGTGGATTCGGAAATCCTTGAGGAGGAGCCTTGAGGTACTGGAGTAGGGGTTTCCCGAACCAGTATAAAATCGGTGTGCATTTTATTTACACTTTTATTTCTGCGTTTTATATATTGCTTCCGCATTTGCCAACACCGTTTTTATCAAACTCCGAAAATATTTTAAACGCCTTATTCACCCCCCCTTTAAGCCGTGGGCACAACGTCTAAACCGACTAACATTAACTATTAGCTTCATTTCCTTCAATAGTGTAGGGAGACAGAACTCAACCAAATGACCATTTATGAACGTAGAAACGACCTATATGAACATTCTAGTCAAAACTTTAATGGAGGTTTTGGAAATTTTCCGGCAAAACTTCCGGCGAGTATTTCTCCCAACTCCGGCGACTTCACACCAAATTGACAGCACCACAACACTCCTCACACTTTCATGAACACTTAGAAAGAAGAATGAAGAAGAATGGTGAAGAAATGAGAAGGAGTGGTCTCACTTATATAGAAGGAGAAGGAAGGATAAAGCAAGCCCTGTCACCTTCTCCTGTTGGAACGGCCGAGTGGAGGAGGAGGCTGATCTCTACGGTTTTTTAAACGCAAGTCCCTGATTGGGACTAATTTTGGTCCCAGTCGGGGTACACTTTTTGGTCCAACTTTCTCCGAATTGAATTCCGTTTGTACCGTTGCGATCAGACAGTCGAATTCTAGTCAACGGTTTACTTATTATAATTATTTGTAATACTTTTTCTGATATCATATTTTTGGGTGTTTGACTTTGACAGAGTCAAAATTGGTTTAATTGACCTTTACTCAAAAAGGTTCTTGCATTCCATTCATATTATTTATTCTCATGATTTATTTCAACAAATCATTTCAAAGTTTACATCATAAACAATTTTCTTCATTTATTCTCAATTTGGGTCTGTACTCAAGTTCCCAACCAAGATTACCCAATTAGACAACATATTGGATTTATCTTTATGAGACTTATCCTGATTTGTGATATTAGATGTCAAAACACATTTCATTTCGGCCCAAAGCCCAAGAACTATTTATTTTAATCGAAACAAATTTGACTAATTGAATATTTATTCATTAAAAATTTTAGGGTATGTTTTGGGGCGTTACACTAACAGTTTTACAATTGCTGGTGAATCTGCCAAAGTCTGTATGCTGCAACGGTCAATCTACGGATTGAAACAAGCATCTCGGAGTTGGTATATACGCTTTGATGAAACCATCACTAGTTTTGGTTTCGAGAAGAATTCTGACGAGTCTTGTGTTTACAAGAAGGTCAGTGGGAGTGTGATAGTATTCCTAATCCTATATGTCGATGACATATTGTTAATGGGTAACGATGTTCCTACTCTTACGTCTGTAAAGACATGGTTGAGCGAGAACTTCGCCATGAAGGACTTGGGGAATGCTAGTTATGCCCTTGGCATAAGAATCTACCGTGATAGGTCAAGAAAGTTGATTGGTCTATGTCAAAGTACATATATAGAAAAGGTCCTTGATCGATTTAGCATGTCTAACTCGAAAAAGGGATCCTTACCTATCTAACCTGGCAGGGCTCTTTCCAAAAGCCAGAGTCCTTCTACTCCCGAGCAGAAGGAACTCATGATAAAGGTCCCATATGATTCTACAATTGGTTCCATCATGTATGCCATGATATGTACTAGACCTGATGTCTCATTCGCTTTAAGCGTGACCAGTAGATACCAGGGGAATCCAGGTGAAGCACACTGGACAGCGGTCAAGAACATCCTAAAGTATCTTCAGAATACTAATGATGCATTCCTGGTATACGGAGGTGAGGAAGAGCTAAAAGTGATCGGTTACACTGATGCAAGCTTCCAAACCAATCGAGATGATTACAAGTCACAAGCAGGGTATGTATTTTTCCTGAATGGCGGAGCTTTTAGCTGGAAGAGTTCAAAACAGGACACAACCGCCGATTCAACTACAGAGGCTGAGTACATGGCTGCTGCTGAAGCAGCAAAGGAAGGTGTTTGGATAAAGAAGTTCAATTCTGAACTTGGAGTGGTTCCTAGCATTAATGACCCAATCCCGTTGTTCTGCGACAACACTGGGGCCATTGCACAGCAAAGGAACCACGATCTCACCAAAAGACCAAGCACATTGTACGACGTTATCACATCATAGGAGAAATCGTAGACAGAGGTGATGTGGAGATTTGCAAAGTAGGAGCAGACGACAACATAGCCGACCCGCAGACCAAGCCCTTGGGAAAGATAAAGCATGAGGGTCACACTAGGTCAATGGGCATTCGACCGATGCCAGATTGGCCATAGTGCAAGTGGGAGATTGTTGGAGTTGGTGCCCTTATGGCCAACTGTTGTTGTAATATCTTAGATATTTTCTATCATGTAAAGGTAGATGCATTAAGTTTACAAACATCTCATGCTAATGTAAACTCTTAATTGCATTCCTAGAATTATATTATAAGATGTTTATCAGAATGAGTCTTCTGATGTTGAGACTAACATCTTGTCACTTAGTATAATTCTAAACGATCTATAGTCGAAGCATTAACGAGAGTTGGATATCGTTAGTGCGTGTGAGACTAGTGAGAGTTAGATGTTTGACCTAGTCTCTTGGTCAATGACGGAGTGTTCGCATCTACTCTCGGGAAGATATTATCGTTAATAATAGGATGCCAGACCTGACCCACCTTAAGGACATTGCCTAGACTTTTAGTCTATGTTCTAAGTGTCCTTAATACGACTATTGGTATAATGATCCTTAGACATGAAGTATTACGTTCTTCGAATGCGTGAACCCGTATGCTTTGATTCACTGTCTTAAGCCGTATGAAATAAGGATGGTACAGAGGCTTTGTATTGGGCGTGCCGCTGCACGTATTCAAAGACGTAGATTACGTACAAAGGATTTGTCACTGCTACTTAAGCAGAATAATGTCTTGTAGGGGCCCAATGATAAGTATGACTGAGGAAATGCATGGCCATGCTGAGATGAGTTTAGACATCTGTTCTCATCCGTCAGACTTGTTAATCAGTAAATAACTTAATGCCTACAAGTTGGCTATTTTATATATCCCTTGCACTAAGTTAAGACATTGGGACAAAAGGATCTGCATTATACAAAGTCTTAGTCGTAGAAAGGTTTTGACGGAGCAAACGTCTGAACTTATAATCTGGGAGTAATAATGTGTTGCTAGATACCGCTTATTACTTTTAGTGTTGATGTAGAGTCAATACTGTGGCCAGTTTTATAAGTACCTATATGGGTCACACACTTTGAACAATTTAAAGAGTAGGATTATAAGAAGGGATAATATTTAATTTGTATATTGTAAAATAGTAACGTAAAATGTTTAACATAATATATATGTATGTATATACATTGTACACGGAACATATAAATATATATATTTACTTGTTGCATGTACGAATATATATGTGTGTATATGTGTATATACATTGTAACGGCACATAAATATATACATATACTTATTATATGTACAAGCATATACATATGTGTGTAATATGTATGAAACGTGTACATGTATGTATACATTACTTTATATATATTATATCATGTACATTTTATTTTGGAGTTTAATTATGAAAATAATTATTTTGACAAAAACTATTTTAAAGTATATTTTATATACTTGTTTTGAAATGTTTTGGATATTTTATTTTACATTATAAAAATTATTGATGTCAAATAAAATAGACTTTAAACATTTGAGAGGAGAAGAGTTTTAAATTCATCCCCCCTACTTTTCGTACATGGCTTTGAGTGGAGGGTCTCCCACTTTGTAATGTGTGGAGGAGAAGCTTTGGACAAAATCACTTTGGCTTTTTGTTATTGTTGATGTTTTATCACCTTGATAAAATGAAAAGATTTTTCACTCACACCACACACTTGATAAATTCGGCCAAGAGAAAGGAGAGGAAAGAGAGAGAATAATTTTGGGTACCAAAATTATTTTGGGTGTAGAAAATTGTTATAATATTTTCTTTAAAATATTATTGATATATTTTTTACTATTTAATATACAAGATTAATATTATCCCTGTAACACCCTAATCCGTCCAGGTCTGCAGCCCCATTCGGACTAAAGTATAAACTTGGTATTCGTAAACATTCAAAATATTTCAAACAATTAAAACTTTATTTAATAATAATTTATTCAAAATAGTAACGGAGTAATTTAATGTTGCGGAAGCTTAAATACACATAATACAAACATAATCAATTTGTCTTTTCAAACAGTAATATAAATCCAAAACACACATTCGCCCGACCATCTCGTCCCATCTGCTTCCAGGAAATCTTTTCTTCATTCTTTTTGTTTACCTGCGTGTAGCAAATAAAACATACTACACGCTCAGCGTTTAAGCTAAGTAAGCATATCTAATGCGTCGAACATCCATATAAACTGAATCTAAATTCATAATCAAATCATTTGATATCATGTACATAATGTTCAGTTCAGGTACTAAAAAAATCATAAGTCAATATTCAACATTCATTATTTTATTTTCACATTTTATCCGTCATTCATAATAACCACAATATTCAATTCAATATTTATTCATATATATTATTCAATGGTATCCTTATACTATTCTTAGTCTAAGGCCAATCACTTTAATATTTGTAAACCCTTGAATGAATTCTAGTTTAAATAATTAAACTATATCCCAATATAAAGTACTCCTAAATAATCCTTAAGCTAGGCCTAGTTTAAGATAAAAGGGTTTTGAAAATCTTAAACTTACCTTCACTTAAGGCCAACCAAAAACCGACAGCGTAGTGTTCACTGTTGGGTGGGTGGTACCCCCAAACGAGTAGGTACTCAAGTTTGGTTCTTGGATCCCGTACGTAAGTTTTAACCCTAGCCACCGGGGTTCATACCCACAAGGCCTAACTTAAATAGGTATATCTTAGAGGTCTTCTAGATACCTTTCAAATCGACATTAATATGGGTATATCTTAGAGGTCTTCTAGATACCCTTAACAATATATTATTTTCACATTCATCAATATATTCATTATGATTTAATCATTCACAATTATCATTTTTAATCAGAAGATTTATTAAGATTTATTCATCATAATCATCAATCAATAATCATTACCATAATCATTAATGAACATAATATTCAATAACAATTAGCCGCCTAGCTTCGGGTGTTAACACCCTAACTTACCATCATGCATCACATAACATTTTATTTGTTAAAACTATTACTTTTAATGTGAAAAATCATTTTTATAATGATCATAATCAATTGGTATCAAAAATAGGATTCTAGGGCTAAAAAAATAACATTTTCAGACAAATTTTCGGATCAGAAATTCGGGGGATCAATCCAGGCAGTGTGATTGTTCAGAGAAGTGTGATGGATCTGGGAAGTGTGATCGATCCGGGCAGTGTGATCGATTAGGGAAGTATGATCGATCCGGGCAGTGTGATCGATCAGGGAAGTTGATCGATCTGGGCAGTGTGATCGATCCAGGCAGTGTAGTTTCAGGTTACTGTTCATCGTCTTCTACCTTCGGTCCATTTTCGGAAATATCATTTTTAGTTACCAAACTTCAATTAAACTATATAGAAATGTTCTCCAAGGTTCATAGATCATTTTGGTATCATTAATTCATGATTTTAACATCAAATTAAAGGTTTATGATTCTTGGTTCTACAAGAATGTCAAACACAAAACTCAACCAAATGACCATTTATAAACGTAAAAACGATCTATACGAACATTCTAGTCAGTAGATATATCTACGGGCTTACCTCGAAGCGTAATGGAGGTTTTGAAGTTTTTCCGGTGAAACTTTCGGCGAGGATTGTGCCTATCTCCGGCGACGGGAAGCTCTCTTGACAGCACTACTCCACTCTCTACACTCTTAACTATCTCTTAGAAAGAAGAATGGTGAAAAATGGTGGAGTTTAGAGAGGTTTATATAGTGGAGTGGAGAGGAAGAAGACACAGGTTTGGTGACATCTGTTTCTCTGTTCTGGCATCTCGGTGGAGGGAGCGGCGATTGCTAGGATTCCCAGACGCAAGTCCCTGATTGGGACTAATTTGGTCCCAGTCGGGGAACACGTTTTGGTCCAACTTTCTCCGAATTGAAATCCGATTGAACCGTTGGAATCAGACAGTCAAACTCTACATAATGATAAAATTTTTATTATTTATTAACCAACTTTATAATTCACATATTTTTGGGTCTTTCTCAGTAATTAATTAATTATCAATTAATTAATTATGATAGGCCTATTTTTGGGGCGTTATATTTCTCTCCCCCTTAAAATAATTTCGTCCTCGAAATTACGTGAGTCATTGATTGAAGAGGTTCCGATATTGCATTCTTATTGACTCTTCAGTTTCCCATTTTGCTTCTTCAGTAGAGTGATTCCTCCATAGTACTTTGACTAGAGGGACAGATTTGTTTCTTAGTTCCTTGACTTCACATGCCAAAATTTGGACAGGTTCTTCTTCATAAGTCAAATTTTCATCAAGAGTTACAGTTCCATCAGTCAAGACATGCGATGGATCAGAACGGTATCGTTTCAACATTGACACATGGAATACATCGTGAATTTTGTTTAATTCGGGTGGAAGTTCCAACCGATAGGCTACTGGACCTACCCGTTCAGTGATTCGGTATGGCCCAACATACCTTGGACTCAGTTTTCCCTTCCTACCAAATCGCAGTACTCAGGAATACTTTGTCATCAACGTTGTATTCAATGTCTCGACGTTTTAAGTCGACATAAGATTTCTGTCAATCGGAAGCCACTTGCAATCTTTCTCTAATTAAACGAACCTTTTCTTCAGTTTCGCGGACGAGATCAGGTCCTTCAAGCTTTTGCTCGCTTAATTCTGTCCAGCATACTGGGGTTCTACAACGTCTTCCATACAAGGCTTCGTATGGGGCCATTTGGATACTCGCTTGATAACTGTTGTTATAAGCAAACTCCATTAGTGGTAAATATTGTTCCCAATTGTTTCCAAAATCGATTACACATGCTCTCATCATATCTTCCAGAATTTGAATTGTTCTTTCAGATTGTCCATCAGTTTGAGGATGAAATGCTGTACTAAAGTTGAGTTTAGTTCCTAAGGCTTTCTGCAGACTCTTCCAGAATTGCAACGTGAATTGAGGGTCACGATCAGAAATGATAGACAAAGGCACACCATGTAATCTTACGATCTCACGAATGTACAATTCTGCCAACTTTTTCAATGACGTATCACATCGAATTGGGATGAAGTGAGATGATTTGGTTAATCGGTCAATGATAACCCAAACAACGTCATTCTTCTTAACTGATAATGGAAGTCCGATTACAAAGTCCATCGTAATTTGTTCCCACTTCCATTCAGGAATGGTTGGTGGATGCAGCAATCCACTTGGCACTTGATGTTCTGCTTTGACTTGTTGACCCGCTTCAATGTGGGCCACCGATACGTTTTCTTCAGGATGCATGGTATATGTGGTTTCGTGAGATTCACGCATTAAACGTTCTTTCACTTCACCACTAGGAACTACCAAACGATTCCTGTAGAATAAAATTCCGTCATTCACAGTGAAGTCTTGTCTCTCCCCTTTAGAGACAAGTTCACAAGTCTTCAAACAATAATCATCATTCTTTTGCGCTGAGTGAATTTCGTTTTCCAGAGTTGGTTGGATTCGGAGTTTGGCTACCATCTTCCGACTTAACGCATCAGCAACTACGTTAGCCTTACCAGGGTGATAGTCGATATAGCAATCATAATCCTTGATAAGTTCCAGCCATCTTCTTTGCCTCAGATTCAACTCTTTCTGAGTTAACATGTATTTCAGACTTTTATGGTCTGTATGAATATACGTTCTTTCTCCAAAGAGATAATGACGCCATATTTTTAAAGCAAATACAACTGCTGCTAACTCAAGATCATGGGTGGGATAGTTACATTCATGAGGCTTCAACTGCCTTGATGCGTATGCCACGACCTTACCGTCTTGCATAAGTACACATCCCAAGCCATTATGAGATGCGTCACTAAAGATTGTGTAGTCTACACCTGGTACTGGTTGTGTCAGTACAGGTGCTTCTGTCAGACATTTTCTTTAATTTTTCAAAGCTTTGCTGGCATGCGTCGGTCCACAAGAAATTCACGTCTTTCCTTAGGAGTTTGTTGAGTGGAGTTGCGATCGAGGAAAAACCTTCAACGAATCGTCGATAGTATCCAGCTAACCCCAGAAAACTTCTTACTTCTCGAACATTCCTTGGAACTTTCCACTCGGTGATGGCAGATATTTTGCTGGGGTCCACTTTGACACCTTCTTTCGAAATCACATGTCCTAGAAATGTGACTTCATCAAGCCAAAATTCACACTTTGACAATTTGGCATATAGTTTGTGCTCTCGTAGTACACTGAGTACTACCTCCAGGTGTTTCGCATGGTCTTCTCGATTCTTCGAGTACACAAGAATATCGTCGATGAACACTATAACACCCTAATCCGTCCAGGTTTACAGCCCCTTCCGAACTAAAGTATTAACTTGGTAATCATATAATTTAAAACATTTCAAATAACTTTATTCATCATAAATAAAATTTCCAAACATAATTGTAGTAAATACGGAGTGTTTTTAATAATAATGCGGAAGCGACTTTTAAACATGTCTCATAACAACATAATTATTTATTTTGTTCAATGATCCACCACGACTGTCTCGCCCCTTCTGCTGCCAGGAATCAGCCAATCATTCATTCTACCTACCTGCGTGTAGCAAATAAAACACACTACACGCTCAGCGGTGAAGCTGAGTAAGCATATCTAAAGCGTCGAACATCCAAATAAATTGAATCTCAATTCATAATCAACCATTTGATATCATGCACACAATATATGATTCAAACATTCATGATATTCTCAATATTTTATTCCAAGTCATTTGATATTCAATATCTCAACCATGCTCTTAAATTATTCTTAATCTAAGGCCAAATCATTTTATAACAAACTCTTAGCTATTCCTAGTCTAAGGCAACATTTCTAACCAGGCCCTTAAACTATAAATAGTTTAATGCAGAACACAAGAATCGATAATCCACCCTATGAGTCATGTGGATTACGTACCAACCGAACAGTGAACTGTCGGGTGGGTGATATCCGGTCTGGATCCCGTACGTACGTTTTAACCCCGAAATATGAATTGGTCAAGGAGGTATATCTTAGAGTTCTTCTAGATATCCTTAATATTTATCATCATTATACAAGTGGGTATATCTTAGAGTTCTTCTAGATATCCTTAATAATATACATCAATTTCATAATCATCATTATATCCATTTTTAATCATGAGTTAATCATACCAATCAGTAGGTTAATCATTCATAATTGGCCACAATAATAGTTCATCATAATAATCATTTAACATAACATTTAATAACAATTAGCGGCCTAGTCTCGAGTGTTAACACCCGAACTTACCGTCATGCATCACATAATGTTTTAATTTGTTAAAAACATCATTTTTGTTATGAAAAATCATTTTTATAATAATCATAATCAATTGGTATCAAAAATAGGATTTTAAAGCTCAAAAATAGCAATTTCAGACAAAATTTCGGACCAGAGTTTCGGAAGATCGATCCAGCCTTCTGGATCGATCCAACTAGAAGAAAAACTCCCAGAGGATTGATCCAATGAAGGGGATCGATCCACTCTGTGGATTTTCAGCCACTGTTCATTCGTCTTCAACCTCGGTCCATTTTTCGGGAAAACCATTTTTAGTCACCGAACTTCAATTAAACTATATAGAGATGTTCTCCAAGGTTCACAGATCATATTAGAATTATTAAAACATATTTTTAACATCAAATTCAAGGTTTATGATTCTTGGTTCTTCAAACATGTCAAACACAAAACTCAACCAAATGACCATTTATGAACGTAGAAGCGACCTATATGAACATTCTAGTCATTAGATATATCTACGGGCTTACCTCGAAGGTAAATGAAGGTTTTGAAGATTTTCTGGCGAAACTTCCGGCGACGATAGCTCTCAACTCCGGCGACCTCACACCAATACGACAGCACCACCACGTTCTCCTCACTCCGAGCAACAGAATAGAATGAAACTTTGTAAGAAATGGTGAAGAATGGAGGGAGTTGTGGTAGTCTTTTATAGGAGAAGGAAGAGGAAGAAGACATGGTGATGACTCCATTCTCCTGTTTTGGCGTCTCAGTGGAGCGGACGGCCTATCTCTACAATTCCAAACGCAAGTCCCTGATTGGGACTAATTTGGTCCCAGTCGGGGAACACTTTTTGGTCCAACTTTCTCCGAATTGAAATCCGTTTGCACCATTGTGATCGTACATTTAAACTCTATCGAACGATATAATTTTCATATTTATTTGTAATACTTTTTCCGACATCATATTTTTGGGTGGTTGACTTTGACAGAGTCAAAATTGATTTAATTGATCTTTACTCAAAAAGGTTCTTACATTTCATTCATATTATTTATTCTCATTATTTATTTCAATAAATCATTTCAAAGTTCATATCATAAACAAATTTCTTCATTTATTCTTAATTTGGGTCTGTACTCAGGTTCCCAAGTAAGGTCACACAATAAGTCAACATATTGGATTTATCTCTATGAGACTTATCCAGATTTTGATATTGAATATTAAAACATATTTCATTTCGGCCCAAAGCCCAATAACAATTATTATTATTGTCGGGTGGGTGATATCCGGTCTGGATCCCGTACGTACGTTTTAACCCCGAAATATGAATTGGTCAAGGAGGTATATCTTAGAGTTCTTCTAGATATCCTTAATAATCATCATCTTTATACAAGTGGGTATATCTTAGAGTTCTTCTAGATATCCTAAATAATCATCATCATTATACAAGTGGGTATATCTTAGAGTTCTTCTAGATATCCTTAACAATATACATCAATTTCATAATCATGATTATATCCATTTTTAATCATGATTTAATCAATAATCATACCAATCAGTAGGTTAATCATTCATAATTGGCCACAATAATAGTTCATCATAATAATCATTTAACATAACATTTAATAACAATTAGCGGCCTAGTCTCGAGTGTTAACACCCGAACTTATCGTCATGCATCACATAATGTTTTAATTTGTTAAAAACATCATTTTTGTTATGAAAAATCATTTTTATAATAATCATAATCAATTGGTATCAAAAATAGGATTTTAGAGCTCAAAAATAGCAATTTCAGACAAAATTTCGGACCAGAGTTTCGGAAGATCGATCCAGCCCTCTGGATCGATCCAACTAGAAGAAAAACTCCCAGAGGATCGATCCAATGAAGGGGATCGATCCACTCTGTGGATTTTCAGTCACTGTTCATTCGTCTTCAACCTCGGTCCATTTTTCGGGAAAACCATTTTTTGTCACCGAACTTCAATTAAACTATATAGAGGTGTTCTCCAAGGTTCATAGATCATATTAGAATTATTAAAACATATTTTTAACATCAAATTCAAGGTTTATGATTCTTGGTTCTTCAAACATGTCAAACACAAAACTCAACCAAATGACCATTTATGAACGTAGAAACGACCTATATGAACATTCTAGTCATTAGATATATCTAGGGGCTTACCTCGAAGCTTATTGAAGGTTTTAGAAATTTTCCGGCGAAACTTCCGGCGATGATTACTCCCCACTCCGGCGACTTCGGCGGCAACTAACAACACCAGACTGCTCCCTTCACTCTTATGAACACAATGGTATAATTTTCCAGAAGATTGGTGCAGAATTGGTAAGGATGGAGTATCCTTATATAGAAGAAGAGAAGGGGAAGAGGACATTGGCTGACTCATTTCTGCGTATGAAAGTCGCGTAGTGGAGGAGGCTGCGCCGATCGGATATTTACACGATTCTTCCCTGATTGGGACTAATTCCGGTCCCAGTCGGGGTACTCTTTTTGGTCCAACTTTCTCCGAATTGAAATCCGTTTGTACCGTTGCGATCAGAGAGTCGAACTCTATCCAACGATATAATTTTTATATTCATTCGTTATACTTTTTCCGACACCACATTTTTGGGTGTTTGACTTTAACAGAGTAAAAATTGGTTTAATTGACCTTTCTCATAAAAGGTTCTCTCATTTAATTCATATCAATTATTCTCATGATTTATTTCAACAAATCATTTCAATATTTACATTCTAAACAAATTCTTTATTTACTCTTGTTTTGGGTCTGTACTCAGGTTCCCAATCAAGACCACACAAATAGTCCACATATTGGATTTATCTCTATGAGACTTATCCAGATTTTGATATTAGATGTCAAAACAAATTTCGTATCGGCCCAAAGCCCAACAACTATTTATTTTAAGCGAAAAAATTTGACAAATTGAATATTTATTCATTAAAAATTTTAGGGTATGTTTTGGGGCGTTACACTACCAAACGATTCCTGTAGAATAAAATTCCGTCATTCACAGTGAAGTCTTGTCTCTCCCCCTTAGAGACAAGTTCACAAGTCTTCAAACAATAATCATCATTCTTTTGCGCTAAGTGAATTTCGTTTTCCAGAGTTGGTTGGATTCGGAGTTCGGCTACCATCTTCCGACTTAACCCATCAGCAACTACGTTAGCCTTACCAGGGTGATAGTCGATATAGCAGTCATAATCCTTGATAAGTTCCAGCCATCTTCTTTGCCTCAGATTCAACTCTTTCTGAGTTAACAAGTATTTCAGACTTTTATGGTCTGTATGAATATATGTTGTTTCTCCGAAGAGATAATGACGCGATATTTTTAAAGCAAATACAACTGCTGCTAACTCAAGATCATGGGTGGGATAGTTACATTCATGAGGCTTCAACTGCCTTGATGCGTATGCCACGACCTTACCGTCTTGCATAAGTACACATCCCAAGCCATTATGAGATGCGTCACTAAAGATTGTGTAGTCTACACCTGGTACTGGTTGTGTCAGTACAGGTGCTTCTGTCAGACATTTTCTTTAATTTTTCAAAGCTTTGCTGGCATGCGTCGGTCCACACGAATTTCACGTCTTTCCTTAGGAGTTTGTTGAGTGGAGTTGCGATCGAGGAAAAACCTTCAACGAATCGTCGATAGTATCCAGCTAACCCCAGAAAACTTCTTACTTCTCGAACATTCCTTGGAACTTTCCACTCGGTGATGGCAGATATTTTGCTGGGGTCCACTTTCACACCTTCTTTCGAAATCACATGTCCTAGAAATGTGACTTCATCAAGCCAAAATTCACACTTTGACAATTTGGCATATAGTTTGTGCTCTCGTAGTACACTGAGTACTACCTCCAGGTGTTTCGCATGGTCTTCTCGATTCTTCGAGTACACAAGAATATCGTCGATGAACACAACTACGAATTGATCAAGATATGGTTGGAATACACTATTCATGAGATCCATGAATACTGCTGGAGCATTGGTCAAACCAAAGGGCATCACTGTAAACTCATAATGACCATAACGAGTACGGAATGCGGTCTTTGGGATGTCCTCTTTCTTGACAGGAATTTGATGGTATCCTGACCGTAAGTCAATCTTAGAGAATACAGTAGATCCTCTAAGCTGATCAAATAAGTCATCGATACGGGGTAAAGGATAACGATTTTTGATTGTGACTTTATTTAATTGACGGTAATCGATGCAGAGTCTCATCGAGCCGTCTTTCTTCTTTACAAACAGAACGGGTGCTCCCCATGGGGAAACACTCGGTCGAATGAATCCTTTATCAAGTAAATCTTGTAATTGAGCCTTCAATTCCTTCATTTCAGCAGGAGCCATACGATAGGGAGTTGCTGATATCGGTCCCGTTCCAGGAACAAGATCAATGGAAAATTCTACTTCTATGGAAGATGGTATACCAGGAAGTTCGTCAGGAAATACATCAGGAAAGTTACACACCATTGGTATGTCCTTCAATCCAGGAGTTTCTTTTGATGTGTCTCGTACATTACATAAATAGGCTTCACATTTCTTGCGGATGAGGCGCCTAGCATGTATATACGAGATGAATTCAGTAGGTTTGGGTGTCAGCTTTTCTTTCACTTCAATGGTCTTTCCATCATTGTTTTTTAGTTGTATCACCCGTTGTCGGCAATCGATAACAGCTTGATGTTCAGTAAGCCAATCCATACCAAGGATGACATCGAATTCCTTATACGGTAATTGAACAAGATTTGCAAGGAGTTGTTGTCCTTCGACAATCAGCGGACAATCTTTGTATACATGATGTAACCTCATACTATGTCCTAGTGGGTTAGATACTAGTATAGGGTGTTCTAAGTTTTCTTTCAATATGTCAGCTTTGTCAGGCATAGGTACACAGATGTAAGATAATGTCGATCCAGGATCTATCAACACATGCATGGTTGTATCGAATAATGAGAACATACCCTGGATGACATCAGGGTTCTCTTCAGTACGTCCTTTCATTGCATAGGTGCGGGCAAGCGCTCGTCCTTGCTGTTGATTTTGATTTTTAGCAGGATTGGATCCTGCTGTAGAGCGTTGACTTGGAGCGGGACATGTCGATGCTGCGTGACTGGCGACAGGAGCAGGTGGAAATGGCTCTCCAGGATTTGTGGGACAGTTCTTTCGGAAATGCCCCGGCTTTCCACAACCGAGACATAGTCTTTGAGCAAGCCAACATTCCCCAGGATGGTGTCTCCCACACAATTTACACGCTGGGTTTTTCCATCCCATTGACCTGTTGCCAGATGCCACTGATTGGGTTTGTACAGATTTCCCCTTCTCGGAGAAGTGTGAGCTGCTGGGTCCTTGAAATGGTCTTTTCCCACTCGAGACAGAATTTGTAGGTCGACGTTCACTTGTGCTAGCACCTTCTTTCTTCAAGTACTCCTTACAAGCATTCAGATCCTTGTCTGCTTTAGCAATCAGATCATAGGCTTCCGTGAAGTCTACCGTTGGTATGACAGATACTTGAGCCCTGAGATCAGGTCAGAGTTTTGACCTGAACTCCTCAACACGGTCAGTTGTGGTGCTTACCAACGTTGGTGCAAATTTGGCAAGACTGACAAACTTTTGGCGATATTCGGGAAGCGTCATCTCCCCTTGTTGCAACTCAACAAATTCGGTACGTTTCGCTTCACGGAAACGTGCTGGGATATACTCTTTCTTGAAAGCCCAGTCGAAGAACTCCCACGTCCATGGCTTCGGGGTTTCGTTACTCTCATCGGTGCGTTTCCACCATTCGTAGGCTTCCCCACGAAGTAATTGTGATGCGAGTCTCGGGTGGTCGTTAAGCGGTATGTTCAGATCTCTCAACACTCGGGCAGTCTGTTCAATCCAATTCCAAGCAATTTGAGGTTCGGCGATTCGGTCGCCCAGAAATTCTTCTGCTCCATTGTCTTTCAGAGTTTTGAAAGTAATCACTCGTTGAGGTGGTGGAGGCGGTGGTTGAAACACAGGAGCATTGGCTATTTGTTGCAAGAAATTAGCCAGAAAGACAGGAATAACGTAGTCTTGTTGACCAGCGGCATTAGCATTGTTCCCCTCGTTCTGGGAACATTCTGTTGATTAATAGGCTCGTTTTGGATAGGAGGGGTGAAGCTAGACGCTTCAGTGTGAACACTTACGTGTTCATTGTTGCCTTGTCCGTGTGTAGTTTCTTGACTCATTCTACAATTAACAGAAATTCCTTTATTAGGATTCTTTATTTGGGTAGTTGAGTTCATGACAGAAATTGCAAAGGATTACAATAATTGATACAATCAAGGAATTCGAACAACAAGATTTATTCTAAGCGTTTGCGTTTGAATAATTAGATTTTCTCGAGTTTAAGGAAGGATCTTCCACACCGGATCCGCAGATGCTGTTGGCAGAGTCTACACTGAATGTTTCTTCAGGGTCGTCTCGTTCCCACGCGACTTTGCGGCGAAGATAAATTCTTCGTTTCATTATTCTTGCGATGCGATGTGCACGTTGATAACGCATCAAGGAGTCATATATTTTTCGTTTATTCTTTCGTCTCTTGCCGAATACGAAAGTTCGACTCGAGTCAACACTTGATATCATCTCAGAATTAACAGTTGACATCTATGAAATTCAATACAATCAAATTCAATACTCAAGTTTTATTATCTTCTTAGAGCAGAGGGATGCGAAAGTCGTGGATGTGATTGACAAATTTTTTTATATATTATTAATACAACTGAAATATATATAATATATAAAAAAAATTTTTAAAATCTAAGTTATGATACGAAGATCGGGTTTAAAACCATTTGCTCCGATACCAAATTGTAACACCCTAATCCGTCCAGGTCTGCAGACCCATTCGGACTAAAGTATAAACTTGGTATTCGTAAACAATCAAAATATTTCAAACAATTAAAACTTTATTTCATAATAAATAATTCAAAATAGTAACGGAGTAATTTAATGTTGCGGAAGCTTAAATAAACATAATACAAACATAATTAATTTATGTCTTTTCAAACAGTAATTTAAATCCAAAACACACATCCGTCCGACCATCTCGTCCCATCTGCTTCCAGGAAATCTTTTCTTCATTCTTTTTGTTTACCTGCGTGTAGTAAATAAAACATACTACACGCTCAGCGTTTAAGCTGAGTAAGCATATCTAATGCGTCGAACATCCATATAAACTGAATCTAAATTCATAATCAAATCATTTGATATCATGCATATAATGTTCAGTTCAGGGACTAAAAAAAATCATAAATCAATATTCAACATTCATTATTTTATTTTCACATTTTATCCGTCATTCATAATAACAACAATATTCAATTCAATGTTTATTCATATATATTATTCGACAGTATCCTTATACTATTCTTAGTCTAAAGCCAATCACTTTAATATTTGTCAACCTTTGAATGAATTCTAGTTTAAATAATTAAACTATATTCTAGTATAAAATATTCCTAAATAATCCTTAAGCTAGGCCTAGTTTAAGATAAAAGGGTTTTGAAAATCTTAAACTTACCTTCACTTAAGGCCAACCAAAAACCGACAGCGTAGTGTTCACTGTTGGGTGGGTGGTGCCCCCAAACGAGTAGGTACTCAAGTTTGGTTCTTGGATCCCGTACGTGCGTTTCCCTGTTCTGGCGTCTCGGTGGAGGGAGCGGCGATTGCTAGGATTCCCAGACGCAAGTCCCTGATTGGGACTAATTTGGTCCCAGTCGGGGAACACTTTTTGGTCCAACTTTCTCCGAATTGAAATCCGATTGAACCGTTGGAATCAGACAGTCAAACTCTACATAATGATAAAAGTTTTATTATTTATTGACCAACTTTATAATTCACATATTTTTGGGTCTTTCTCAGTGATTAATTAATTATCAATTAATTAATTCTGATAGGCCTATTTTCGGGGCGTTACATGTGGGACAAGCTTGAAGTGACGTACGAAGGTACCGATCAAGTGCGTGAAGCCAAGATCGATTTTCTCACCCAAGAATATGAAATGTTCCGAATGAAGGAAGGTGAGAAAATCGACGACATGTTTGATCGGTTCTCAAAGATTATAAGCGATCTTCATGCTCTTAAGAAGACATATACCAACAAGGATCTCGTAAGGAAAATCTTGGGAAGTCTCACCCCCGAATGGAGATCAAAAGCCGATGCAATCTATGAATCCATTGGAGTCTCCAACGTCACCATCGACGGGGTAAGAGGTAATCTTAAAACCTATGAATCTACTGTTCTTAACCCGTCTTTGAATGACCAAAAGAAAGGGATAGCATTAAAAGCCGCCAAAGAATCAACGATGAATGATTCAAGTGACGATGATGAAGTCAAGCTTGTCATGAAGAAGTTTTGTAAACTTCTAAGGAAGAAAGAAAAGGTTGAGGATGGCCCTATGTGCTATGGATGTGGTGAAGCCGGGCACATCAAGAACAAATGCCCGAGAAGCGGAAGGAATGCTCGTCAATTCAAAAGGCAAAGGGCATATATCTCTTGGGGTGGCGCACGGAGACCAAACCGACGATGTACAAGAGGTATGTACCATTTCTTCCGACTCTTACACCTTTGAAGAAATGCAAGAAGCACTTCATGAACTTTATGATGAATTTGTTAGCGATTCTAAAATCGACAAACTAGAAAGTTCCTCAAACGAATGTGAATCTTGTAAAGCTTTAAGGGAACAAGTCACAAAACTTGAGAGTACGGTCAAGAAATTTAATACTCCGCACAAAGATTTAAATTTGCTCCTTGACACTATGCATTTTTCTAAGGAAGGAATAGGTTTTAATAAAAATGAAGTTAAGGTTAAAGAAAACGTTGAGCCACCATCTAGACAACCATCTAAGGCTCAACGTAAGAAACCTAAAAATCAGGATAATAGAAAACCGAGTCAACCTAAGGACACTAGACAACCTAGACTAAAACCTAGGAATGAAAATGTTCATGGTAGACAACCTAAGAAAAATGATTTTGTGCATAATAATAATTTTTCTCAAAATAGGAGAAATAACATAAGGACACCTAGAAATGACTCTTTTGAAAACATGCATAAAACATCCTTTTCTCAAAATAGGATGAATATCGTTAGACCCCCTAGCTATTATCAACCTACGCATATGTTCAACCCAAACGTACTATGCCATTATTGCAATAGGGTAGGACATATAGCTCCCGTGTGTTTTACTAGACATAGGCATCTCACCTATAATGAAACACACAACATATTTGGTGCTAACGAAAAGAAATCCTTTAGAAAAGGATGTTCGTATCATAAACAATCTCCACAGGCTAATGCACAAAAGAAACCTTACTATTTCTTCTACTTTGACGAAAAGAAGAAAGTCCACATTCCGTTACCGGAACCGACACAAATCACACCGAGATATCGGCATTCCATTGAGGTAGACTGGAACCCGCCAACCACGGGACGACGGGTTGGCCAAGGTAACCACTAAATTATCATCAAACCGAGTGTGTGAAGATGTGTTTGGAAATAAACTTTCGGTGTGTGTGTGGATAATAAAAACAAATTAACCTCCAAGGACCCATAAAAATATTTTGGGTACCAAAGTGTTACTTTGCAGGAACCCCGTTCATGAAATCAGGAGGAACCATGCAAACAGCGCTGTCCAGGAGACCCAACAGAGCTGTTGAGAGAAACACCGTCAACCAGTTTGAGCCAACAACACTGTACAACACTGCAACAACGCTGTCACAGGGAGTCCCTTTACTCTTTGCTTTCCAGAATCTCTTTCAACAACGCAATCCCTTTTTTCCAACATCGCTGTCTACCCAAAACACCTTGTTTTCAACCAAAACCAGAAACTTTTCAAACAGCGCTATCCCCTTTTCAACAGCGCTGTCCATTTTTACAAATTTTTTTTTCTATCGTAAAACAGCGATGTAGGGAAACCCAACAGTGCTGTTCTAATGGGTTCAACCCCTTACATATTTCCAGAAACTTTGGAAACATCACTGTAGGATACCCAACATCGCTGTCCATTTGACACTTGTTTTTAAAGACTAGTCGCACAACAGCGCTGTCTGGAAGCTTAACAGCGCTGTCTGGACAGCGATGTAGCATAGGGGACATCACTGTTCTAACTAAATTTTTCAAAAAAAAAAACCGTTGGCAACAGAATTTATTGCTCCAAAAGCCATATTTTTGAAAGTTTGGACGTTGGAAACCTTTTTTCCTATAAATTGGGACCCCCTCTCCTCACTTTTACACACACAAACACCATTCTCTTCAATATCTTTACATATTTCATCTTCTCTACTCTAATCTTTTGAGATTTCTTCACCATGGGAAAAGACAAGAGCAGGGCTGTCCCCTCCGGGAAATCCAAGTCCAAATCTCGGGCACCGTCAACAAACTCCGAGGAGCACCTCTAGTATGGCGACAGATGGTATCTCTGGTTCGATTCCTAGGAGGAGCGCACCCGTTTCCTCACCTTCTTCTCTAAACGGGTTGTGGCTCCTCCCGCGGATTGTCCCGGAGCGCTTCCCGGAGTTGCAGGGCTACGACGATCTAGACGCACAGCTTCACCAAGCCAGCCTTTGGCCGTTTGTCTCCCGGACTCGGAACGAGATCAACCCGGCGCTGATTCGGGTCTTCTACTCCAACCTCCGGCGTGAGGGCAACGTGCTCTACTCTCTTGTCAAGAGCACGCCGATAGAGCTTTTCGTTGAGCAGCTTGGGCGCATCGTTGGCCTCCCCTACCAAGGCGACGACGTCTCCCACTATGGCGGAGAGGACTGGTGCTCAACAACGAGGGCCTTATCCTCAACGAGCTTGGCATCACCGAGCTCATCCGTCATGCCTCGGGCCACCCCACCATCCACTCCGCAAACCCCGAGAGCCGGCTTCTTCTCTACATCGTGTCCCGAATCATCAAGCCCCGGAAGCATGGGCACACGATCATGTCCGGTTAGGACCTCAAGCTCCTCCATGCAATCATGCACTCGGCGCCAATCAATTGGGTGAAATTTGTCATGATCAACATGACAGTCGCCGCGTCCACCGACCACGATCACCTCCTTCCGTACCTGTTCGTGGTGATGGACATCCTTGAACGATTCAAGGTGACCACCACCGTTGGCCCACTCACAAAGGCCACGAAGATCTGGGCGATCAGCACCCAAACCTTCAAGAAGCGATCGGACAACGCCGGACCTGCCACTGCCACTGTTCTGCTGTTGGCCCTGCCGAACCCCAGGCCCGGGCCAACCTAACCTCCATCGCCGACTCCCTCTACCGGCTTCACTTCAAAGTTGACGGGATGGATGGCTACCTTGAGCGGCTTGACGAGGTTGTTCAACGCTAAGGGCACGCCATGAACGCATACTTCCAACGCGTAAACTACGTCCCCCACTGTACCAAGGCACGTTCCTTGGGCAAGTGTACGGTGACGAGGACGAAGAGGATGGCGCCTACGCCCCGTCAAACTCCCCAGACGAGGACAAGTTCGATAACGCCGTTGACGGCGATGAGATGGTCGATGACGACGAGGAGGAGGAAACCGAAGACGAAGACTATGCCACACCTAGAATTTTTATTTCTTCTTTCTTCAATTGTCTTGTTTTTTTATTATTTTTGCTTCCCTTGTACTTCGCCTTTTCCCTTTAATAAATAAAATTTTATTTTATCTTTTTGCTAATGTCAAAAGGGGGAAGAAAAGGGCTATGCATATACTAAGGGGAACGCCTCTAAAAACAAGACCGTTTGATTTTAATGTGACTAATTTCTTTTAAGCACAAATTAAGGGGAACTTTTTCACAACTTTTTGAAAATCAAATATCCCTTAGTATGCATATCCCCGTCTTGTTTGTCATTATCAAAAAGGGGGAAATTGTTGGAACACGGGTTACGCCTACGTCATACTAAACCGTGTTCGTTTTATGACAGGTTTTGATAATGCCAAACCGCCGACAATAACAAGGCTAAAGTGAGCAAAACCAAGGCGAAGGAACATGGCATGATGATTTGAGAACCAAGAACCAGGAATCAAGAACGAAGACTTAGAATTGTATTGAGTTGGTCTTAATGTGATCAAGACCGGCACAAACTTTCAAAACTTGGCTCTCTAGGCACATAACATCAAAATAATTTTTGCATATTCAAAAATGTTCTTATTAAGTTTTAAACATGCCTAAAAACACTTGGAGTTTGCCCAAACCAAAAACAAAGCCATCCGGCGTTCGGGTTTCAAAAACCGGCGTTCGGCTTTCGGTCATCGGCGTTGGTTTTTGGCGTCCGAACCAACCAAGTGGTTTTCAAATTTTAATGATTTGTTTTTACTTCTAGGCATGTTTAAATAGTTCTCCAACAAAAACGCGTCAAAAACCATCCCTCGTTTTTGGTCGTTTAGTGAAAACCATGCGAAACGGCGTAAACTTGGCTAGCCGTGGTTTTCAACTAAATGACGTGGTTTTCAAAATGTTTTAGTTGATTTCTTAGCAAAATGCATTAAACAAATGTTTTCAATACTTGGTTTTTATTTTGGAGAATATACATTTCTGTCATCGGCTAACGGCATGACTAAACCAACCATGGGTCTTGCTAAACCAGCCCAACAGTGATGTTGGTGTAACCAACAACGCTGTCCGGCATGGGAAGCTAAAAGCCATGGTTTGGCGTTAAGTCCTCCAACATCGATTTTGGATGTTAGACATCGCTGTTTAGCCAAGGTTGGGTTTCCAGAAACATCTGGAACAGCGATGTAGACTACCCTACATCGCTGTCCAACCTAAGCCAAAACCAAATACATTGGCAGAAAGTTTTTGGATAGCGATGTTGACCCAGCAACAGCGCTGTCAGGGCAAACTTTCCACCTTCAAAGTCAGACCTAAACATCGATGTTCAAGTAATGAACATCGATGTAGGGACCTGACCGTTGGAAGGAATTTAAGGCTAAAACTTTCCTTGTTTGGAAGTCAACAGCCAAAACAGCGATGTAGGGGTATTGGACATCGCTGTTGGCATGACCGTTGCTTCCCATTTTTCAAAACCCAAGCCTAGAATAGCGATGTCCAAGCCTAGGACAACGCTGTCTCGGTGAATTTCAGCAGATCCAAATTTAATCAAATCCCACAATTTGTGCCAATCACCCCTTAAATGTTTTGATCCGTTGGAGCCTATTTTTCCACTATAAAATGGGGTGTTTGGATCTGTTTTACATAACACATTACTTCACAACTCCTATTCTTTCATTGCATATTATTCATACATTATTCATAGCTTTTCAAGAGCCATTTTTGTGAAGTTCGTGTTGTGATCTTGAGCGTATTACTTTACTCATATTCACTCTTTTGAGAGAGCCTTGTTCTTGAGTGTTCATAGTTTTTATAGACATTAAGGGAAGTTTGTTTCCCTTGGTTGTACGAGGCAAAGGTACTTTCCTTCGGGTTGAAGCCTTGGAGTGCGGTATCTCCGAGCAAGTGTTGTTGAGGCTCGTGGGACTCGAGTTCTTATGTTGTAACGGTTTGTTAAGCACCTGTAAGCTTAACGGAAGTAGTGTAGCTCGATAGAGTCTCTCGGGAGGCTGGATTAGCCACAAGTTATGGTGAACCAGGGTGAATTCGGTGTGCCTTTTACTCTTTTCTCTACTTCTCTTTTATTTGTTTTTAATTCTTGCGATTTTTTGATCAAACGCTATTCACCCCCCCTCTAGCGTTGGTCTATTATTCTAACAAACACAAGCTGGAGGTGATTGTCCAACACAAGAGTTTACCTCCAATTCCAAGACTTCCGATTCAAGAAAAACAAGGAGCGCTCGGGTACATTCCAACTCATTTGAACATGACTGAACTGGTATTGGAGGCCCAATAGAGCAACCCGGAAAACTCGGTTCTACATCTATCAAACAATGAGTTTGATGAATAGAAGCTATAGGAACCATTGCCTCACTCTTCACAAATGAGGCTCAGCAAAAGGAAAGATATAACAATCTGAAGCGTATCAAGGCTGAGTGTGGAGTGATGCAAGGAATTAGTGAGGCTGCTGAATCTGCCCAGCGCAAGAGGAGTTGAAGGCTCTTTTCATTAAAACAGGGGGAAGTCTTGGACACATTATTTATGTTTTGATGAAAACACTTTCCTGTTTAAACATTTTTGATACATCTCGTAATTATGCTTGAATATATTTCCTTTAAGTATAGTATTTGAGATTTACTATGCGTGCATACATTCAGGGGGAATGTAATTCAGGGGGAACTTAACTATTTTTGGCTAATTATTGTTTTTGGTAATGAACTACTAATGAACTCTAAGCAATGGAAGACGGATATCTCAAGTCTTGTACTAGAGTTGGAGATCTCCGATTCAGGTACTCTAAAAAAACTACCCTCTTAAATGGAGTTTCAATCCTTAGTTCATTTCCACTCTTACTCTAAAAGTACTGGTCCTTAGGGTTCTATTAATGTACAGGACTTTGGAATATTAGTACCACTTTTCTTTTAAAATGAAGTTTATATTTTTTTTGGTACTACCTCGTCCTAATTAGAATTTAGAACTTCAGGGAATGAAAAATGATAGACTTTATTTTGAGCCTTGAGAACCCAATAAGAATAATTTCCTTTTAGTGCATAGTTTTTTTTGGGCCATTCTTTTGGGCTTAGACAAACCAAAACAATTACATTTTTTCAAATCAAATGAAACTGGTTTCATTTGAAACAGTTTCAACACTTTGGTAACCGGTAAAAGATTCCTTCAACTTTTCAAAATTCAACTTCTTGGAAGTTAAAACTCTTTTACTCTCACCGTTCCAACTACCCACTTAATGGAACTTGTGAACTTCTCATTCCTATCTCCTCCTCCTATTTAAACCGAGCCAATCCATATCCATTCCTATCACAAACAAATTTTCACACTATGAAAAGTCTTCAAACTCACTGCCTGAGAAAAACACCTAGAAAACTCTCTTCAATGGAGAAGTCTCTCTTCCTCACTTTCATAGACAGCATTGGAGAAAGCCTGGTGGGAAGAAAAGATGTTCAAGGTCTATGGTAAGAATCTCGGCAGTAGAGAAGGTTTATGGTGAGAATCTCGCATTCTTGCATCTCGCCACACACCTTCTCTAGATCAACACTCTCTTTTTCCTTTTCAAAATCTTTTTCCTTTTCTATTTTTTGCTCTTCAAAACTTTCTTTTCTTTTTCTCTTGGCCTATTTTCATCTCTCCCTTTTTACTCATTTTTTTAAAAAATTGATTTCAGGTCTCCGCTTCTCTTCCCTCTTCCCCTTTTCCTACTTCTCCTCCCGCTCTTTTTAAAACAGCTGTGATGTAAGCCTCTCTCTCTTCCCCGGCTTGTCTATATTTTGTTCTTCTATTTTCTAAACTTTTTCTTTTCTTCCCTAGTCACCATTTTTCTCCTTTTCCATAATTCTCCTTTAAACTCTTTTTCAAAACCCTTCTTTTATCTTCCTTTCAAAATCTTTTCTTTTTCCCAAAACCTTTTCTTGTTCTTTTTCTTTCCTTTCACCGACCCTCCTCTCCTCCCTTTCTAAAAACAATTTTCTTTGTTTTCATTTTTTTGGAGAGTTGTTGCTTCCAAGGTCTTAGTGTCCATTTTGGATATTGAGATCTATCAAACACAATGCCATCTGAACTTTCAAGCAAAATCAGCTGGTGATAAAAGCAGCCAAATGGCAAAAATATCACAAATCTCAAGACAAGACTTGGTTTAGGAACTCTTGTATTTTGAATTGTATTTTGTTTAAGAATTTTTCTTAACAAGCTGTATATTATGAGAAACTAAAAGAAAGTTACAAAATTAGTTCTTAGTACAGCGACCGGAACTCTTAGACTCTTGTTTGTCATCATCAAAAAGAGGGGAATTGTTGGGAAAAATTATAGATTTTGATGATGATGTATTTAGACTATAATAGGGACTTTAGGTCACCCCCAATATTCAATGTAATTTTTCTTTTTAGAAATATTGTTAAAACCGAGTTTTTGAGATTTCCAATAAAACGTGTGATATTTCACTTTGTGGTTTGATGATTACTCTTTGAAGACTTAATCAATTCCGTGATATGGAAATTGGAATTCTTGCTTGGAAATGTCAGAGACAAGTAAGGAATTCTCAAAGCAGTTGGTTACTTTGAAGATTCTCAAATCCGGAATACTTTCAGATACTCGGACGTCTCGCAACGACTCGCTGAAGGCTAAGTTATCCAGATCAGAAGACTAGCGCGGATGTCTTTCTCACCCGGAAGTCTAAGGATGACAAATCCGGAATCGTCAGTTAAGAACCGAATGTCTCAAGGAAGACCGGAACTCTCAGAAGCTTAGAAAATTATCTAAGTCATGAATGAAGAAATTCTACCCTTGGTAAGGAAAAATCAAATTTTTGATTTTCAACGGCTAGATTGAGGATAATTAAGTTGATTCAAGAACAAATGACTTGAAGACAAGGTTTGAACTTCACAAATTGAAGAGCTCGCCCAGAATTCCTAAACAAACACAAGAAGACAAAATGGGTACTCCACTCAATAAAGAGCTACAATCCAGAATTCTTGAACAACAACTAATAGACAGATTCTGTGAAAAAAGGAATCCTTTCTCAAACAATTGGGTATGTCCAAACACCCATTCCAATGAAGAATCCTCAATCTCACTCTTCGTTCAAAATTGAAGCCAGCAAATGCAACGGATAGTCTATTCCCTTCAACGGATAGATTATTCACCCAGCTATATATAGCTTCCATGGAAGACTGGAGAAAAGTGTACATGAGATAACAAGCAAGACTACAACAACGATGAACTAAAACTATCTCATTCACAGTTAGCCAAAAATTCTGATAAAGAGAGATTTCTAAACTCCTTATCCAGAAGCAAACTTCTCCTCCTTGCAAAGAGCTATAGTGTAAACACTTAAAGGTTTCCTTGACTCAAGTATCACACCACGTTGAAGGATACAACTTTTAATCAAACATTTTGATTAAAAAGGGGAACATCAACTTTTCTACAAGTTGATATTGCAAGTCCTATTGTTCGGACCTTGCAGTTGTTGAAGAAGCGTGACCTTCGAAGGAACAACAAAGCCAGCACGAGTGCAGTAGCAACATTGGCCTTGCGAAGATATACGGTGCAGAAATTCACACAAGTGTAATTGTTGGTTCATTATTCAACAGCCAACTACATAGTGGATTTTGAGGACGTAGAAGGATTACCCCACCTTCGAACGTCGTTAAAGTTTGTGTGTCTCTCTCTTTTATCTTTACTTATACTTGCACTTACATTAACTGTGAAACTAACCCATCCATATTGATTACTGCTCCAATAACCCACCAACTTCCGCACACAATCTAAGTTCATAAGAACTCTAGGCTAACACTCATTTTCACGTATTCAAAAGAAACGAAAAAGTTTTTAAACTTGTAACAACATCTATTCACCCCCCCTCTAGACTTTGTATCTCACCACTTTGGGACCACCACATTCCCAAACAAGTACCCCAGAAAATATAATCAAATAGTCTAAATAGTCTGATTACTCCCAACCAACTTACTTTACTCGTCATCTTCATCGCATCGCCCCGCACAGCAAAGAACATCTGATCTGCTATTGTTCATCTATTTTGCATCCGGTCGCCTCCCATCTTGCAGAGTTGTAGCAGCCGACACCTTCACCTAGCCATCACAACCTCCTCTTCTTCCTCTTCAATCACTCGATGCCATGCTCCCCGTCTCCCGCTTCTGTCTCTCAAATCGATTGCCGGTCTCAGCTTTAATTTGTTACTTCCTTCGTGAAAGGTAACCATGCAAGGATAGGTAGCAGAATATAAAATTTTAACATCCTAACATGATTATCTTGCCCAGAATCACGTACTAAACTTATAGTAGTAAGAAATTTGTACCTTTCTCCGTAAGCGGTAAAAACGAAGAAGCCGTAGGAAGAGCGTTGAAAGTGCAAACGTAACCGTTCAAGCGTCCGGTCTCCAACTTTGACCCACGAACAACGCCGGAGTCTACCACAATCTTTATGCTAGTAAAGATTATAGTAGTATAAAATATAAAGATTAAAATTGGGATAATAATAATCTTGTATATTTCTATAGAAATATTTCTAATAATATTTAGAAAATATTGTAGATATTTTCTATACACAAAATGATATTAATGAACCAAACTAATATTTCTTCTCTCTAGAAAAATATAATGGCCGAAAAACTCACTCATAAGGAATTGATAATCTTCACCCCTTTTTTTTAAAGTGCCGTGTAACCTTTTAAAAAGAAAAAAAAGATTCAAAGTGTTTAATCAAACTATTTTGTCATTAGCTAAATGACAAAATTAACTAGCCACTTAATTAGCAATCAAGGAAAGTTTGATTCTCAAAATCCTTATGATGGCCGAAAATTTTCTTTGTGATCATGAGAAGGATTTTCAAAATTCTTCTCCACTAAAATGTTCAAAGTGTATTTTATTTGACACCAAAAATTAATATAAAATTAATTTTAAATCAAAAAAAATACCAACATCATTTTTAAACAAGTATACAAATATACTTTAAATAGTTTATGTCAAAATAATTATTTTCATAATTAAAATGACAAACCAAAATAAAATATTCAACATATAATATATAAACATTAATCGGTACATATATATAATATATATAACCGAATATTTATAATATAATATTATATTCCAAAATATTTTATTTTACTATTCTTACAAATTACTTATTATCCCATTGTTTAATCCTACTCCTTAAATTGTCCAAAGTGTGTGACCCGTATAGGCACTTATAAAACTGGCCACAGTATTGGCTCTGCACCAATACTATAAGCAATAAGCAGTATCTAGCAACACGTTATTGCCCCCAGATTATAAGTTAAGACGTTTGCACTGTCAAAACTTTCCACGACTCAGACTTTGTGTAACTGTATCCCTTTGTCTCAATGTCTAAACTTAATGCAAGGGATTAAAAAAAACCAGCTTGTATCCATTAAGTCATTCACTGATTTATCAAGTTTGACTAATAGGAACAGACGTCATAAAAACATCTCAGCATGGCCATGCAATTTCCTCAATCATAACTTATCCGTGGGCCCATAAGACATTAATCTCTTAAAAAGAGTAGTGACAAATCCTATGTACGTAATCTACGTTTCTGAATACGCGCTGCGGCATATCCAAAACAAAACCTGTATACCATCCTTATTTCATATGGCTTAGGACGATGCATCAAAGTATGCGGGTTCACATATGCAGAAAACGTAATACTTCAAGTCGAAGGATAGTTACACCCGTGGTCGCGCTAAAGATGCTTAGAGCATGAACTAAAAATTCAAGCAACATCTTTAGGATGGGTCAGTCCGGCATCCTATTATCTCTAGATAATATCTGCCCATGTGCGGATGCGAACACACCGTCATTGATAAATATTTAGATAAATATTTATTTCAAGATGTTAGTCTCATCAGCAGAATAACACTATCTGATAAACATCTTTAATATAAATCTAGGAATATAATATTTGTTTACATTAGCATGAGATGTGTAAACATATTATATCTGCCTATACATGATAGGATAACGATGAATAGTTGGCCATTGGAGCACAACTCCAACACTTCGATCCAATTGCTGGTTTTACCAGAAATACGGTACAACTGGCTGTACGGTATAATTTCCAATTTTGGATAAGTTTTCAAGTGTTAAGGCAGAGTATTTATACTACAAAAGATTTAAAAAGCCATATATCCATAACCCTAGCTATAATAACGCCCCTGTTAGTCGGTTTAGACAATGTGCCCACGCCTTAGAGGGGGGTGAATAAGGCGTTTAAAATCTTTTCGGAGTTTGATAAAAACGTGTTGACAATGCGGAAGCAATATATAAAATGCGGAAATAAAAGCGTAAAGTAAAATGCACACCGAATTTATACTAGTTCAGGAAACCCCTACTCTAGTACCTCGAGGCTCCTCCTCAAGGATTTCCGAATCCACTAAAATATAAAAATGAAGAACAAAACTTAGCCGGTGTAGAAGGGATTATACTCTCTCAAAATACAATTCAAACTTATGAATATGAGAGTATATATAACTAGAAAAGCTCAAAGTATGTGTATAAAAATCAGGATTTAAGGCTCTTAAAATAGCCAAAATATTGAAATAATTAATAAAAGGATGAACACACTTAGAATAAAAAGAGAGGATGTTTAGAGCTTTGTTTCTTGAAGAAATATGAAGGATTAGGCTTGTATTTATAGTGGAAGATGTTAATTAGCCGTTGAGAGGTGATAGAGGTGATTTGAATTTAAATTGGCAATTTGCTACAGTGATTACAATGGATCTGGTACCCTTCACGGTAGGGTCAGTACCGTCCGGTACCTAGGTACCGTGACCACGGTATAGCTACTGTTTGGGGTACCGTGTAGGCCAAAAGTTCGGTTCGCCTCTGGCGGTACTTGGTTAGGACGGGTTGGGTCAACCGTCTACGCCTACCGTCCGGTACCCAGGTACCGTTACACGGTATGGGGGTACCGTGTAGGCGGTATACCCTACTATTTGGGTACCCCTAGGGGTACCGTGCCACTGTCCTGAGTTTTCCAAAATTTCCCGTAATCCTTTTTGTTTGAGTTTAAAACCTTTTGGATATTTTGTGAGTGCTTTTGAGCTTGTGAATATAGGTATATAAAGTCATATCCTTACATTGGTTTCTACCTATATTCTACGCTAGTTTAGTGTTTCGACTACATTCTTGAGTACCGAATCTTAATAGATTCTTGTTTTACCTGAAACACTTAAACAAACGTTAAGCTCTTATATTGTTTGTTAACATCAAAACATGAGGCTTAGCAAACCAAGGCTAACAATCTCCCCCTTTTTGATGTTGACAAACAATATACTTCAAAGTGAGTTAGGTGGGAGTAAAATAATAAAGCAAGCAAGCTCCCCTAAGAATAAGCATGTTGAAAATACTCACTTTGTGTTTATTAAAAGTTTAGGTTATATTCAAAGTTTAAACAAGAATGCACTCAAGTCAAGTTGCATATGCACCACTTTGAAGTATACATCTTCTCCCCCTTTTGTCAAAATCAAAAGGGTATTTTGAAAATTTTAACCATGTATAACTTCTTGAAACCCTCCACCTATCAAAACGAATTTTTAGGAAAAATGATAGTTTGGAGATCATTGGGCAAAAGGTGAATTTACAACTAAACCTCCCCTAAAAATGAAAACTCCCCTTAAATTATGCAGTTTTTAAAACTTTATTTTTCAGGGATTTTGGGGATTATTTTATAAAGGCATGATTTAAAATGGATTTTGAAAATATTATTTAATCATGCAAACCAAGACTAAAACAAATAAAAACACGTATGGGATAAGGTTTTATTTTTGAAAAGAATTAAAACCAAACAAAATATCTTATCCAATGATAAGAGAAACTTACCTTGGCTTATGCCGTTCTTTTTTCGGCTTGAGTATACTTCTTTCCTCTTCACATACTTCTTCCATTTGAGGAAATCTATATACTTCATTCTCATGCCTTCTCTTCATCTTCTTCATCATTTGACTTTTCCGTAGAGCTTGAGTTACTTGAATCATCACTTGATTCACTTGACTCTTCACTTGATGATTCTTTGGAAGCTTTGAAGGCGTTTGTAAGTTTGGGATTTTCACGCATTTCTTCCTCTTTTATCTTTCTCAACAAAAGTTCGTGAGAATACAAGGAAGACCAAATGTGGGCGGTTTCGCCTTATTACATTTGGTAATAAATCTACGATACTACTATGCCATTCTTTCGGTAAAGAAAATAAAATTTTGTATTAAGCTCGGAAGTAGTATACGTCTTACCCAACTTACTCAATTTGTTGACAATCTCATTGAACCTTTTGTTCATGTCTTGGATCGTCTCGCTTGGTCCTTTCTTGAAAGATTCATATTCGGAGTTCCCAAGGGTAATCATCATTTGCTTAGTTGAGATGTCGCCTTCATGAGTAGCTTGTAGCAAGTCCATACTTCTTTGGCCGTTTTGCATGAACATACTCGTGCAAACTCATCGGGCCGAGAGAGCAATGGAGAATATTAATTGCCTTTGCGTTCATGGATAGTTTCCTCTTGTCCTCCGAAGATAAATGGCTCGTGAAGTACATTTAACCATAAATCAAAATTAATGGATTGTATAAAATATTCCATCCGCATTTTCCAATAAGAATAATTTTGGCCGTTGAAAACAGAGGCGTGGATGCTTTGAGAATTCATTTGGGCCATAAATTTGAATTTTAAAAAAATTGGGAAAATAAAATTTTGAGATTAAAATTCAAATTTAAAAAGGACACAACAAGTAGATCTTTGTCGTAGATGCGGTTAAGCACTTTCAAATACGAAACTCTCTGATACCAATTGTTAGTCGGTTTAGACG
Source organism: Cuscuta australis (assembly GCA_003260385.1). Lineage (NCBI taxonomy): Eukaryota > Viridiplantae > Streptophyta > Magnoliopsida > Solanales > Convolvulaceae > Cuscuta > Cuscuta australis. The sequence continues at coordinate 559,192 of NQVE01000090.1, forward strand.
TTGTGCCCATGCCTTAGAGGGGGTGAATAAGGCGTTTAAAATCTTTTCAGAGTCTGATAAAAACGGTGTTGGCAAATGCGGAAGCAATATATAAAATGCAGAAATAAAAGTGTAAAGTAAAATGCACACCGAATTTATACTGGTTCGGGAAACCCCTACTCCAGTACCTCGAGGCTCCTCCTCAAGAATTTCCGAATCCACTAAGTCCCGGTTTCTTGAACTCCGTTAAAGCACCGCACTAGTTTTGGCAAAAACCCTTGCCAATAGGATTCACTCTGAGATTTCACAACAGCTATCTCGAACCGTTTACAACGAAGATTTAACGGTTATCTTCTACCGTTCCCCAAGGATTTCAAGGCTATTGATAACTTGGGTTTGGTTTGGTTCTTTTTATTCTTTTTTAGGCATTTGAATACTTTTAGAGTTTAATTTTTAGTTGTTTAGCTTATGTTATTTTAATTTCTATTTTTACAATCTTTTAATTTTCTTTCAAAAATAGTAGTCTTTTTTAATCAGTTTTTTTACATTCTATTATTTTTTATTTTTCCCTAACCCAAAATTATCAGATATCTTATTTTTTGGAGAAAATATAGCAGCCGAAGACCAAAAATGCTGTTCAAGTTTAGAAAGAAGATATTGATTTTGGCTAGAGCCCAAAACAATAACAAAAGTAGCCCATCTTTCCTCCTCAATCTAAGTTAACAGAAAGAGGAAAAAAATATGCGCTCCATCTCCTTCTTCGAAGAGTAACACCGACGACCAAGCGCTCCAACGTCTCTCTCTCCACGAATATCGCTCAGCGCTCAACGGAAGAAATTAAAGGCCCTTGCTCCTACTATCCTATAAATTGATGACGAATTGCAACTCAAAACGGGGAAAAACAGGGGGAACATCGACGGGAATAAGCCGCTGATATGGTGGCCGGCGTTCGACTATGGCAGCGGCGGCAGTAGCTCCGGCGACGGCTATGGTCGAGGGTGGGCAGTCTTCTTCAACCTCCAATTTCTTCAATTTCATCTTCTTCATCATCAAATTGGTAACTCTATATTTGTCAATTTTTTTTCTTCTCCAATTTCTTTGTAAAAGTGTTGTTTCAATTCAAATTTACACTTTTTTTTCTTTGTTTGTGTGAATTTAAAAAATTCCAAAATGGTTGGTGTTCTTTTATGGGTTTTTTTAATGTTATATTAAATCCCTTATGAATGAAAATTGATTCTTACTAGTTTCTTCAATTTTTGCGCAAATTGATGTTGAATTGGTTGAATCGCACGGTTTGATTTCATAAGTAGGTTGGTATGTCGAATTCGGTTATCATGGAAGCTAATTTAGCTCCATATTTTAGTTAAATGATTTTCGAATTATACGTGAATCTTTTCTGTGACTTGTGTTTTGTAAAATTTTAAGGTAAATGAACTCCTTAGCCACATAAGTTGAACGTTTTCCTTAAGATTCGTTATAGAGTGATTGTTTATGTCTTGGTGTTCTTGTTTGTTATTTTCATAAAAATTGGGATTGTTTAAGAGCAATAAACAACTCTTGATTTAATGAAAATATGCAATGTTTTTCTTATGTGAATAGATTAAAATTCTTATGCTTAAGTTGTTCAAGGAGACCTGCAAAATATTTTCATCATTAGACGTTAAAGTTTATTAAAGTGTATCAAATGTTATTCATGAATACTTTGTGCATGGAGTTAGAATGAAAGAAAGATTCGCTCTTTTATAAACTTTTTCATCTTTTGGAATCATTGTTTGAGCGCTTGAGGTGAGGGGGTTCAAAGTGATCCAAAAGGCCTTTGAATCTTTGACTCCAGGCCTTATAGAGAGTTGACGATCCTCTATATGTGGTCAAGGATATGAATCAACTCGAGCCATTGAATTCTTTTTCTATTTTTAAGTGCGTAAGTTACGTAATATATTGTCTAAGTGCCTATTATACGTGTAATGTTTAATTTGTGTTTGTTCTCTTTTTCATTTTGTTTTGGGTTTTTGGCGGTGTTTCTTGGGTTACCTAAGTTGGAAAAGTTGATTATCTTTTGAGCTTGTTTCCCCATTTTATCAAAAAAACAAAAAAATTAAGAAAATATAAAAAACCAAAAAATACTTACTTTCATCCAACCCCTCCTTGTGTTTATTTATAAGTTATAAATATAAGGTTTATACTTTATATACTTAGGATTTGTTTGTTTATAAGTTATATATAAGTTCAATGTTTATATAAGTTATTTATAAGTTTTTATGTTTATTTGAATAAGTTCTATATAAGTTTTATAAGTTTTATCATATGTGTAGTAGTTATTATGCTTTTATTTGTTTTATTTTTTGTGACAATGTGTTTGCATGCTAAATTGGTTGGAAAACGTACAAACTTTCTCCGTGGGATCGACCCTTACTTGCCCTAGCTATAGTTTTT